>JANBXA010000731.1:16942500-17422500 GCA_030556225.1 Cricetiscus sungorus
ATGCCCCAGATCAAAGTGGATTTAATTATCACAGGGAGAGGGTGAAATGGGGGCATCAAGTGGAAAAATCCAGAGCATGAAGAAACAGCATATCTCAGGAGATAAGATACAGAGCTAATTTTATGTGCCTGCTTTCTTCTAGGGGAAAAAAAAAAATGATTTTTGAATGATGGCAAAGGTACATTTCAAGCAGGTTTTGATGAGCTAATACATAGACCAGGACCAGCCAGCCCATCCATAGAAAGAGTTCAGGCCTTTGCAGAGGCCACTCCCTACAAAGAGATGCTCGCTCCACATAGGGAGAGCCAGGGCACTGCACATTAAGCCTCATACAGTAATTTGATCCGATTTTCTTTTTATTTCATTAGAGACATTACCAGAGACCTACCTTCACAAAGAGCCGCCTATCCTTCTACCACTAACATGGCTTAGTATTTGACAGAAAATAATCATGTTCTCATTGAAAATAATCCCTTCTGTGGCTAACTTTGATTTGTAATTGTGTGTGTGTGTGTGCATTGTTTGTGTGTGTGCTTAGCCAAGCACACAAAGAGATGAAATATGAACTTGCCTGCACTTTTCCCCAGTTCTCTTGTCTCTTAGACCATTTACAAGAGTAAATGAAAATCTTAGGAGCAGACTCCTTGGTGCTCTGGAGACAATAGTGAACACCATGTTTGAAAGTGACACATGTCATCTTACAGTGCTGAGTTCTGATGTCATTAGATATTATAGCACTATATTTTAGCTATTCTGTTTCTGCTACTTTGTTTTAGGTATTGCCATATATTATTTCATCCAATTCTTATAAAAGAGCCCGTTTGGTAGCTAAGGAAGTTCATGTATCATAGTTAGTATTTGAGAAGACATATGTTAGTTCCCTAAGCTCCTGGCTCCATACGCATCAAAACCAAGGAAGACACCTTTCTTTCTTTTTTTAATTGGAAATTAAAAATTTTAAATTGTAATTTAAAATGTTTTCATTGAAAATAGATTTTTAAATTTAAACATAGATTCTTCTCTCATATAATTCACTCCAGCCACACTTTCCCCTCCTCTACTACACATGGCTCCCCTCCCCCATCATAGTTAGGGTTTCTATTGCTGTGAAGAGACATCATGACCATGGCAACTCTTACAAAAGAAAACATTTGATTGGTGTGGCTCACTTACAGTTCCGAGGCTCAGTCCATTATCATCATGGTGGGGCATGTCGGGACACGGTGGGACATGGTGGTATGCAGGCAGATATGGCACTGGAGGGGTAGCTATGACGTGTTGCTATGCAGGCAACAGGAAGTAGACTGAGACACTGGCTGGTATTTTGAACATAAGAGACTACACCAGCGCCACACCTACTTCAACAAGGCCATACCTACTAATACTGCCACTGCCTATGAGATTATGGGGGCCAATTACCTTCAAACTACCACACACCCCGAACCTCCCCTTTCCCCCAGATCTACTCTCCCTCCATTTCCCTTCAGAAAAGAACAGGCCTCCAAGACACTGTCTTCAGATAACTTCTCCTCCTCTTCCTTCTGCTTCTTCTTCCTCCTTCTCCACCTCCTCCTTTTTTAAAGTGGAAACAGAACTGAAGATTAAACTCAGTGGTAGAGTACTTGCCTAGCATGTACAGCCCCGGGCTTCTCAGTTACCACCAGTGCTGCTCAAAGAGGGGTGGAGAAAGACCCAGGCTGGGCGCCACATGCCCGTGAGCCCAGCACTTGGAGGTCTGGGGCAGGATGCTAAGCCGGAAGCCAGTCTGTGTGCTGTGTAGCAAGAGTTGGGGGGTGGAGGCCATAGTGTTTTATGTATCAGAGGATTCCATGATAGAGCCCCACAGCATAAAATTAGGATTGCATGTAGCACTTCTTCAGGGTTTTCCTTTTTTCCTTCATAGACTGAAAAAGAAGAAACAAACCAAACAGAATGCAGAGATCATCTCAGCATCAGCCACGAGGAGTCATGCCGGGAAGGAAGAGGCTAATTCAGTCATTTTGGAACAAGACAAGTCAAACATTGCAGTGGAGGGGGAATCCAGCACCGATGAGAAAAAGAAGAGAAAAAACAACCAGCTAAAGGAAATCAGGCGCACAGAACTAAAGAGATACTACAGCATTGGTGAGTATCTGTGACATCGTTGGAATACATTGTTTACAAACCTGTCATAGGCTGAACATGGTGGTGTGTGACTAAAATCCCAGCACTCAGGAGGTAGAGGCTAGAGGAATGGGAATTTAATGCTAGCCTGGGTTACATGAGACCCAGTCTCAAAATAATAGCAATAGCTCAGGTCAGCCCTGAGTAATATAGGGTAAATAAGCCCAATCCTATATCAAAATAAGAAAAATAAAAATTAAAAAATTTAAAAAAGCCTTCCACCCTCAAAAATCTAAATCTGTAATAATTTTCTATAAACCATGAGTCATCCTCATATTAACAGTACCAGCTTATAGATCCATGTCCCTGGCTCTTGCTCTATTTATTATATAATATAAAAGCATAGCTGTGAATAATGCACTCCACTCAGCTTTACACTTTGGTTGCCTAGCAGTGTGTCTGTCACATATTGCATGCTGATAAACATTTTCCCAGTAGAAGAAATGTGTTTTTTTTTTTTTTTTGGTTTTTGTTGTTGTTTTGAGTATGTGTGTTTATGTATGTAAGTAAATGTGCTTGTTTGACTTCTGAACCTTTCTATATTGCTCTTTATTGTGGTTTAATAAGGATCAGGAAAAACAAATAGGATGAAAAGACGTTTTATTCAGGGAGAAATAACTTACAACAGAGACAGATGAACACCAGCAGGTTCCTAGTCCCAAAGATTCCTCCTGATGCTCTCCTGTCCCTGTGCTGCAAGCAAGAGAGAGTTCCAGGGTAGGGGCGGGGGCTTCCGCACACCTAGTTACCCTAGATAATGTCCACCCCTGTCCCCACCCCCAATGGGCGTGGTCAGCGCCATATGTGCTGACAAAGTAACTATCTCACTATAGCTCTTAACTTTGTTTCTTGAGACAGGGTCTCACTGAGCCTGGAGCTCAGTTTCAACTGGCCTGGCTGCCCAGCCAGCTCCAAGAATTCTTCTCTGCCTCATAGCATTGGGGTTAGAGGAGACCATCACCACATCCAGCCTTTGACATGAGTGTTGGGAATCAAAGTTCAGATCCCTAAGCTTGTGCAACAGACACGTTACCCACTGAGCCATCCCCAGGCCCATCTTGTTTCCTTAATAGTTATAAATAGAACATATATGGACTACAAATAGAATATAAGTGAAATAAATCGGTCTATAAAAGTACTGTAATGACTAAAGATTTTTGCAGGAGACAAAGTCTAGTGTGTGTCAGGAAAAAAAAAAAAAAAAAAACCAACCACAACCCCCCCCCCCACAATGTTAAATCCACAATGTTATGGAGTTTCTTAGAATAACTATTGCTGAAAATACAATGGGAATGATGGCATATCTATGTGTACTTAGATCACATGTCTCATATCTACTGTTCTGTCACATGCATGTCTGGAGTCTATGCGGTGGCTGCAAAGGAGGCAGAAATGTGGTACGACATAGGTAATGTTGCTAGGCAAAGACAGAAAAGATGAAGAAGTGTCCAGAGAGCATCCTGCAGTTAAAGCAACGAGGTGAGGTCTTGAAGACTTACTCTGGAGTCCCTAAACTTGGTCCAGATTATGACAGTTACAAAGAGGTGTGTCTTCTTTTTGTGTCTAATATAACTTCCCAGTAGGCCTAATGGTGTGCGTGATGGTTAGCGTCAGCTTACCATGTTCTAGAATCACCTCTGACACAAGCCTCCAGGCACATCTGGCAGACATCATTTAGTCTAGGGGCATGTCTTCAAGGGAATCTTTTGATTAGGTTAGTTGAGGTGGGGAAATCCATCTTGAAAGTGGGCAGCATCATTTCCTGAGCACAGATATCCATTGCTCTTTTTTTTTTTTACTGGCTTGAGGATGCAGCCCCTGCTGCTCTGACTTCCCATCAGAATGCCGTGTGCATTAAACTGTGAGACCCAATACGTCCTTCCTTCCTCAGTTGCTTTGCCGGGCATATTATCATAGCACTGAGAACGTGAGACCACGCCCATGAAAGAAGATGGTGTTGAGAGCTGCCTCACATCCATTGCTCCAGCAGTGACTGAGGAGTCTGCCCTCAGCCATGAACATGGAGCTTGTAGCACTACAGAGGGCAGAGATGGTTAAACCCTGTGGCCTACGGCTAAGTTGGTCCATTACTTTCAATCCACCAATGTGCTCGATAGCCCTGTACATTACATTCTACCCTGGTGAATGAGGTTCCTGAGTAATTAATATGCTTACACTTACAATTTAAGATATCAGTGCACTCCCTTCCAGAAGGAAGAGTTAAGCAAAGTTGCATTTTGTCTTGTTTTGTGTGACTGCCTTCCTAGTTAAAATGACTTTCTCCTTTAGTAGAATCTGTTGAAAGTATATCGTTGAGTTTAAAATAACACTCTTTGTCTTTACCTCACTAACTTTTTCTGACCTCACAAAATCAGTGCAGCTAGCTTGTCTTCTGGGAATGCCTTTCTGTGTCTGTCCAGGCCAGGCCAGATCTTCACCTACATTTTCATGATTTTATCCATTCTCCATTTGCAGGCTGGGACGACTGAGACCCTGTAATGTCTCTTCCATAACAGGTGCTGTGTGTGTGTGTGTGTGTGTGTGTGTGTGTGTGTGTGTGTGAGACACTTCTGTGTTCACGTGTAGAAGTCAACCTCAAGTGTCATTCTTCCATCACCCTCTACTTTGCGTTTTATACAGGGTTTCTCAATGGCCTGTAACTCATCGAGTAGTAGCCTGGCTATCACTGCTTCCCAGTGCTGAGATTACATAGGCCATCCTATCAGCTCTCTCTCTCTCTCTCTCTCTCTCTCTCTCTCTCTCTCTCTCTCTGTGTGTGTGTGTGTGTGTGTGTGTGTGTGTGTGTGTGTGTGTGCGCACGCATATGCACATACTGGAGATCAAGCTCAAGGCAAGAACTTCACTGACTCAGTGAAAGATGAGTGTATACATGAATGAATACTCTGGTTTTATTTGTTGAGAATTCTCGAGGATACTGGTGACAGTACAGTCACCGAGTTGAAACTGGCATGTGGTTTTTCCTTGGTAGCGATGAGATGTCATTATGTCATCTCATAAGAATGGCAGTGATGGCCACTGGCTAGGAGATTTGGGTTCTTTCGTAGGAAAATCCAGACCAGGGATCTAAATTTTAGGCCTCATTGTCTCTTACAGAATTTGACAGGCTCAGATTTGATTGGCCTCCCAGAACTTGTCTGTTACCGCCTGGAGTCCTATCTCAGGATGTGGTTCTATACCACTAGGGGGAGCATCAGACTTTGAGTCAAGATTCATTCCCTTTCCAGGGCCCTGATTCTTTCTGTGGTGCTGCTCTCTGGCTGTGGCAAGAGAGTGAGGAAATTTGAGGAGATGATCTTGTCTGCTAAGGATTTAGATCTGTAGAATTCAGAGTTGGGGGAGCCCCATTATTTCACGGGTGAATCTGAATTGATGAAGGCAGGTTGTGCTGGTCTGAGACAGGACCTTAGGGAAATGAAGTTCTGAGAAATTTTGCTCAAAGACAGAGCAGCATATGCTGATTAACATAGTTTCTGAGGAAGAAAAATCATAGTCAGTAGGTGACACATTAAGAAACTCAGGAATAAGGAAGGAAGGTGGTGGAGTTTTTGTTTGGGGGTGTTTTGGAAAGGCTAAGTCCTTTTTCTCAAAGGGCCTAGTTAATTGTTCTTTACCGATATGATTCTGTGTAAAAGGCGTGGTCCAAGGAACAAATAGAGATGCAAAAGAAGAAGCTAATGGTGCTAAGTGGCAGCATGGGCTCAGAAATGGTGTGAGTTGTCTTATCTGGGTACAGAAGTTATAAGGGAGTTTGTGTTCTTTATATCTCAAGGCAGTGCCTCCCTGTGTAGTTCAGGCTGCCCTGGAACACACTGTGTAGACCAAGCTGGCCTCAAACTCACAGATTCACCTACCTCTGCCACTACACTCTACAGGAGTTTTCCCCCTATGTTTATTGAATATTGTGTATTGCAGAAGAATATTATGACAAAAATATTCTTTCTGCTTTTTCAGATAGACTTATCTCTGATTCACTGAAGCCTTGGGCAGTAAGTCAGCAGTATCTCCTGAAGCTCAATAAGATACCAACAAAGAATGTTTGGGAGAGAGCGAGTCACTAGAATTGCCTCGTTGTAACAACATGGCCTTGATTCTGTAAATGTTCTGTTTTGTTTTTGAGAATAGGAAAGGAAGGAATCACATTACAGCAAATTGCATCAGAGAACTCAAGGCCCAGTATCTAGTGTACCACCTAGCATCAGTAAATATTCTACAGCAAATGAATCCCGCTTTTCTGTGCTTGTATTTACATTTGCTAATATACGGAACTTTAAAAAAAAACCTTCTATTTACATTGCTTAAGAAGTTGTGTAGGGAGCATGGAGAGATGTCTCAGAGCTGAAGAACATTTGCTGCTCTTATAGGGGACCCAGGTTCAGGTCTCAGTATCTTCGTGACAGCTCACAACTGTCTATCACTCCAGTTCCAGAGGATCCAATGCCCTCTTTTGGGCTCCTCCTCCTCAGTCACTGCATGCATGTGGTTCACAGACATGCATTCAGGCAACACACACACACACACACACACACACACACACACACACACACACACACGCACACACACACACACACAGAGTTATATAGATATAAAATAAATATTTTTAAAACAAGAAGTTGTTTGGTAGTTTTGTGTCTTGCTATACTTTAAGAATGAGCTATTACTGAGTTTTGAGAAAATTGTTAAAGGCAGAGTCTCACTTTGTAGTCTGGTTAAACCTTAAGCTCACAGAGACCCTCCTGGCATTTCTCCGGTCCCTGTGCCCCCTGTCTCCCTGCTCCCCTGCCCCCTGCCCCCTGCTCCTTTGCCTCCCTGCCCTCTGCCCCTGCCACCCTACCCCTGTCACCCTGTTCCCCTGTCCCCCTGTACCCCACACCTACACCTCTCTGCTCTTCTGCATTTGCCATGCAGGAATTAAAAGTCTGTGCAAGCATGCTGAGCCAAGTTTTATACAACTCATGGGAGTATTTCAGAATCTCCAAAAAGATGATTAACTCACTGAAGCACCAAACTCTATTAAATTAGCAATAAAATTTATGTGTTAAAAGAATAAATTATCTATTAATCTTTATGTTAGGATAGTTCACATCTTCCCTTCTAAGTCATGCAGGTGAAATAGGAATATTAGAAATGCAGAGATTTCGATGGAGGACCATCTTCAATTGAAATATATCTATGGCATTGTAACGGTGAGAAGAGATGGAGAGATTTTATACATGAGGAAAAATAAGGCAACTTGGAATAAAGTGTATTATTAAAATATCACAATATCTTATTATAAAGTGTTAATGCCAAGGATCCTGCATAGCAATGTAGAAACTTGAAAAGAATTTTATTTGGAAGGCCATTATAATGAACGTGAAGGGCTTATGTAAGAGCATGGCATTTTGAGATCACCAAAGGCAAAGATTGACTTGAGAAAGTTCTTTGCTGTGAGTGTGTGTTTTTTTTTTTTTAAACATCTTCTTCCTCTTCTCTCTTTCTGCTCTCCCCTCCCTCCCTCCCTCCCTCCCTCCCTCCCTCCCTCCCTCCCTCTCTCTCTCTCTCCTTCCTCCCTTTTTGCTGAGATGAGAGTCCTACTGTACAGCCCAGGCTGGCCCAGGTTTGTGACCTTCTGCTGAGCCTCCCTGTGCAGGGTTACACATCTGCATCTTGACTCAGCTCCGGTTAGTTTCTCAGTAACAAGTCTCTGCTGTCTGTATATATCACTGTAAATCACAGTTTCCCATCCTGCATTCAGAAGATGAATAGGAGAAAGTTCAAAGACGGAAGTTCTCTGCTTTTCACTGGCTGTAGGTTTTTGTTTCTCATGAAAACATGAAAGTAACCCACGACTGGGTTCTTTCCCACAGCGGCAACCTCAACAACTTTCCACACACTGATCACTTTTTCTAAGGGTTTTGTTTTTTCTCTGTAAAACCACATGGGTGAGTTTCGTATCTGTCATTTGATTCTGGTTTCAACTCACAGGTTTAGAATGCCAAGGTTATAATATTATTTTGGCAAGTCCTTTTCCAAACATAAATAAGCCAGGCCATTAATTATAACAATATATAACCTTTGGCTCAAGAGCCGAGCACTTTTTTATGCGTTAGATTTGAATGGCTGGAAGGATACCATGTTAAAATAGACTTGTCATGTGAAGAGTCTGTGTCGAATACTTAAGGGTCTGTGGATGACTCTTCTTGGAGAAGAACTTGCTAGAATGACCAAGACTTAGTTCAGTTTCCAGTACCTAATTAATATTTTTCTAGAATACACAGAAATGTAGCTAAGGAGGAAAGCGAAAAGGAGGAAGATGTTGGTTGCCAGGGGACATGGAGGAAGGATCTGAGAATAAAATGCATTCTTGGTGAAAAGAAAAAAATGTAGGAACAAAAGCAGTGAGCAAAGCCCAGAGAGACAGGAAGTGTGCACTCAGGAGCAGAAACACTTGCATAGAAATCGAAGGAACTCGCCTTATGTAGGGCAGGATGAAGGAAGAGGTGTTGGTTAACTGTAGGAGGCATTTGTGGGTCATGGATAAATGGCTTGAAAAATCTTTCTAGATGAAAGTATAAGATTTTGTTGCAAGGCCGTACATAATGGCTCATGCCTTCAATCCAAGCACTTGGAAGACAGAGGCAGGCAAATCTCTGTGAATTTAAGGCCTGTTTGGTCTACATAGCAAATTTCAGGGTAGCCAGAACTATACAGAGAGGCCTTGTCTAGAAAATAAAAAAGTTGTTGTGTGAGGGAGCAAAGATGAGAGCAAGGAACAGATTTAGTAGTATAATTACAAATTATAAAGCTTATAAATTATGAAACCGATTGTAGAATTCTCAGATTAACAAATGTTGAGAAACAAGAACAGAAAACAGAGAGTTTCTCCAATGGGAGGAGTGCCTATCTCGTGTGATTTTGCTCCCTGGCCTCATGGTATTTAGAAATATTTCATAGTCTGAAGGGCCCACTTGTTTCTACATTCCAAGAAGTTCACAGAGATCTGGAGAGAGAAGGTTCTATTGATCAAGACTTTGATGCTTCTCAGGCCTCCGGCCTGGGCTTCAGTGTGATGGCATTCTTGTGTTTTGTCCAATGCATGATCTACTTTCAGCATCAATACTGCTATGAGATTTCTATCCAACCTGTTTGTAAAACATACCTCACTTTAAATATTCAAAATATCCACACTGGTATGTCGTGTTCTAAAGCAAAATTGTTCCAAAGTTTGGGGCAGAGTTAGAAATTCGACTGAGTGTCTACTTGTCAGTTAGTGGCAGTGAAGCAAATGCCTCTTGTAAAACTGCCTGTGACTGTTCCTCAACGAGAACATCGCTGTTCTTTAAAAACCTCTATGCCTCCAGCAGCACAGCCTCTTGTAACCTGTTCTTGTTATTGTTGAAACAAATAAACAAAAATGCTGCTACTGATTGAGAAGCTGTGTGTTAAAAACCCAGTTCTCCTACATCTTGGGTCCGGAGGTTAGACCTGTCACAATCATACCCATCAGTACAACACAAGTCTCGTTCCCCAAACATGTGCTGTGTACAGTGGAAAATCTCACAGCCTGAGAAATGCCCACGTGTTTGGCAACGACAGATTAGTGGTAGTTTCAACTTGAAGAATCAAGTCATCGCCAAGTAAGGCAGGAAAGACCATGAGGAAACACTCAGTGTCAGAGACTGGGTGCCTTGTAGACAGCAGAACTATCATGGTCTCTAGGCTGGAAAGTCCTTCAAGATCAAGGCTAATGGGAACCATTTCCTCTGCCAGGTACTGGGGGAAGCCGAGGCATAGGTCTCTCTTGGACTCACTCATGATGCTGTGTCCGGGTGATCTGGTCACATGCTAGTTTCCATCTCCAAATACCATGACCTTGGGGGTGAGAATTTCAACATTGGAATTTGAAGGGACATAAAGATCAGAATCAAACAAACATTGATGGTGAAGTGTAATGCAACCATGACTGTTTCCTTATAGTGAACTTTAACAGAAAGAACTGTTGGGTCAAATGGTATACAAAAAAGCAAGGCTCTTGGTAAAACTCTCCTCCACAAAGATTTAACCAGATTACACTTCGCCATCAATGTTTGTTTGATTCTGATCTTTATGTCCCTTCAAATTCCAATGTTGAAATTCTCACCCCCAAGCATCATCAAACTCACAGAGATTCACCTGCCTCTACCTCTTGAGTGCTGGGATTAAAGGCATGTACCACCGCCACCCAGCAGATGTAATTTTTTTTTAAGTAAAAAAACAGTAAGTGAGCATTCCCAGGGCACTCATGTCTGCAGGTATCATCTCTCAGGAAATCTATAGAGCTTGATGGCAGCACTCTTGTAGTTGAAATTAAGGTCCCTAATAAAGGAGGCTATGCTGCTCCCTTCTACAATGCGAAGGCACAGTGAGCATGCACATCGTGCGCTGCGGTGAGGGCATTTCCATTTGCCAGGCCTTTGATCTTGAACTCCAAGTCTTTAGAATGGTGGAAACTAGGTCTCTGTTCTTTATTTGCTACCAATCTGTGGTAATTTACAAATGGGCTACAACATAGATTCTGAAAACTTTTGATTCATGTGATGTTTGATTTATTTAATGTTTCCTATATTTACTTTTAACTCTTTATCCCATTATACCCATGACCCATTTGTATAAAGTAGGAAAAACATAGTTTTTGTTTGTTTGTTTGTTTGTTTGTTTATAAATTTTGGAAAGGTGGAAAAGGGGAGAAAGGGAGAAGGAACAAGTTTTAGGAAGAAAGGATGGAAAGATTGTCTTTTGAATGACTGCTGTGGACTGGATACTTTCCATGTTGACTCTTTGACTCCTTATGATGTACAACAGGAAGCAGCAGGCTGTTTTAAAAAGTTAAACATTGAGATGCTAAGGAATTCACCAAAGCACATGTGGGCTAGCATGTGACAGAAACGAATGTCCTGCCCTCTGACAGCAGAGCCAGAGTGACTCTCAGGCCTAGCTCTCATCCTTGCAAGTCAACTCTGGAGCAAAACCAAGCCAACACAAAACATAGCTTTCATGTCTTCGATACTTCCCCCTCAGAACATTCTCGTTTCTTAGTATAGAAAAAAGAGATTGCAGGTGAACGTTCTTCCCTTAGGCTGTAATTTTAATGGTGGTAAAGTTGACACCCATTTATGTGAATTCACAAGTACTGGGACACTAGGATTGCTAATCCTGAGTGTACCTAAAACACCCTCTGGCTAATATAAATCAGCTGCTGACCAAGACTGTGCTTACATATTCACAGAGTTTGGGGACTATCACGGGTTATTGCATTCATTACTCATCTAGGAAGACTGTTATGTGGGACTGCATGTGATAGAACAATGCTCAAGACAGACTGCTTCTCTACCCTTGGAACACCTCTAGATTTCCACTAAGTATGATTCAGTTTGGTTAAATACTAACAACATTAAGTAATGTCTCTACCAATCATAGTAATATACTGGGTGTGCCATACTTGAGAGAGAGGAAGTAGCTTATACTCCAGGATCTCCTTTGTGTCAGAGGGTAAAATACAGAGTGTAGTCATTCTTGACACGTATTTTTCATCTCTTTTCCTTTTTTTACATAATATATTTAACTTTATTTTATGTGTATTGTTGTGAAGATCTCAGATGCCCTGGAACTGGACTTACGGATAGTTGTGAGCTGCCATGTGGTTGCTAGGAATTGAACCCAGGTCCTCTGGAAGAACAGCCAGTTCTCATAACCACATAGCCATCTTCCTAGCCCATCATTTCTTTTTAAAGAGTCTCTTTTCCGAGTTACTCATCTCTCAGTAACTCTAATTAGGAACATTAACATATTAAGTGAAGAGATGTGAAAATCTCATCAGGGAGAATATATGTTACCTCTTTATGAAGAAACTCAAATCTTATATTTTCTTTGAAATCCCTTATGACATTAATTTTTATTTTTTTTTCCTTTTAAAGAGAGCCTTCTTGTGTTTCTCAAACTGACCTCAAACTCCTCAACTCATGCAATCCCCCTGCCTCAGCCTTCTGAGTAGCTGAGACTAAATGCATGTGTTACCACCTCTGGCTTTAGGATAAAATCTTGAATCTCTGTATGAAGTTCATTGATCTAACTTTTTCTGTTTACCTAGCCTCATTTAGTTATCTTTAAGCTCTTGTTTCTCCCATAGTGGATTGCTTTTCCAGAATTGCCTTGTCTACTCTTTATTGACATCCTTATTTTACATATTTACTTAGGTTTTCATGGGGATTAAATTTCGAACTGGAGTCATTGGCTGCCTATTTGATGCCCAAACTAAACATGCCCACCAAGAGGAAGGTCCATGGTATTTGTAATCTAGCTTTTCTCACTAGGTTTTAATGGTGATGTTACTCTACACTAAATGCCCATCTTTTAGTTATATGCTGCCGTGTTTCAATTGCTACAGCTTTACAAAACAGGCTGTATGATTCTGTGATTATTTCTCTGAAAAAATATATTTAAAATATAAATACATCCATTTAAATATAGTTTAATCATTTTATACATTTGTGCTTTTAGATAAAGCTGATTAAAAATACAGCATTTCTCTTCCAAAATAACTTTATCTTTCACTTAAGCAACATTTAATCTAAATTTTAATTAGAAAAGAACATGCCATGGTTATAAATCTTCCTTTATGTAAACTCCCATTTATATACCTCACTGAAGTCTTAGATTTTACTCAGTATGTATCTTGCTAATATGATATATTTATCGCTAGGCATCTTACTGACAGCAATATGTTTGGGACTTCCCTAACTCCGTTTCTATTACAACTGTTGAGTATGAGACCAGCCTGATCTACAGAGCAAGTTCCGGGCAGCCAGGCCACACAGAGAAACTCTTCTCAAAAAACAAAAAAGTCTGGCTACTTTTCTAGACAATCTGATAATTTTTTGACATTCTTGTGATGATGTTGGTGTTGGTTCTTTAGGGAAAAAAATAACTAGCTAATAGGTAGGGTCTTTTTTTTCTTTTTTCATCCTTTAAACCATTATCCTTCACTTACATTAGGGACTCCACGATAACTGCATATAAACACTGATGAAGAGATTCTTATATTGATATTGGCTAGTAGTTTGATTTGTCTTGTCAAACCTACAGCTTTATACATGCTATGCAAGGGCATTACCACTGAATTACATTTCTGGTCCACTGATTTGTTTTTTGTAATTGCTTTTGGTTTATGATATAAAGCCTGGCCTCAGTTCACAGGGGTCTACTTTAGGAGAGTTTAATTTCTTAGGGTATCCTGGAACACATTCCAATGTTTCTGCATTACAGTGTTTGAAAGTGAGGTTCTGTGTGATTCCTTCTTTATCTGTGGGGTTTCCAAGCTGTCTCCATGACCCCTACTGTTTCTGAGTTTATTTCCATTCCAAAGGACTTTTTTTTTCCCGTTATGAATAACTAGCTTTGACTTCATATGACACTGAGTTGTTATTTAGTGTACTGGGAGAAATCATGTCCAGGAGCCTTCCAGGCTTTGCTGGAGTTGCTGCTAGAGGTGTGTCCTCACAGCACACCGGGAGATGGAAAAATGTAATGGGACTTGTGCAGTGCCTGTGCAATCTCTTGATATTCCTTCAAACGCTAAGTAAGGACTTTTCCTTAGAAAAGCTAAGGGCCAAACCACACCTATGAACTAAGGTTCAGGTGACTTTAGGTAGGTAGTTAGCCAGCCACTGTGGACCTGTGAGTGTACTGTGTGACATTAGTCTTGGGGAAACATGAACAAACATCAGATGCTCATCCCAGTTAGAGATCTAGTGACCACTGAGTCCAACTTGATGAACTAGTGTGTTGACTGAAGTTATGAGAGGTTACTTAAAGGATCGGGGCTGGCTCAGAAGCAGCTACGTCATCTACAGGCCACCCCAGCATGCCTGACACCTCAAGAAAGCTCTATGCTCACTAAGCAGGTCAGAGGGTCTCCTCAGTGGTCATTTCTGTTTCCTCGGTGACATTATCAGACAGTTCTTTATGTTGTAGATGACAGGCTTGATATAGAACACTTTCAGGTAACTGCTTTCTGTCACAACACCAATGAAACCCACTTACTTTTTTTTTTTTATTCCAAAGTGAAATTGTAGTCAGATATTTGGTGACATAAATGAGATGGCACGTGATCTGATTTTCTGGTTAATGACATCAATTTCCAGTATTGGGACATAAAGCAGAGCTCTTTCAAAGATCTAGAGACACAGCCAGTGTTTCCTTTGCCTCTCTGATTTCCTCTTATTTGAATGCCGTTGAGACATCTTTCCTCTGAAGAGTGGGTTCTGAGGACACTATTTCACCGCCTGGATTTGTATCCAGATATAATTTTATTTATTTATGTATTTATGTATTTATGTATTTATGTATTTATGTATTTATTTATTTATTTATTTATTTATTTATTTATTTATTTAAACTTTGAGAACGCTTGAGGCCTCACTTGGCTAAGGGTGGTCCTCAGACTCTATAGCCAGTGATGGTCTTGACGGTTTGGTCCTCCTGCCTCAACTCCCCACTCTCTGGAATGATGACTGGTGTAATCCCATCAGCACACCCAGTTTATACATTGTTAGTGATTAGATCCGGGGATTTTTGCAAGACAGGCAAGAATCTACCAACTGAACTACATTCCCATCCCAAAATGGTATTTTGAAACAGGGTCTCATGTTGCCCGTTTTCATTTTATCTTGTAGATGTGGCCAGTTAAATGTTCCATCACCTTGTTCAGAATAGTTTCTGAGGAATACAGGGTAGCCTCCTTTTTTGTGCATAGGTATGTTTACTTATTTGCTTCCATTCCTTAGAAGAAGGGGAGAGGCAGAATTTGGTATGTAGAAAGGGATTGTGAGGAGGCCTGAGGCTGTTAAGGTCATTGGGAGACCCCATGCATCCTTGAGGATAACCATAGGCTGTCACCTTCACTGCTAGAGTTGGGTCTCTGTCCTTTCCTGTAACTGTACCTACCCCTTCCTTCCTCTGCCCAGGGCCAGAAATCTCTACTGCTGCAGGCTTTGTGTTATAGAGCCTGTCTTGACTTCATTCACTGGGACACAGAGTTGGCTATCTTTGTAGCTAACTGTAAGAAATAAAGTGAAATCTTACATTCTGCAACTATGCCAGAAAGGTGGTTATGGTTCTTAAAACTGGCCAGTTATTTTCTGCTTTCTTTATTTGTCTAGCTGTAGAGCATTTTGTTTGGTTTGTGGCTTTGGCAGGCACGTGCAGTTTTCCCAGTGTGATAGAGTGCAATGAAAAGTTTTACTCACAACACACATATCCAGGAAGTTGATCTGTATCAGGAACTTCATTCTACCTTATGTGCCAGACGTCATTGTGACAGCTCAAGACATTCAACAATGGGGTCACTTTGAGCTCTACCTCAAGGATTTCACATTCTTTGACTCTGGCAGGAAGGGGTGTGCACCTGTGTGTGTGGAGGTCAGAGTTTCATGTCGTGTTTTTTTTTTTAATGTATTTATTGAAAATGTGTATCCCAGAACATACTACATGGGCTCTAACTTACATTATGAGACAGGGCCCCTCTGAGCGTGGAGATCACGCTTTCAGCCAGACTAACTGGCCAGCGAGCTGCACAGATCTACCGTGTCTTCTGCCCCTTCAGGGGTGGGATCACAGGTGCCATGCTCCAGCTTTCTTCATCGTAGATATGATTCTGGCCCTTATGCGTGTAGGGAGGTAGTTAGTATTTTACTGCCTGACTCATTTCCCCTCTTGTTTATTGCTCTTGACAATGATGGAGCTGGGAAGATGGGAGTCTGAAAATGAGGCAGGCTGAAGCCTCGGGCAAGAGCCAACTTTATTCAGAGCATGAGAAGATTTATATTCTGAGGGTGAAGAAGAGTCACCTGAGTGAAGTACAGTCACAAGGACAAGTCAGAGGTGGCAAAAAGGTGGATAACAGCAGCTAAAGTAAACTCACCCCTATTCCATATACCTGGGAGGAGCACAAAAACTCATTCCGAGGACAATTCTGTCCTTTGAAGAAACTGAGGTTGAGAGACTCTTGTCTTGTGTTCTTGGAGTTTTCTGACAAACAGCCAGGACTCCCTCATTTGACTACATTCTTGGGTCATGTTCTGACACGGTCATTGTTTTAGTACTAGTATGTATTTGATGTTTCTGTCTGTGGAAGGTAAATTTCATTTTTTATTTTTATTATTCAAGTGTACATATTAAACTTATACTGAAAGGTTTAACCAGAACACGAACACACACACACACACACACACACACACACACTCATTGCTTGGGGTCCAGCAGAGAACAAAAGGTAACAGTAATTTAAGGAGTGAATGAGAAAGACATGCCATGAAGAAAGTAGATGGAAGACATTAAAGGGGCCGCACAGCGCTGCAGATGTAGCTCAGTGAGGAGAATGCTTGCCCAGCATGCAGGAGCTCTGTGTTCGGTCCCCAGCACAGCATAAAGCTGGGTGTGGTCATGATGCTAGCACTCTGGAGGCAAAGGTAAGCCAATCAGGAGTTCTGGGTCTTCCTCAGGTGCATAGTGAGTTTGAGGCCCATCTGGGCTAGAGGAGCTCCCATCTCAAAAGAATGAGTGAATACATTAACTCATTGAAAATATCTTTTTCCATGATGAAAAAAGAGAACTAATTCTCTAGAAGCTGTCCTGTGACTACATAGGCCCTGTGAGACACCACACGCGCGTGCGTGCACACACACACACACACACACACACACACACACACACACACACACACACACACACAGAGTTTTTCTTTTCTTTTTTAAGAGAGAGTCAACAACATATAGCCTTAAAAAGTTTCTGGGAATGGTAGCCTGGGGTCCATCTCCCATGTAAACAAGTAAAGGCCACACATTTCAGTTCCTCTGACTCTTAAAGATGGCATTAAGAAAAAGGAAGAATGTTGTTAATATTTTATTGCTTACCTTCCCAGATCTAGGTGACCCCATTTTTATGTGTGTCATGGGACTCTGAGAAACCCTGTGGTTACATTGTTTGAAGATGAGCTGTGTAGAATGTTCTGGTCTGGAGTCACTAGTCCCGTTCTCTGAAGTTTCCCAGATCTGGCCTCCTGAAGGTGACAGGAATGAACTTTCATGGCAATTTCTTCATTTACTCCTCTTGATGTTTTATTTTAGATATTGGTTATAGGGAACATTGAAAAGCTAGGAAACTCCTATATGATGTAACTATTTCCGTGTCCTGCTGCCTTCCTGTTCTTG
Organism: Cricetiscus sungorus; assembly: GCA_030556225.1. Classification (NCBI taxonomy): domain Eukaryota; kingdom Metazoa; phylum Chordata; class Mammalia; order Rodentia; family Cricetidae; genus Cricetiscus; species Cricetiscus sungorus. The sequence goes on from JANBXA010000731.1 coordinate 16,959,909, forward strand.
TCCACATCCCTGTATCTTTGCATAGATGGTCCACATGTTGATCATCTCTGTGGAGTGTGTGTGCCTGCGGGACTTGAAATGCAGGGGGCCGAGTCATTCCCATTTCTTCTCTTACAACCAGTTATGAAGGGTCAGAGACAGGCTCCTTCTCATTTGTTTGTATCCTGTTTCTCCTCTGCCATTTCTATCTCTGTGCCACATCCTTCTAGTATATTCTGGGTGGGAGTGTTTAATTTGTTTTTTATGTGCCCTTGAAAACTGTGTGTGATTGTTTTAGATGGACATGACCGACTCTGGTCTATTTCTCCCCTTCTGTCCCTCTTGATGTGAACTTGTGGCCATGAACCCTCTGCTTTGTTATTTTTAATTACTGCCTTGGACTGTCAGAACACCCCCTGCCTCAGAGGACACAGTGATGAATATCCCCAGGCAGATTATTGTGGTGTGTATAAAGTGCTTCCCTCCTGGGAGACCCTGTGCATCTGTGAGCAAAATTGCAGTTTAGATGCACAGCCTGTAGGCTCTCCGAGCTGCAGTGACTGAATCATCTTATGTTTCTGGTAGCGGTTCATGTTTCTCCCGAGACCATCTTATCTCAGGATACCTGTCTAGCTCCTGTGACTTGTCAAGTGTGTGTAAAGTGATAGCTCATTTTGATGTGCATTTTTTCTTCTGCCCAGATAAAACTTGGAGTTTCTCTTCTTGGTTAATTCTATTTTACATTCTCTTGTTACTTCAATTTTTTTTAATCCATTGGAATATGTCTCCATGGGTTTTGATATTTAGATAAGTACATTACAATGTATTTAACTATAACTATTAAGTTGGAGCATATGAGACCAGCAGTGGTAGACCATTTTTATCTACAATAACAGAATAATCCGCAAAGGTATCTTAGTGGTTAGTGTGCCTGCCTAGCATACATAAAGACCTGGTTGGCTCCTCGGCACTGCATAACCCAAGTGTGGTGGTACACACCTGAAACTCCAGTGTGTGGCAGATGGAGACAGGAAGATCAGGAGTTCAAAGTCAACCTTGGCTACACAGAAAGTTCAGTTCTAGCCCACGATTCTTGAGAACCTCTCTCAAAGTCATAAAACAAACAAAACTAAAAAGCATAGCAAAATCTGCAGTTTCATTGTTAGAATTATGGCTCTTCTGGCTTCTTAAAAATGTAAATAATGTTTTAAGAAATGTGTGTTTAGTACTTCTTTATTTTAATTTGGCTTCATAAATTCTTAAAAGAAAGAATTAGATTAGAGAATGAGCATCTTACAGCTGTTGCTACACAAATCAAACCATTATCTGTCTAAAAGGCCGAAGTCATTTGCATCATGTACCATTTATATGTTTACATAGTGATTATACTGATTTGCTGCAACCTCATTAGCACTAAATAGTCCCATTTAAACTAATATTTTAATAACTGGAAACCTTACCATGTTTTTGCTTGTATTATTTGAGTGCAACACGTATTAATTATTTATTCTGGTGATCACAGATGTACTGTACTTTATGTGTGGGGTCCATTTCTTCCCACAGCCTATTTTCCTACTGGTATCATTTTGTTTTGTTTGGTTTTTCGAGACAGGGTTTTTCTGTGGCTTTGGAGGCTGTCCTGGAACTAGTTCTTGTAGACCAAGCTGGTCTTGAACTCACAGAGATCTCTGCCTCCCGAGTTTTGGGACTAAAGTTGTGTGCCGTCACCACCACGGTCCAGCTCTGCTATCATTTTTATACTGAACTTTCATATTATGTAGGTATAGTCTGTCTTCAATTCCTCAAAGTGAAATTACTCATTGATGCATGATTTATCCTTCAGATGACAATCAAAGCAAAACTCATGATAAAAAAGAGAAGAAGATGGTGGTTCAGAAGCCCCATGGTACCATGGGATATACTGTAAGTATGATTGGGGGAGCTTCGATGACTGTGACCACTGTGTTGCACGAGCATAATGTTTCTCCTTGACTTTCCTGGCTCCTTAACTTTACTCTACTTGTATACCCATCAAATCATGTGGTTTCTCAAGACTTGTTTTATGTCATTTCTTTTCCCTCCATGTTTTCTCCCTGGCTACAGTGTCTGTCATTCCATTGATTATCAGTCTTCCTTCGGATCATCTGGAAGGCCATGCACGTGTCCACTTCCCTCACCACGCCATGCACACCCTACTGGAACCTGGTTTAATAAGATGACCTTTCTTATTAAGGATGCTCTAGTAGCTTTGTTGCTCAAACAAACAAATGACTTGAATTGATTCCAAGATGGCCATGACCATCAATTGTAGAAGATACTCCCAGACATCTTCTATAAGATCCAAAGATATCAGTCTGTTTCTCGCTTAACATATTGTTTTAGACTCTGTTCCTTCTCCAAGAAGCAATATGATCAAGCATTAATACAAAGCAGGTTCTCACTCTTAAACTCACCTGCCCCATTCTCCATGTCCATTTCTACCTATTCTCATCATCCAGAAATTCTAGATCGGGTCTCATTCTCTCATTTATCAATTAGTCATTTTAACGTTGCCCACTGATACGCTCTTTTAAATGTCTATCTTGTGCCTTAATCCTTTGATTCATGAGGAGAAACTAGACCCTTTTTATGGTGTATTCTTGGCACTTGCCAGGGTATATGCTTCCATATACTTGGAAGCTACAGATGAACACTACTGTGCCAGTGTCCTTTGGTGTAACTTCACTCCGTGTGCCATGCACTTGCCTCTCCCATTATGATAATAAAGTCTTTAGCACAGACTTCATGCTATCTGAGCGCACAATTGTAGCTCTATTTAAATTCACTATGAAATGGCATTGCTGAGAGGTTCTTTGGCATCTTAGAAGGAATTAGATGTTGTTGCCCTCGCCTGACTATGTTTCTGATAAATTCCTTTTTAGATTTGCTGTGTAAAAAGTCATGTAGTCAGTGAGTGGCGGTCCTGGAACTCAAAGCCAATCCTTTGGTTCTAGGGTCTGGTTTCTCCGTCTACAACTTGTATTGATCCTAAAGACTGAAAACCTCTGGGATCAGATGTGTTTTATGATAGTACCAAAAGGAAGTTAGAACTCTGTTAGTGCACGGTAAACACTGAAGATGAGGGAGCCCAGAAACTGAAGTTGAGATGCTTTTGTGTACAGCTTCATTGAGTGTTGTGTGTGAGACAGGCATGTGGGTCACACCTCAGCCCTTGGCCAGCTGAGGCATGAAGGTTGTTGTGAGTTTGAGGAAAACTTGGGCTACCTAGTGACTTTTCAGGGTGGAGTGTAACTTTGTCTCAATGCCAACCCCAAAAACCAACAGCAACATAGAGCAACCACACCACAAGAAACGACAAAGAAGAATTAATCATCCCTCTTTCTCATGGTACATCTGGATGGAACTGCTACTTTTTCATTCACTGCTATCGTGAATCAGTTGGTGTTCTTTATTGAAAGTATTTTTGCTTTTCTTTATTTGTTGTTTTGTTTTTTGCCTTACATACTGACGCTCATGCATTTGACTGTTGTAGGCTGGAAGCCAGGACACCCTCAACTCTATCGCACTGAAGTTTAACATCACTCCCAATAAATTAGTGGAACTGAATAAACTCTTCACACACACTATTGTTCCGGGCCAGGTAATAATTTTTATGTTGAATATTACTTTAGAAAATTTGCCTTCTGCTTTTTTTTGCCATATCAAATGACTTAGTATTGGTGCCACGGAATTATCTTCTGAACTATTTGTAAGGACTAAAACAACTTCATCTCCTTAGAGCTAAGAATTCTGAAGGCTTCTTACTTCTTAGAAATAGTTCAGAGATTTGAACGTGGGAAGTGATTAGCACATTTATCACAAGCATTAACTTAGGAAGTGTTTCTTGAGGCATCACGAGGAGTTTTAAATTGATATACCATTTGTTCCCTGTCAAATGTAACACAAATTTTTATTTTAGAATGTTTAATTTTATTTACAATTTCAGTTTTGTCTACTCTTTGGTAAAGCACGGCTACCATTTTATTTTAATTTAGAAAGAGGTTTTTTCTTTCTTTCTTTTTTTTTTTTAAATCTTAATGTGTACCATAATTGTTCATCAACCAAAGAAAAAGACATTGAGAAAGAGGAAGACAAGAAAACCAATCTACATTGTCTTTCAGGATTTTAGTATCTTATTTGTCAACATAAATAAACTGGCAAATAATCCTGCTCCTTTAGCTTGATACAGTACTCTCTATAATACTATATTCTGTTAGTTTTTTCACTCCAGAAGTACATTCAACCAATGTATTTAAATAGTTCAGATATTGAAAGCACATCACTGAGGCAAAACACAGCCTTATCCACAGAAATGCTGGGTCTTGTAAGCACATTTAGGTTCCATTATTGACTTACTAGCACATGCATATCTACAATACCAGGATGTCTGATTCTTCCTGAGTAGACAATGTTATTTCAAATACAACTTTAAATAATGTTGTTACTATACTTTGTATTTATTTTAATTGTAATGTATGAAGACAACAGACTAACAAACTAGCCACCTAGTAGTTAGTATTTTTGCTCTTCTGAAAAGGGGAAATTAGGACACACATAGTATCAAGTAATTAACTAGCAAATGAGCTGTAAAATTATCAGAAATTAGTACACTCTTTTCCAGAAAAGTAGGCATGTTAACCACTTCGTTTCAGACTTGTTTTAGAATATGGGGGTATTTCTGAATAATGGAGGCCATAGGCAGTGCTTATTAAGTCAAGGTGAAAGATTATGTGCAAACTCAGTAAAATAATTAGGGTGGAGTGTGCTGCCACACACCTGTAATTCCAGCATCTTGGAGATAGAATAAGGAAAATCAAAAGTTCATGGTTGGGTGATGGTGGTGCACAGGCAGATCTCTGTGAGTTCAAGGCTAGCTGAGTCCACAGAGCTAGTTCCAGGTCAGCCAAGGCTTCATGGGAACCCTGACTCAGAAAACCAAAAACAAGGAAGAAGTTCAAAGTCATCCTTAGGTTCATAGGGAGTTTGAGACCACACTGGAATAAATGAGACCCTGTTTAAAATCTAAAAACCAAAAAAGTAACAATAACAATTAATGTAGGATGTTTTGCACGATTTTTTTTTTTTCTGGATTCAAATGAGGTTTTTTTTTTTTGTTTTTTTTTTTGTTTTTTTTTTTGTTTTTTTTTTTTTTTTTTTTTTTCCTGTGCATGGAGGCATGTAAGTACAGGTGCACACAAGTCAGTGGGAGAGGACATTTTGGGGAGGCAGCTCTCTCCTACTTCGTTCATGCTCTGCTGTGTACTCAAGGCTACCTGACTTGCAGGCTTCCTCGTGGTCCTGCCCCTGCCTCCCATCTTGTTAAGAGAGCTGGGACACTGCGTTTGACTTTTGTCATTGGTTACAAGCTTGAACTCAGGAACTCAGGTCATCAGCCTTGTACAGCAAACACTGAGCCATCTTGCTAGCCCTCTGAAGTGAGGTTTAAGAAGGAATGCTAATACTGTCTATAGCAGTTGAAGGTCGTTATTTTAAGATTATATGATTCTACGCCAAAATGTAGCTGTTTCATTGAAGACTATTGAAAGACAGTATTGTAATACCAATTCAGGAGGCAGATTGTTTTGCAGCAGAAGTTATTATACACTATTTAAGATAGTCTTATTTGTATATAGATGGAATACAATGGAGAGAAAGTACATGGATTATTATATTGGTTCTGTTTTATACAGTTCATTATGCAAAGCCCATGCTACTTTGACACTCAGAGCCTGATCGAAAGTCACTGGCCTGGACTTGTTTCCTTTCTGCCTAAGAGGGGCATTATGTTTTGTAATCTGCTTTGCTCCTTTTTTTCTCCTCATATATAATCAATATTAATAATGCAGAAATCTAACATTGAGAATGCTCTAAATTCTGAAACTGAGCCCATGAGAAGCATTTCAGATTTAGAGTTTTCAGGTTATCAAAGCTGGTAAAGTCTTTGCAGTTATATAAACACATATTTATATGAGGTATACATTGGTATAATAAATACATTGAATATATTCATAGATAAATACAATAATAATATATGTTTATATGCATATATGTTATATTTATGTGTATAAAACACACATATATACATGCACACACACACACACACACACACACACACACATATATATATATATATATACATATATATATATATATATATGCTGAAGCTGAAGTACTGGCCACAGATATTTCAGGTAAGGGCTTCTCAAGCTGTATCAGTCTCCCTCCTGAGAAGTGAGACTAACTTCCCTCCTTCCTTCCCAGTTCCTATTGTTCAGGCTTCACCTGCCCTGATAAGATGCTCACCTGTCCTGCAGCGTCAGGGTTCCGTCCCATTGCACTGTGCCCATTTATATTGCTTAGCATAGTTCGTGTGTGATTTAGAAGATTGCGTGTTGCTTATAAGTGAAATGGAAGCTATTGGGTCTTTCCGAGGCGCTGAGTATGATGGACAGATGTTTGAGTTTGCAAAGTATGAACTAGAGAGTTGCCTGACTTTGACCCCTCACTCAGTCATGCTCTCTTATGTATAGGTCCTGTTTGTGCCAGATGCCAACTTCTCTTCTAGTACCTTACGGCTGTCATCATCCACTCCTGGTGCTACTGTCTCTCCATCATCATCAGATGCAGAATACGATAAGTTGCCTGTACGTATGCTAGCACCTTACAGGCGGGGTTCATTTCTATTAGTGGTGGAAATCAGTACACTGTGTTCTTAAAAGATTACATCTGAAAATTTCCCTAAACAAGTGAGGGTAGGGATGTTGACATCAGTTGAGAGAATTCATCCTCTTCCAGCCCACCTGTTTACAAAAGGTCTCAAAGATAAAGGTGCATGCCTTTTCCAAAGCTAAATTCCCAATTGAGTAGATTGTGCTTTGCCAGGGAATTGGCATCCATGACCTAGTATGCATGTATTCATCTTGAATATCTTCTAAGACATTTAAAGAAAGAGTTTTTGGGGCTCACATGTATTTTTCGATCTCAGTTTGAATCTGGATACTTATCAGACTTACCTCTAATCTGGGAAGTAGAAGCTTCCAACTCATAATGATGCTAGTAATGTTAGGATTGAAAATTACTTGAACTGCATCTTGACTTTAGTTTTCTGATTGTTGGTATGTATAAAAACAATCCAACTTTTAGAGAATTTCTGAAGAAAGGTATGAGTATTCTCTGCTTAGAGTCATGAATTTATACCAGGTTACAAATAGTAGAGAAACTTTTGGAAAAAAAAGGTGTGTGCTATTTTTGAAGGACATGTGTCATTTTTCTTTTCAATGTCCAAGGAAAAGAGGGTATAACATACTTATGGTGTGAGCTGTTTTGAAAAGGTAATTTTCTTTTCTTTAATTTTGGCCATTTTTGCTTTCATAAGGATGCCGACTTAGCAAGAAAGGCCTTAAAACCCATTGAGAGGGTCTTATCATCGACCTCTGAGGAAGATGAGCCAGGTGTTGTGAAATTTCTCAAAATGAACTGCCGGTACTTCACAGATGGAAAGGTATGCTCTGTGACAGGTTACCAGTCAGGGAATCTAAACAGGCTTGTACATTTCTGGAAGGAAAACGCCATTAAAATATTTTACCCACAGTTGAAGTGCAGAATTTGACATTCATTGATTTTCTTGTTGTTTACTTGACTTTTTTCCCCGTTGAAGGAAATATATTCACTAAATAGAAATATATTTTTGTTTTCTGTGTTTGCTTGCTTTGGTTTTGGTTTTTCTTTTAAATGTTGGGGCTTTGGGGGGCTGATTCAGAGGGTTGATGTGGGGGGTGGGGGATGAGGAGATAAGTAGGGCAGGGGTGAGTAATGCGAAGTCCACAAAGAATCAATGGAAGTTAAAAGGAATTTAAGGAAAAAGAAATATGATCCCTTGTGATCTTGGATGTATAGGACATTTTTATTTTAGCTCCTGACCTGTAAACTGTTAGGCAGATAAATTTGAGTTGTACAACAAATACGTGGATTTAAATACTAACTCTACTACTTGCTAGGTAGGAGACATGAGGAAGGTATTTGAATATCCTTGTTTTCTACTTTCCCCATCCATAAAACAAGAATGACACTAAAATTTAACTGTTGGGTATGACACTAAAAAGAGATGATTTGTGTAATGAGCCTAACCTCTAATCAAGAAGTAGAAGTTTTTAACTTGTGCTGATGTTGGTAATGTTAGCATTAAAGACTGTTTCAGTTGTATCATGCTTTTAGTTTTTGGATTGTTGGTGTTTACTACAGAAATCCAACTTTTAGTAAACTTCTAAAGAAGGGTCTATATTAATATTCTGTGCATAGAGTAGAGAATTTACATCAGTAAATTTACAATAGTAGAGAAACTTCTGAAACAAAAATGAATACTTCCTCAACTGCGAAACAACTCACAAAGATAATTACAAGACTGGTCAAAGCCATCATCTGACTTAGCTGCCAGAAATATCTCCTACCATCCCTGATGGATACCATCTTCCTGATCTGCAGGTTCTCTAATATAATCTGATAAAGCTTCAGATTTGAAGATCAGCAGGCTACTGCCTAATGTCTATAATGGAGCTGTACAAACTAGGACTGCAAATTTCCCCTTTCGCTGTTTACATTGAATTTTGCTGGGGATGAGACCTGTGATTGTGTTAGACAAAAATATTAGGACTAGTCTTCAGCACTATCATTCTGTTTTCCCATGAGAGCCACATGCTAGAGACATGGTGACATCTTGCTGTTGAGAGGATTATAAAGCAGTATGTTCTTGATCATGAATGGGCTTGGGACAGTTTGTTATTTTTCTGACAGAGAAATGGGAACCCATGACACATGAATATATGAGGCAGGGCGACAACACAGGCATCTGATTGCAGCTATATGAGCAACAGGAAGCTGTCACTCTCTGCTGCCTCCCCAGACACCAGCATTGGGTCTTTCCAGCATGTTCTCTAGCTTTGCTAGCATAGATATGATTGCCACACAGGAGACAGTGGCTCACAAGCCTGTGGAGGGGCAAAGTAATTAAAGATGCTATGTTGGGCAGGGTGATAGGAGATGTCATTTCAGAAGAACTTTGGATGACTGTCCAGGTAGCAAGATGTCTCTGTCATTTATAGAGTTTATATATTATCCTTCTGTGGTCTTTGATTGAGTTGAAGACAGATAGTTATGGTTATAGTTTTCCTTAATTAGGATTAAAAATAAGTTACATATAAGACTTTGGACTCACAAAGATAGGATAGATGATAAAATATTTCCTTTAATTCCTGATAATGTTAATGGACTAAATATTATTAACTTATTTGATAAGTTCTTATTTGATAACTGTTTTGTTATATATTTTACTGTTAAAGTTAAAAACCTTCTTTTTATTTAAACAGAAAAGAGGAGATGATGAGAGATGTCATTCTGTAAATATGTTTCTCTTATTGGTTAATGAATAAAGCACTGTTAGCCAATACAGAAGTAAGATAGGTGGGACTAGGAGAGGTGGAGGATTCTGGAAAACATAGGACAGAGAGATGATGTGATCTCAGGAGAAGAGTATGTGAGTCTGGCATTCTTGGTAAGACATGACCATGTAGAAATACATATATTGGTAATTATGAGTTAATATCTAAGACAGAGCTAGCCAATAAGAAATGCTAGTAACAGGCCAACAGCATCTCTGTGTGTTATTTGGGGCTGTCACGGCTGTGGGACCAAGCTGGCGGGAAAGTGCTCATAACAGCAGGGAATGTGTTTCTATCCCAAGTAATATCTCCTGTTTCTTCCTTCTGCAGGGTGTGGTTGGCGGTGTCATGATTGTCACTCCCAACAATATCATGTTTGACCCTCATAAGTCTGACCCCTTGGTTATTGAAAATGGGTGTGAAGAATATGGCCTCATCTGCCCCATGGAAGAGGTGGTCTCCATTGCCCTGTACAACGACATTTCTCACATGAAGATCAAAGATGCTCTGCCATCGTAAGAACCATTTCTTCTTAGACCAGGAGCTGTTGAGATCCTTAAATAGAATTTCAAAGTGAGAGTATATGCAGAGGCTAGGGCATTGTAAAAGCAAGGAACTGTGTAAGGAAACCCAAAAGGTGGAGAGATGTTTGTGTTGTGAAGTTTAAACAAATAAATAGAAAAATGGGAGGTGGAGATGATTAAGGAAAATTGCACATCCAGATGGTAAAGGAAAAAATTGCTTATCTGAAATGTACTTGGAGAAAAAGGAGAGAAAGAGACAGAGAAACAGAGGAGACAAAAGAGGGGGTGAAGAAGAGAAGGGGGTGAGGAATAACCAGCTGAAAACATCCTTTCCAGTGTTTTGTGTTGGGGGGAATAGTTAGTGGGTCCAGCTGGCACAGAAAATAGGAAGGGAACAGCTGTGAGGATTATTGATCTTCATTAGTTGCCTGGCTAATTCTAGAAAAACATTAATTAACAGCTGAACCAGTTGACACCATTGTATACTTTGCTCCAGCAGGTGCTTGGCAGCTGCGAGCATGAAAGCAGATGGTTAAATTAATCTCACGTGGGGAACTGGCAGCTTGGATGGGAGAGAGGAACAAAAATGGAGAGGTGGGCAAGATTAGCTGGGCGGTGGCTAATTGGGATGCAGTTGAGTCTATTTGCAGGCCATTCTTCAGGAGAGGGGAGAAATAAAGGGTCTTGGATGTTTATGGGAGAAACTTTGGCTTGTTAATCAAGGATGTGAAGAACTGAGTTCTTTCATCTGCAGGGCATCTCAGTCTTTAATCTGTTAGATGAAATTCTGTGTTCCAGTGTGACAGGATTCTCTATCACACTAAGTTGTTTCTCCTGAAATCGATGAATCTTCAGTATTTTCTGGGATGCTGGTATTAGGTCATCCACTTAGTATATTCTCATGACTATAGAACAAACAACTAGTAACAACCATATTTTAGCACAGGATCCTAGAGGCTCAATTGAGTGCTTATTAAATTGAAGAATGAGTTAGAGCTTTTAAAGCCATCTAGGAGAGCCTAACACTGTATATGGGCTTTCATTTCCCATTGGGAAAAGCCTGGGCTTTCCATGTAAATGACTTCCATAATATAACTCTAGGGAGAAGGTCTACTTGGGACTTAGTTACTTTATTGGCATGATCGTTTATTTTAAAGCTGGAGTACTTTTAGAAAGCATCCTTAATCCTGAAATTGGAAGTATCCCTTTTAGAAAAGAGTTTTGCATCTCTGTGAACCCAGCAGAGGTGCTACTACTGTTGTAGGTAATCATGCAGGGGCTCTCGATATATGACCAGCCATACTAAAATGTAATTTTCTTAGCCAAGCCTATGGTGCACATTGTAATACTAGCTCTTGGGAAGTCTAGGAAGGAGGGCTTTAAGTTCAAAGTCAGTCAGGGTTACAGAGTAAACAAAATAACAGCAATAAAAAGCTGTAACAAACTACCAACCTAGCCAGGCGGTGGTGGGGCGGGCCTTTAATCCCAGCACTTGGGAGGCAGAGGCAGACAGATCTCTCTGATTTTAAGGCCAGCCTGGTCTATAAAGCTACACAAAGAAACCATGTCTCAAACAAACAATCTAACTAAAACAGATTGTGTCTTGACCGTTTATTTTGAACTTGAAAAAACACCCTTAGCAAATCTTTTCTATAATTCAATTATGGGTCATAAGCATCTCTTATTAAGGGTAGTTCCTAACTACATTTCAGGACAATATGTTTTGGATAAGAAACTAGTTGTTACATTGTTGTTGGTACAAAATTTAAAATGATTTAGAAACTTATGTAATATTTTAAGAGCGTCTCTGTAAAATTTCTGTAGATCTTTAAACTGTAAGGCCCTGTTACTTCCAGTACTAATGGAAGTTAACTCTTACTAGTAATAGGGCTTTTTAAATTAGAAAATGAGTAGATTTAATTAGAAATAACTGGTTTTAAGGTAAAGAAGCTGTGACATCAGAATTCTGCAGTTGATTTCTACTATTTTATTAAGAAAAAAAAAAAGAAAGGAAGGAAGGAAGAAAGGAAGGAAGAAAGAAAAGGGGAAACATTTGACATCTATAGAAAATTTAGTAATTGAACCAAAAATTGTCCCTCTCCTTTGCCCTTTCCTTCATAAATATCAGAAACATTGTTTCATATTGAAAAGTCTTGTGGGTACCATCTCCATGCTTTGAATGCATCCATGTGTTTTAGCACGAGGCACAACTCACGTGGTTCATCCATTTGCCATTCCTTTAGTTTTGACTTATATTTTATTTTGTGATCAATCTCTTGGTTTCATTTTCTTATTTTGTAATCATTTTAGCATAAATTTAAGTTGTACTATTTTTGGTTTGAATTTTGTTTTGTGTTTTTCTTTTCCTCCACTTTGTTTTTGGTTTTATTTTTAACATTCCATGTACATCCACCATTTTGCCCCAACAGTGACCTACCTCAGGATCTTTGTCCTCTGTACAGGCCTGGAGAATGGGAGGACCTGGCTTCAGAAAAAGATATCAATCCATTCAGTAAGTTCAAGTCCATTAACAAGGAAAAGCGACAGCAGAATGGGGAGAGATCCCTCACCTTAGATCCCAAATCAATGGGCCCTCCTGAGGAGTCAGCAGAATGCACTCGGGTGAAGCCCTCAGACAGCTCCGAGTCGTGGAAACTAAAGAAACTGGAAACTTCCAGAGGGACAGCCAGTGAATCTCCCTCTGTGACTCAGGTCAGCAAGGGACCATCTGATACTCATGCTGCCTTGGAATCTACAGCCAAAGAAAACTCCCTTTTGGGAGAAGACGATGACTTCGTTGACTTGGAGGAACTTTCTTCTCAGCCTGGGAGTAGGATGGACAAAGGAGACCCCATGAAGGTACACCCTTCCTATGACCAAAAGAAGAGTGATCCCCAAACAATCATGTCTGCAAAGAAAATGCAGGTGCAGTCATCCCTGGACCTGAGAGGGTTAGAGAGTGAAGCTGAACTGAAGGGGGCCCTAGACTTGGAAACCTGTGAGAAGCAAGATAAAGTGCGAGAAGTAGACAAACAGTCTGGATCCCCAGAAAACCAGGTAAAAAGCAGCCTGAAGATCCACGAAGATCTCGATAAAGTTAAACTCATTGAATTTTACCTAAATAAAAACAAAGAAGGCTCACAGCTGTCTGAAAATATACAGAGATCGGAACTCAATGACAGCAAAATGATGGAGCCAGGAGGAATAGACATCACGCTTAGTAGCTCTCTCCCCAAAGCAGGTGACTCCCCGCCTGGGGATAACAAAGAGCCAGGTACCATCCGGATAAAAGAGAGGGAGACCCTGAAACTGGATCCCAGTGCAGAAGAAAATGTAACCGACAACAAAGAGGCTCTGGATTCTTTGGAATCATCTCTGGACAAGAGCTGTCAAGGTGCGCAAATGGATGACAAATCTGAGATTCAGTTATGGCTGTTAAAGAGAATTCAGGTACCCATTGAAGGTAAGCTGCTGTTTGGTTGATTGGTTGGGTTTAGGTCGTTTGGTTTGCTTTGGAGTGTGTGTGTGTGTGTGTGTGTGTGTGTGTGTGTGTGTGTGTGTGTGTGTGTAGTATGTATGAATGTGTGTACGCATGTTCCCATGTTTGTGAATACATGTATGTATGTGGTGTATACATACGCACATGGAAACCCAGTGTTGTCTTTGATCATGGTTCACCTTATTTACTGAGGTTAAGTGTGTCTCTCTGAGCCCAGAGCTAGGCCGGCTAACCATCTTGCCCAAGGATCTTTTCTCCATGCCTCCCTAGTGCTGGGGTCATAGACAGGCCACATGCTCTCCAGCTTTTATGCTGGTTCTGGGAATCTGACCTTGAGTCCTCATCTTGCATTGTAGGCATTTTATACACTGAGCCATCCTCAGCCTCCTGTTTTGTTTGGGGGCTTTTTTTGGTTTTTGTTTTTGTGATTGTTTAATACCTTCATATTCTGTTATATAATTGCCTTAGTAAACTATGCACCTGTAGTAACAGTAGAATAATTATTTGAGAGTGATGTATTCTCAATAGAATATACCTTTGCTGATACCATTAATGATTGAGGTAAAAATTTGTAAGACACAGTATGTATTTAGAACTTGAACTAAATATAGATTTGTATTTCAGAAGTATTTGGCTCTGAATAATTTTTAGACCTTGAATGTCTAAATCTAAAGAAATTGAAATTGCTTTTTATTAGAGAGAGAGAACAGAGAGAGAGAGAGAACAGAGAGAGAGAGAACAGAGAGAGAGAGAGAGAGAGAGAGAGAGAGAGGGGGGGGGTCTCACTGTGTACCCCTGGTAGGACTTGTTATATATATATATATATATATCAGAGCAAACCTAGAACTCAGAGAGATCCACCTTCCTTCGCCTCCTGAGTTCTGGGATTTAAGGTGTGTGTGCCACCATGCTCAGCTGAAAATGCTTTTGAGAAATTTCAGTTCTAAACCAAACAGCATTGTAGTAGGATGAGGCCTTGCTCCTCCTTACTGTTCACTAATAGGCGTGCTTATGAAGTGATATGGTTTTTCATTACTTTTTCCTGTTTTTGTGTTTTTTGCTCAATTTAGTATGTAGTGTGCCATGATACTCACTGACTTAAAATGTGCAAACATGTTGCACTTCTGTACCAAAGGAAGTCTGATGCTTCATTAGGTTGACAGGATGTTGTCAAATCATGTTTCTGCCCGTTGCCAACCCCTCTTTGTAAGCTGAGAATTTTTACTGTCTCCAATACCGTCAGGATTGAGAATGCTTTTTCATATGTGATTCAGATATACTTCCCTCAAAAGAAGAAAAGAGCAAGACCCCACCCATGTTTCTGTGCATCAGAGTGGGAAAACCAATGAGAAAATCCTTTGCCAGTCACACCACTGCCATGGTTCAGCAGTACGGCAGGAGAAGGAAGCAGCCGGAGTACTGGTTTGCTGTTCCCCGTGAGAGGTGAGCACAACCAAGACTGTGTCCACTATTAGGATTCCAGTTGTCCGTGGATCGTTTATCACCAAATATCTATTCTATTCTCGAATGAGAGATTTTTCTGAATTACAGGGTGTTGTTGTTGTTGTTGTTTACGTCTAGAAGGGTAACATGTGGTCATTTTGGCACAACATATATGGGGTCGCTGTAGGTACAATATGCTGATCCACTCTTGTGTGTTCCTGCCAAGTTGATTTTCAAACGGACATCTGAAATTAGAAATGCTCTTCTGGTGAGAATAAAGGAGCGGGGTGGAGCTGATGCAGTCTCTTAAGTGCAGCAAAGAGACAGCATTGATGGCCGTCTCTGCAGTGCCTAAGTGTGTGAGAGCTGCAGAGGCTAAGACCCTTCTGAAGGATGTGCCTGTGACTCGGCCGCATGAGAAACACAGCATGAGATCCCCAGGGTAGAGAGTGGCGGTAAGGCCTTTAAGGAATTTGTGTTTTTATTTGTTGGGGAAGGGTGTTTTTAAACTGGTAGTAACTGTATATACTTATGAGTATGATATTTATACATGTGTCTACAGTCTGCAATGATCAAAGCAGGGTAATTAGCATACCTGACACCTCAGGCACCTATCATTTCTTTTTGGAGGGAGCGTTTGCAAACCCTCTCTTGTAGCAGTTTTTAGATGTAGAATATATTGTTATAAACTCTCACCGTCCCCACTGTGCTATAGGTCTCCGAACTTTATTTCTTTTATCTAACTGATTTTGTGCACACCTGTCCAGACAGGTGAGTGTGCATGTTGTATTTTCTAATCTGTCTTATTTCACTTAACTCCCTAGACTCATCTGTGTTGCTGCAGATCCCAGGCCTGTGTATTGTTTATGGCTGAGTGCATGCCACGTTGCATTCCACCATTCATCTCTGGCTGAATACTTAGGTCAATGCCACATCTTGGCTATTAACAAATCAGTTGTACATCGAATATGAGAGTGTGGGCAGAGCTTTGTATCTGAGTTATCACCAAAGAGGAGATTTTATTGGTTTGGGGACAGATAATAGTGGCATAGAAATTCTTCAGCAGTGTGCTACTGATGACATGTTTGTAGAATATAAAATGTGAGCTTTCAAAGAAAATTATAAATACGTTTTTTAAAAATTGACTTATTTTTGTATGTGTGGTAGAATAAAAAGACTTACAGAAAATAAATGCAAAGAACTGTACTCATTTTGCCTCTGAAGCCCACACACCTACTTGTCTAGACTGGTGACCAGCCATCATCGAGATAGGTGTTTGATGAGTAAATAGTGAGAACTCCCTCATTCACCTTCTGTAACACGAATTCTCACAAAGCCAAATGCAATCCTAAGCAAGGCCACACTTGCTTATTTCCCAAGGTGGTAATTCTCATCAGGAGAATTGCTTCATTTTAATATATGATAGCTTAATGTGAAAATAATAGGATTTTAATGAATAGATTTGCTAATAGCTCCTTTTTCCTAGGTACAAATCCACATTAGGTTAGACAATAAACATAGTTTGCTTTGAATTTAATATACCCCTTCACCATGCATGTAACCTCCAGGATTGCATGGAAGTTTTGAAGTAGGACTATGGGTAAGGGGCTTATATGTCTCCTACAGTTATTTAAAAGTGGTTCAATAGAGAAATGCAAATTTCTGGATATATAGTAATTTGTAGAATCTTGTTAATGGACCCATCTCTGTAAAGACTTGAAACAGCACTGAAATTTTCAGCCATATTGTGGGTTGTATAGACTTCATTTGGATAGAGACAGAGACAGAAACAGCAAGATTGATTAAATTTATATTTATTGTTTTCTCTGAGAAAATATATTATTTGTAATAATTGCAAATTGAGTTTCATTCAGAAGGGAACTGTGTACCGAGAACTCTTGTAGAATAATTTAGCAGTTCCACATATGTAATTATTTTTCCTGTCATTCCTTAACACAGAAATCGGTTTTAATGCTGAAACAATACTTTTCTTGGACCTCTTATATAAGTGTTTTTTTTCAAGCTTCTTAATGAGGGTCATTTGTTGAATTCTGCCACACTGTATTTTATACTGTCATGACTTACTTGTCTTTGAATAGCAAATAATTTCCTTCCTTGAACTCATTATTAACTAATAACTAAATATTTTCTTCGAGACATGTTACATTCTTCAATTATAGTAGCTTTTGTGATAAATTTACTCACAATTATTTTATTTTTTATTTCCATGATCCACTGGCCCTAAATTAATTCACATTTTAGATTAAGAAAGGACAGATGATTGAGTGGTCCTACAGTTCAGTCTCACCAAGACTTTTAAGTGCACAGTATGAAAAGGAAGTTTATGTTCATGATAATTTATAAAATTATTCGACTTAAGGTCATCAGAGGGTCTTAATGAGAAGCTAAGGCATGACATGCTGTGCCTTCTCATTCTGATGATAGTTTCTGGATTCCTTCACTACCTCAGAAAGAATATTTCCACACACCTTTGTTAAATGAATGCATGAATTTATTGGGGTATACTTGGTAGGGTTGAGTCACACTAATTAGTGACTTCCTATCTGGATCACATTGTCCTTTCACACAAAGATGTGACATCATATACTTCCAAGAAGTGTCTCTTTGACTCATCCAATACTTCAATGCTCCTGGCCAAAGGAAACTACCCTGAGGTTGACAGAACTTATCAAATGCATGCACCATTTTCCCTTCCTATTGTTCCCAGTACTCTTTAAGTAGATGTTTAATTTTTCCTTTTTCCGTATTATTACTAAGAAATGAATGCTACCAAATCCACTTCTTGTTTCTATACTAGAGCAGGTTTCTCCTGCAGCCTGGAGCCACTGCTGTGCCAGCCCCAAATAACACACAGAGACACTGTATTAGATATAAGGCTGTTAGCCTGTTACTAGCATTTCTTATTGGCTGGCTCTGTCTTAAATATTAACCCATTTCTATCTATTTAAGTATTTCCGTGTGGTCTCATCTTACCAGAGAGAGGGCCTGGACTGCTGTTCTCTCAAGTCTCTACATGTTGACTCTCCTCCCTACCTCTTCCTCAAATCGTCCTTGTCTCCTAGTCCCGCCTATCTTGCTTTCCTATTGGCCAACAGTGCTTTATTCATTAACCAATAAGAGAAACATATTTACAGAATAATGTCTCCAATCATTCCTATGCAGTGTGTTGTGAGTCCCTTATCTCCAGCAATAAATAGTTTGTAAGAAAGAAAGCAGACACACACCACACCCTGCATAGTCTCTGGTTATCTTTTTTGTATGATTGGTAGGTTTTGTTTTGTTTGTTTCCTATAGCAGTTCTTATTAAATCATAGGCACCAGAAATTGGAGAGGCATCGGTCTTTAAAATTGTCCAAAACATAATGGTTTCAGCCTTTAATGGAAGTTGTCATTAGATTTAAGACCTCCATGACTCCAGGATGGCTGGTAGTTCCTTCATATTCAATCAGATAATACTACCTGACACACACTCAAGTTCTCTTGTGAATTAAGTACATGGCAACCCTAACCTGTATTTGTCTCCAGTGCATTTTGCAAAATCAGATGCTTCCCTTGAGTCAGCTGAGGATGACAATGGTGTGCTTGGGATATTTGTGCAACTTCCAGATTTCAGTTTATATAACTGTGATATCCCAGCTTTTCCAGCTCTGACTCTCAGTCTTCATGTAACTGTAAAGACAGTAACTCCACTCGGTCAATAATGTAATCTAATTTAAATTGGAAATTCCTTATCTCGGCTGCTTGTGTCTTGATATAATTCTAGTCTCTGAATTGCAGTGTATAATTATGACTGACATGTGTCTTTTACAAAATGTTCCTGTGAACACCCAAAATAGGATGCCCACTCTTAGGCCACCAGCTCAACTATCCATTTCCCCAGATCTGGATTATGGAGGGTGCAGGCAAGCATGTGAGACATTCAGATATATACACATATGTATATATCTATTAGATAAATTGATCGATGGATAGATTAAATAACAACAAACTACCAGGGCTTCATAAAGCCTCTTTGTTTTGCTTAACATACCTCCTACCTCCTAACTCCTACCCCCATCTTCATTCCTGCTTAAATCCTTAGCTCCCTGTGTCTGCCCCATGTATGTCTTTCATATCTTATGTGTTTTACTATCCCCTCTTATACTATTTATTTGGATTATGGGTTTGTAGGCTTTTTCATACATACTTCACTTTGGTCAAGCCTTCCCCTGGCCACTCGTTTCCCTGTCTGCATCATTTCTGTCCCCAGGATTTCCCTTCTCTAATTTAACTTGTATTCTATTATCCCACCTCCTTAAATGTATCCGTGACCTGTTTCTAATTTCCTCTCTATACTACCAAGTTAAACATGCAAAAGAAAAAAAATACTTGAGGCTAGTATCCACAGATGAGAAAGAATGTGTGGCATTTGTGTTATGGGGGGACAGTCTCATTCAAACCATGACAGTCATCCATAACATTTAGCATACCACCTGCTACCCATGTTTCTTGGATTCTTTCGCTTTCTTATGACTTTGCATCTAAGACATAGCATAGTACTTAGTGTGTCATGATTCATATTCCATGGCCTTAGTTACATCAGTGCACGAATAGCTGAGCCTATGACCTAATAGATAAAACTTAGTCACATTTAGTTGTTCTTATACCTAAAATACTTAGACTTATAATATGTAGATAGTACAAAAACAAAAAGAAAGTTGTATTTTATAGCTATTCCACAGAGCTAACTCTAATTTTTATTTACATGTATAGCTTTAAGTCTTTTCTGTGTGTACTGTCTTAACACTATGTAGGCCACACATATATATTGTTATATAAATTATCTTAGTTTAATAGGATGTCTCATCCTGACTAAAATTCTGTCTGCATGCATTTAGTGAGCTTTGAATTAGTTTTATAATAATAAAGAAAATCAGTTCTCCTATTCAACTCATTTTACAGTACTGAGATGCCCAAGTCGTAAAGACCCTTATGGAGACTAAGCAAAATGTTCCTCATAGCGCATTTCTCAGAAGAGCAAAGGGCAAGTTAAAGTAATGCATGCTGACCTAGTTTTCTAGCATGCAATCTTTAACCACAGCTAAGAAAAATTTTGTGATCAGAAGCCACCTTGCTGTTAATGGGAGCAGGGCTAAGGTAGAATCTTAAATGGGTGCCAACAAAACCCTTGTTTCGAACATTCATTACAGTATACTCTCTGGAACAACTTTGGTTCCCTTCAGCCTAGCCAGGTGTTTTTTAGCATTAAAAAAAATCTGATTTTTAAAGTTTTTTCTTTATCATTTATTTCTGTGCTAGAGGTTGAAGCAGCCCCCTTCTCTCTACCCCTAGCACATTCAAGTCTATGCTAGGATCTTATTGTGATCTTTTAAAGTGAGAATGTTGCTAGGAAAGAAAGGAAAGGAAAGAAAAGCAAAAGAATACCTAGCTAGAGCCAACATCTTCCTATTTAATACTAATACATGATTTAGTCATTCATGTAAATATTTTCACTGTTCCTAAAAAGTTACTGTACAACGCCTTCATTCTTTCCCTGGTGTTTTTACCTTTTGTTTCACTCACTGATCTGTCCAGACATTTCGTCACCTTCCAGTAACTTCAGCAACCAGCTCTGTTTGAGCTATGTCTTGTACGAGCCAATGTCTTGAGCTAACCATTGACTCTACAACCGCCCCCCCCCAGTGCTCTTGAGAAATGACCTTCTTCCTAAGCCAACGCTGCAGAGTGGGGCTGTGCTTTCCTGTAGAGGACCAAGGGCCAGCACTTCTGAGAAAGCTTGAGGTCTTATTCGAAGCACACCAGTTAATCTCCACCAATGGGACTGCATAGTGTTTGGAGGCACAAAGGAATCACAGAGGTCCCTGAATCTTATCCTCAGCTCTTGTCACAGAGGTCCCTGAATCTTATCCTCAGCTCTTGGAATTTTAGTTACTTATGGTCAGCTGTGGTCTGAAGATACTCTATGGTACAATATGGTATTAAGATACACATATTTGCACAGTGCATGTACACACACACACACACACACACACACACACACACACACACACACACACAGCATTCATACAGCTTTTATGTCCTATTACTTCTGTGTTTTGCTGTACCTACCTTTTTAGAAATAGAAACAAAACTGTGTATATAGCAAAAACAAACAAACAAACAAAAACAAACAAAAATAAAACCAGGTACACGTATGTTTTAATATTATTTCAACCTCTAGGGTCTTACAGATGAGGAGGTTTTCTGTTTAAGTGCCCGAGGGACTGGGCTGTGGGGCTCAGGGCCCAGGCAGGGACTGAGCCCTCCCAGAGCAGTCTCTGTGCCTTTGGTTGTGTGGGCATGTGGACCTGTGCTGCTCCATCTTTTCATTTTTGTCCAAACAAACTGAAGTACAGTTTATGTGTGCCAGATCTCCCAGTTTTAAATATTAACTACTGTTTGATGTAAAAAGCAAGCAAAGCAAAAAGAACTCATATATACCGAATCGAGCCTTTGGAATGCCAGCCCAAGGCCTGTAAGATGGATGTTGGTATAAACTTTGGGTTTAAGTTTTAAGTTGTCCATTTGATAACTACAGCTATCATCTTGCATTGTGATTCTCAAGAGAGAGCTTTCTTAATGTCTTTGGTGAGCCACAACAATGAAATGTACTTTTTCAACTTTATTTAAACAGTGTTGACAGTTAAAAACTGTACATCTTCAGGGTATAAAACATTTCATATGAGCAGGGCATTGGTGGCACTCGCCTTTAATCCCAGCACTCGAGAGGCAGGCAGATCCCTGTGAGTTTGAAGCCAGCCTGGTCTACAGAGCGAGTGCCAGGACAGGCTCCAAAGCTACACAGAGAAACCCTGTCTCAAAAGAGTCAAAGAAGAAACAAACAAACACAAACATTTCATGCTTGCATGCATTGTGAAATACGCACCACAACCAAACATCATCCATCATCATTCATAGTAACCTTTCTCCCTCCCTCCCTCCACCAGCCACCCTACCCTCCCTTCATTTCTGCCTTCATTTTGTGTCTGACGAGAACACTTATTAGCAGATTTCAAGTGCAATAGTCTCCTTTATCATGGTCTCATTTCCTAGTGTGTGTTACCTGTGATCAACTACAGCCCTCAAGTCTAAATGGAAGTCTCTAGAAGGAAGCATTCTTGGGTTTTAAATCGCATTAGAATTGTGATGAAATCTGATGCCATCGTAGTCCATCCCACCAGACTTGAATCATCACCGTGACTACTCTATGGATCCGGCATTTACGACTAGCACCTGTAATTTTTGGCAGTAATCTATGTTATGGATTGTTTTTCTCTTTACTCTTTGGGGCTCTTTGGTAAAGGCCACCACACAGCTCCCAAATAAATCCACATGGAAATTTGTTCTTAGATGTGAATGCCCAGCCTTAACTTGGCTTGTTTCTAGCCAGATTTTTCTTAAATGATCCCATCTATCTTTTGCCTCTGGGCTTTTCCCCTTTTCTTACTTCAGCAATATCTTACTTTCACTCTTACTCTGTGGCTGGCTGGCGGCTCCTAGCATCTTCCTCTTCTTGTTCTCTTGCTCTTTCCTTCTCCTTTTCTCTCTATTAATTCTTTCTGCCTGCCAGCCATACATCTCCTTTTTCCTTCCTCACCATTGGCCGTTCAGCTCCTTATTAGTTAGACCAATCAGGTATTTTAGACAGGCGAAGTTCACAGAGTTAAACAAGTGCAACACAAATGAAAGCAACACATCTTTGCATCATTAAACAAATGTCCCACAGCATAAAAAGATGTCAAAATAATATTCTATAATAAATCTGGACTAGAAAATGGACAGTTGGATGACGCCAGTGCTTGTGTTCATTACAGTCTGATGCTGCAACACATTGCCTGTCACGCACCTCAGTTCATCTTATGGTGTAAACACTGAATCATCCCACATCATCACAAGAGGGAAGGTGAGGAGGTACAACCAGACACTTTGAGATGGGGATACCACACTCAGAAATTTTATTACTGTACATTATTATAATTCTACAATCTCCTATTAATCTCTTTTTGGACTTAACTTACAAATTAAACTTTATCATAGTTACATTATCAAAATAAAAATGCTATTCATATAGGATTTGGTACTATCCGATTTCAGTTATACACTGGGGGGGTCTTAAAACAGACCCCCATGGATAAGAAAAGACCACCTCTAGATGGCTGGCAGGATTGTGTGTGGACTTCATATGTACATTGTCATGCCTAGGGTCTGACCGTTAGAAGTCTTTGCCTAGAGCTCAGTTGTAGCTATGGTAACAAAGCCTTGTTTCTACTTGGTCCTATCTCTCCTCTTGTCTTTGCTACTTGACAAAATAATCTTCCTAAACTCTAGATCTGTCCTTGCCTCTTCCTCACTAATAATATAGGAGTGCCGTGGAGGGCAAAATCTTAAGTTCACACACATCCCTCCCTCCACATATGCCCCTTATCTTCACACCATCCACATTGCTGTTTTTCCTGGCTGTCTTTAAAAGACAAATCACTGTGGGTTCCTTTATTATTATTATTTAGGCTCTGATAGTATTGTGACATGAGAAGTATAAATGCTAGTTTTATTTATAAATGATACCTTCTGAAGTATGTAACTGTCAAAATGTGTTCTGTGTACACTCTGAAGTGATTGAGGACACCCTCTGACACTTTAGAAAATAGTGGCCATCAGGTACTATGTAATCCTTGTGGTTTATGGCCAGGACTCTGACTCAGCCACTCAGCCTTTCATGCAGTAAGCAGATGGGCCCTGCCCTGTCATTGCTTCTGTAAGGATTCCTCCGTTGTCAGTTGAGTTCCTGTTCAAAGGTCCCACCTCAGCCTGTGGTTTAGCTGCATCTTGGTGCTGTGTTGGGAGAGATTTTCTTCCAAAGGCGGGATACATCTCTTAGTAGCTGATTTCCTTGTATTGTTAAAGAATGGCCACATTCTTATTCACAAGCCCAAAGAAACATGTTTAGGAAATACATTATAAATAGAGTCTTCTTCTAATAAACATTCAGAAAACCTTTACAAATGGACACAAGGAGTCAGAGTAGGGGTCACTGTTAGATGGGCTGACAGTAGTGTATAGTGTGCATTTCCACATGAACAGTGTCATGCCGAGAGTCTGGTCTTGGAAATCTTTCGCCTGGATCTCAGATATAGCTATGGCAACAAAGGAAGATGCTACAAGAGTTTTATAGAGCCAGGTGAAGTGATTGGCTTTGCATTTTATAGTTTTTCCCTTTCTTCTTGGCCTCATTCCAGCGCCAGAGCACCATCCCCCGAAAGATTAGGTTTTCCCACGACCCAATACATGACCAACTTTTTCTGCTCACTTGTAACCTGTAACACAGTTACCCCCTCCCCTTTCAGGAACAGTTGGCAGCTACTGTGGCTGTAATTACTGGTAATGGTTTGGGCTAGGAGCACAGCCCTGGATAATGTCCCAAGGCTGCTGATTCATCAGGGACCAGACCACAAGGTGAATCACTGTCAAGTCTCAAGCCTCAACAGGCTTTCTAAGGTCAAGGCTATAAGGATTGAGATACTGTTGTCGTTTGTAGTTGGTGACTTGAGAAAACCAGTTTTGCTAAGCTGGCGAGAAGAGGAGAAACATGTTTAACCCTCTGCCTCCTTTCAGAAAGCGTGTGAGGCAGCCATGATTAACCAACAGCACATACAGAGTAGATAGACCAGAACAGCTGATATCAAGGTTGAAAAGGAGTATGTTAGCCAAACGGATAGATACACTCTGGAAGAAGAGAAAAAGAGATGAAGAATGAGGAGGAACTTTCAGGGGAAAAATCATCTAGAACCTGGTTTTTTTTTGGATGGAGAAATAAATGCAGGTTTAAGGGTCATCACGAAGGACACAGAAGAATAGACAAAGTAGGAGAGTAAAGGAACAGAATAGGGACCCTACCAATGTGAACTGGTAATGTGCAGAGAGGAAGGTGACCATAGTAAAAGAGGAATCGTGGAAAACTGGTCTCTATGGGAAGTTGCAGGGGGCCTCTTACTCATGAAATAGAGAACCTCCCGTTTACAGAGGGCATGGGCAAGAGAGGCTGAGAGCTACACATGGTGGGGAGGGGTCTAACAGCACTGTGAGGAGTAGAGAGGAGCTATGTGTGGTCGTGGGATGCACAAAGAGCAGCTTCCCGGGGGGAAGTTAGAAAAGGAGGTCTGCCTGTGGGGGAGGCTGGGACAACCACACAAGGTCAAAACATGGCTATGAACCCAGGAGAGACCCAATAGATGGGGGAAACTGAGGCGCAGAGCGGCCATGAAGGCAGAAGGTGTGAGTCTAGTCAGAAGGAGGCAATGGACAAGGTGGGATCCAGAGGTACAAGAGGGGAAGCTGGGGCCCTGAGTTTTAGTTCTTGAGGTCTACTGAATTCTGGAAACTAACAGCTAGGAAAACCCCATTAGGTAAAAGGAAACAGTCCAAGACCTCAGCTAAGTAGACCGAGGGCAACTGTGATCCAGTCATATCCGCTCCCTGGCCTCCAAACAGGTCACAAAATATAAACAAAGGGAAGGGAATTAAACGGGAAAGCTTGGAAGAGGGATGGGGTAGGACGCTCATTCCTTCTATTTGGTCTCCAAGGACCTTTGAACTGATTTTAAATCAATGCAAAATATTCCTCTTGAGGAACAGATTGTTTAACTTCTCCATTCCTTTTCCTTTTCCCCCACTTGCCTCAAATGATGCCCCCTGACTACATGACAAAATGAGGGCATATTAATATTATGTGGGAAGCCAAAGTTGAAAGAAGTAAGGGTGTGATAGTAGTCTGCATGTCTGAAAAGAAAAAAAGATGTGCGCCTTTTCTGTCAGAATATACCGTCACAGTTTGCCACCTTACTTTAGCTGTGGCCTCCCAGGCACAGGAGCCATTGAGGCAGGGTCCTCCATGCGACCTCCCTAAGTGTAGTGTACACACCAATTGGTGAGGCCTGGTTATTGTACTTTGTGCCCACCATGGGGAAGTTTACAAACAGAACAGGAACTAGGAATGGGGGCCCTGAGAGCCAGCAGGGGTACTGCTGATATTTACATGAGCTTTGTTAAAAGCCCCAAACTAGGGAAGTAATTGTGATGTATGACCTCTGTCTGTGGAAGCAAAGAATAGACCTGTCTACAGAATTCTTTTAGAGGCCTCTCAGCCTGAGCTGGCTGGAACATGTCTAGGGAAGGAGTGTTTGGGCATGTTATTCCAACGCCGTTCTTTGGTTTCCTTATCTTTATACTGGGCAATCTTTGACGGGTAGGGTCACTGTGCAGCTTTCCTCTATGGGAAGCCTTGCCTTTCCTAAGCATTGGCTCTGCCCAGAGCTCACTCAGTGTATGAGGCTGGGCCTGGCTTCTCTTGACCCACAACTGGCTCCTTCACACAATGCCACTCCGAACATAGGCATACCCAGAACTAAAACGGGTCGTTCAGTGAAAATTTGGCCATCCTCGAAGAGGCTTGGGATAGATTTTTAAGACAGTCTCTTTGCCTGAGCTTCCCAGATTGCTGCCCTGATACTGAGGATACTTGTGGAAATAATAGCACCTTTTGACAAGAATGCTTTACACCAAAACCTTTGTTAAAGACACCCAAGACAAAAGGCTAACTGTGGTGTCCATCAGCCGCCAATGCGCATGTGTGCCCTCTATGCTCACTCGGTGTCCTCCTGGCATGCCTCGCCTTGCACAGTACTCCAAACCCATCCAACCCAGGGGCTTCACTCCCCTTCCTATATAAACCTAACTTTTCAGCTGTGCGGCTCCTCTCTGGGCTCACACTTGGCCTCCTTGCTCTCTTGCCCCTCGCCCTCCCCACCCCCACCCCACATCTCTCTCTTCTCCTGACCTGGTTCAGTCTGGACTCTTCCAGAAGATCTCTTTCATGTCTACAATAAAATCCTTCTCCTCAACTATGCCTTGGAGAAGTCACGTCCTCCTCCTCAGTCACTAGCCTCCATCTGTTACAGCTCCCAAGAAAGGGTCACCTACACTTCTGCATCTTTTTCCTTCCCCAGCATGGCCAGTGGTGGGAGGCATGGTCTAAATGTCAGCATCAGTATCATGGCATGCTCAAATTTGTCTCCTTAAACAACCAGGCTAAGACTGGAGCACTCCCCGCAGGCCCCTGCGGACATCTCCCCTCAGGAATTATGAGGTAGAGAAGGGGATGCTGTCCTTTGAGCTTACCTCTGTTGTGACCATCAGAACACATCAGAGAGGCTCCAGTCACACTGAACTTCTGATGAAGCTGGCTTCCCTTAAGGGGTGTTCCGACCCTTTTACAGTCTTGCCTTTCCTTAGCCTTCCACCCAAATTTACCTTCCCAGTGGGTTGTGGGAATCAGTTGTCTCCATCAAGCAGATAGTGTTGCATTTATGTCCTCACTGTGAAATGCCAAGTCAGCCTCATCTGACTTACCTCTAGAATTGAGCAGAACCATTGAGATGGTGACCCTGGGCATGTTGATGTCTCTCTTCCCAAAAAGGGAAGTGGCTAGAAGTTGCTAAGATTGGTTCTTCCCTAAAATCTGTATAGACTTGTACTTTCCCAATTCACATGTCTTATAATGTCTCAGAAGGGATGCAGAACTAAGTCCAAAGCTGTCCCTCGTCTTGGTCCCCTTGCAGTTTCACAGCTCTGGCAAAGTGGATGCTTGCTCCATCGGTGTCGTCCTAGACAGTGACTTCCCCATGAGAGTGAATGCCAGGAAAAAAGACGTGGAAATAGTTCTGAAACAATGTGGACTAAGTGGAGAGTTTGCATTGTGATAGGAAGAACCCAGATGTGCACCTCGGGAGACATAGTCCTGCATAGGACACTGATGGCTGAATTCAGAGTCTTCATCCCTTAGATATAAGGATAATGGGTTGAATTCAATACCCAATCCCAACCAGAGCTAATACTCCAGAAAATTAGGGGCAATGACAGTCGCTGGGCTCTCATGAAGCTCTGTCACTGGCCCTCCAGCCAGTGCTCACTAGAGCATACTAAAGCTTAACCACTGTCTACAGTAGAGGAGCTCACTCTGGGGGAACTGGCAACCAATAAGAGAGTGTTCAGGGCTGTGAGCGTGGCTCCGTGGCAGCGCATTGTGTCCACGCCTACTTACAAAACTCTATAATTGCATAAGAAATGACAAAGCCATCACCTCTATTTATGAGGCACATAGGGGCATTTCTCATGATTTGCCCTTTTGAACACATTTAGATATTCTACAAATGCATCACCAACCCCAGTGTTCGATCCTGAGCACTAGAAGTCTGCGTAAGGGAGGAGAAGTGTTAGGGAGGAGTTACGTGGTTTAGCTTTGTGTTAGGTAACTGGTGATGGTGAATGGTGTCATTGAGGCACTGCTTTGCTCTAGGTGAACCATCCTCAGGAAACAAATCACTTCCAGGATTAGACATCTGAAGCAAGCTCACCTAGAAGCAAGGGAAGACTGTAGACATAGTGATGTTGCTGGTGTAACAATATGTGCTCGGGGTAGCATAGCTGCATGTGTGGCCACTTGGTGGCTAGACAACTCGGGTTTGAGTTCTACAGCAGTGTCCCCATCTGATTGATGTTCTCTAATTTTTTTTATGGCCAACAGAAAACGTCAGGGCCTGGCTGTGAGTGTCAAGCCAGCTGTGGGCACCAGTGCAGCTGCCAGCAACACTGAGGACTGGCAGACTGCATCCCAAGAATCGAAGCTGCTTTTCTCTATTTCCACAAAAGCCAGCCACAACTCATTTGTGCTTCCCAAATTTTATTTTTTTACCCCTAATAAGAACATGCACTATGTAACATGTAGCTGTTTTATAAAAGTTACAGAGAAGTATATTTGACTCTCCACTATTTACAATGAGATACATTTTTAAAGAAAGTCTGGAGAATTGTATAGTTATCAAACTGCTCTAGAGAAGTGATTAATTTCACGCTTTCTCAATGAACAGCTGGGAGGGAGATGTACGGGACAAAAGTAATATAATCCGTACACAGGGCAATCTAGTTTTCTAAAGTTACTTTTGTATGATTATAATTGCATCAGATTGTGCATTCCAAGCCTGCAGCCACACTGCCTTTGAACACGTCTGAGCAAAGCAGGGTTTCCTGGAGGCAAAGCAGGGTTGAGCTTGCATGGCAGGCAACTCAACCCTACTTCTGGGAAGATAAACAGCAGATTTATCTGTGTGAAATGACACTCGGAGGGGATTGCTCATAGCATTATTTGTGACAGCATATCTGGGAAACAGCTCACATGTCCAACTATGTAGAATGGCTAGATAAACTACGTAAGCTTGCCATGGATACTGGATAGCTATAAAGAAAGAATGAGGAAGCTGTTGGTATATTGATAAACACAAAACTGGAAGCCATAATATATATCTATACAATATATATCTGTAGAGTAAAAAGAGAGGAGAAAGAGGATGTATGCATGTATGTATGTATGTGTGCATGTATGTATGTACATATGTGTCTTTCTGACCCCACTTCCGCAGGATTTTCCCTGAGAGGAGGGATTTGATGGAGACAACCTGTTAGGGCTGTGTGTCCCAAGGCCTTTCATTCTCTGGATGATGTGTCCCTGTGGGTTTCTGTATTTGCTCTTATCTGCTGCAGGAAAAATTGTCTCGGTTGATGGCTAAGCACGCATTCCCTGGGAACCTGCTGGCCACTCCAGCCAGGAAAGCAGCTGGGCTAACTGCCCATCTGTCCCTTTCTCCTCTCCTCCAAATTCGTTCCCCTAATCTCATCCCCAGACCTGTAGCAGATCACCTGATGTAGCCTCCCCTCTTCCCCTATTCCATCTCTAGTAGATCACACAGAGCTTCCCCTCCAAACTTCCTTCCCCCAGCTCATGGCTTCATCCCAGCCTCCAACTCCAGTGGGTTTCCCTGGAAACCCACCAGTCAAGCCTTCCAGAGAAGCATGGAGTGTAAGCAAGCAATCTATAGATCTCCACTGTCCCTCCTTTTCTTCAGATACAGTTCCTCAGTCTCATCCCCAGCTCAGGAGCAGACTTCCACTTGTGATCTCCTCACTCTGCCCCCATCCCCAAGGGACTAAGTAGTTCATGGGGGAATACCCTGCTGTCCCCCCTCCTATAGACCTCACCACCACTCTGAGCCCACCAATACCTAGAAACACATTTTACTGAGAACCATCAATGGTTCTCAGTACATTGAGAACACCCAGCAGCCTCCCAGAAGAATTTTCTGCCAGGCAGCACACAGCTACCGCGCTCTCCTAAGAACCAGACGGGGCAATAGAAGTAAAGGGATGGACACCCACCCAACAAAGACAAGACCAGACATTAGCATCTAGAATTACAGTCTTCCCAAACACAGATGCCTAGATGTCTGCATAAAGACAAAATCAATAATGGCCAGGACAATATATCTCCACTAGAGCCCTGAGTAGGGCTCCACAGTGGGCCCTGAGAATTGCAGCGTAAGATAAAGACCTTAAAACAGCCTGTATGTGATGGAGGTTCTCAAGGAGGAAATGAATAAGTCCCGTAAAGGGATGTATGAAAACAAGACACAAACAGTGCAAGGAAGTTAATACAATAGTTCGAGACTTAAAGGTGGAAGTAGAATTAATAAAAAAACAAAAAACAAATAAACAAAAAAAAACCTTCTGCGTAATCTAGAAATGAAAAGAATTTAGGACTCGAGCAGGAACCGCAGAGACAAACCTCTTCAACAGAATACAAGAGATGGAAGAGAGAATCTCAAGCATTGAACACAGGATCGAAGAAATGGATACCTCACACAAGGAACATTTTAAATCTAAAAATATTCCTGGAACAAAACATCCACGAAGCCTGGAACACTATGAAAGTACCAAATCTAAGAATACTGGAAATAGAAGAAGAAACCCAGAGCAAAGGCACAGAAAATATCTTCAAAAAAATCATAGAAGAAAAATCAACCTAACCTAAAGAAAAAAGTTACATCTCGTGATATAAGAACCATATAGAATACCAAATAGACTGGACAACAAAAGAATTTCCCCTTGACACATACTAATCAAAACATATTAAATGTACAGAATAAAGAATGAATATTAAAAACTGCAAGGGAAAGAGGCAAAGAACGTACAAAGGCAGATCTATTAGAATAACACCCGACTTCTCAATGAAAGCCAGAAGGGCCTGGACAGACATCCTACAGACTCTAAGATAACACAGAATCCAGCCCAGGCTAGTACACTCAGCATAACGTTCGATTACAATAGATGGAGAAAATAGGATATCTACCTATAAATCCAGCCCAACAGAAGGCACTAGAAGGAAAACTCCAACCTAAAGAGCTTAAACCAGCAGGTCAAAAGAAGAAATCAACCTCTCTCTCTCTCTCTCTCTCTCTCTCTCTCTCTCTCTCTCTCTCTCTCTCTCTCTCTCTCTGTCACTCTCTCTCTCTGTCACTCTCTTGTCACTCTCTCTCTCTGTCACACTCTCTCTCTGTCTCTCTCTCTCTCTCTGTCACTCTCTCTCTCTCTCTCTCACACACACACACACACACATACACACACACATACTACAGCAACAAAATAACAAGAATCACCAAATACTACTCTGATGACTACTCTGATGTCTCCCAACTTCTTGGTTTCAAGTCTCTAATAAAAAAGGAAGGCAAGATGCCCCCCACCTTATCCCTTGCTACCTATAGTAGGTGAGAGTCCAATCCCCCATCAAGAAAGCAGGAGAGTTATTCCTGCCCTCACCAGCTGTCAGCTGTAGGAGAGCTGACCCTACACCCCACCTGGGCACCACACTAGAGCTGGTGTGGGGCAGCTGAGGCAGCCCTGGGTACATGAGAGCAGAGAGCTGATTCCCCCCATGTGCTCCCTACAGCAATTGGGAGGGAGGGGGCCTGCACTTCACCTGGCAAAAAAGTAGAACCTGGCCCCAGTGGTGTGAGTGTGGGTGAACTGGATTTGAGGACCCAAGAGCTAGGACACGGGAACAGACAACTGAGGAAATTCAGAGAATCCTAAGGACATACTTAAAAAAAAAAAAAATGTAGTCCACCAAACTGGAAAATCTAAAAGAAATGGATAGTTTTCTCAATAGATGCCACCTACCAAAGTTAACTCAAGATCAAATAAGCAGTTTATACAGACCTATAACCCCTAGTGAATGGGAGAAGTCATTAAAAGTCTATCAACCAAAAAAGCTCAGGGCCAGATGGTTTTAGTACCCAATTTTACCAGACTTTCAAAGAAGCAATAATCCCAATTTTTCCACACACTAGAAACAGAAGAAACATTTGTCCAATTCTTTTTGTGAGATCATAGTTGCCTTGATACCCAAAGCAATGATACAACAAAGAAATAATTATAAAGTATTTTCCATTGTGAACGCAGACAGATTCTCAATAAAATACCAAACCGAATCCAAGAACACTTCAAAAAGATCACCCACCATAATCAAATAGGCTTCATCTCAGGGATGCAATGGTTCTACATACATAAATGGATAAATGTTGTCTATCATATAAACAAACTGAAGATCAAAACCCACGTGATCATCTCATTAGATATGCAGAAAAGTCCTATGACAAAAATACAACACCCTCTTCTGAAAAAAAGTGCCCTGAAGGGAATAAGGATACAGGGACATACTTTAGTATAATAAAGTCCATTTACAGCAAGCTCACAGCCAACATCAACTTCCATGGAGAGATACCCAAAACATTTCCACTAAAATCAGGAACAAGACAAGGCTGTCCACTCTCTTCATTTCTGTTCAATATAGAACTTGCAGTCTTTGCTAGATCATTAAGACAAATGCAAAAGGTGAAGAGGAGCAAATAGGAAAGGGGAAGTCAAAACATCTTTATTTGTAGATGATATGATAGTATACATAAGTGAACCTAAAAATTCAACCAGCAAACCTCTACAGCTCACAAACACTTTCAGAAAAGCAGCGGTTACAAAATTAACTCGTAAAGATCAGTAGACTCCCTATACACAAATGACAAAGGGACTGAGAAAGAAATCAAGAAAATAACACCCTTCTCAATAGCATCAAATAAAATATCTTGGGGTAACACTAACCAAGCAAGGAAAAGTCCTGGATTATAAAAACTTTCAGGCACTGAAGAAGAAAACTGAAGAAGATAACAGAAAATTGAATGTTCTCCCATGCTTATGGATTGGTAAGATTAATATAGTAAAAAATGACCATGCTATTAATAGCAATCCACAGAATCACTGAAATCCCATGAAAATTCCAACAAAATTCTTCACAGAACTTGAATGAACAATTTTTCACTTCACATGGAAAAACACACACACACACACACACACACACACACACACACACACACACACACAAACTCAGGATAACTAAAAACAATCTGAATGATGTAATGCCTGGAGGTATCACCATTCCTAATCTCAAATTGTAATCCAGAACTATGGTAACTGTAAAAAAGAAAACAGCATGGTTTTGGCACAAAAACAGATATGTTGACCACTGGAATCAAGTTGAAGACCCAGACATAAATCCATACACATACGGACACTTAATCTTTGAGAAAGAAGCAGAAATGCATCCTGGGAAAAGAATTTTCCTTCAATAAGTGGTGCAGGTCAAACTGGGCGGCTGCACGTAGAATACCAAGTGAGCTGTGTTCATCGCCATGCACAAAATTCAACTGCAGATGGATCAATAACCTCAACATAAAACCAGATACTCTGAACCTGATAGAAGAGAAAGTGGGGCCTTGAACTCATTGGCACAGGAAAAGACGTTCTGACCAAGACACTGTTAGCCCGGTCACTAAGATCAACAATTAATAAATGG
Organism: Cricetiscus sungorus; assembly: GCA_030556225.1. NCBI lineage: Eukaryota > Metazoa > Chordata > Mammalia > Rodentia > Cricetidae > Cricetiscus > Cricetiscus sungorus. The sequence continues at coordinate 16,993,677 of JANBXA010000731.1, forward strand.
AACCTCATGAAACCAGAAAGTTTCTCTGTACAGCAAAGGATGTTGTCAGTCGGACAATGTGCCAGCCTACAACATGGGAAAAGGTTTTTTTTTGTTTTGCTTTGTTTTTACACAGAGGAGTAATATCCAAAATATGTAAAGAACTCAAAACACTAGGTTTGATGAGAACAAATAACCCAGTTTAAAAAGGGAATACAGACCTAAACAGAATTCTCAACGGATGAATCTCAAATGACTCAAACATCTTTTAAAAAGTCGGGCGGTAGAGATGGGACCTAGCCAGGACCTTCCCAGCATGCAAGAGGAAAGTCGCCAGGGAGCAGCTTGACACCTGCATCCATGGTGACTGTGGTGAAGAGTAGACTGAGGAGGGAGGTCTGTTTGCCACCTGGGATTATGGCAATGTCTGGATCAGGCAGCGACAAGGGACACGTGTAGTTCTCTGGTCCTACAGTAGCCAGGGTCTGTTTTTATATCCATGGCTTCTGTTTCCTTCAAGTGGTGACTCCAGCAGGCTGGGTTTCCTCCTGAGGCCTAGATGGGGTTCAGGAGCCATGATGCCACTGTGACCGAACTCATCTGGGTGGCTTTTGCCATCTCCTGGGGCCGTGGTGACAGCCAGGCTTAGGCTGCTGCCGAGGACTATGTCTGTGTCCATAATCCTACTGCAGCTGAGGTCTATATTGATGCCTCAGGTTTGGGCTGCATCCTGTGGCGTTCTTGGTGCCATCAGAGCCATCTGATCTGAGTGACCAGAGCTACCTACCACTCAGGACAAGGATGTTGAGAAGCTGTTGCCTAAGGTCATGTCTGGTTCAGTGGACCCAACTGTAGCTAGAGTCTGCACAGGTTACCAGTAAGGCCAATAGAGAGGCCCAGGACCTGGGCCGGAGCCTGTGGCTTGGGGTGGTGGGGGGACACAGCACAGCAGGGGCCATACAGATATGGGTGGCCTGTGCTACCACCCAGGACCAGGATGTTATCCCATACCAGGCTGCAGCCAAGGGCCATGTCTGGGTCCATGGTCCCACTGCAGCCAGGATTTGTGCTGATGTCCAATGCTCCTGCTGCTATTGAAGGCTGTGCTAACACCCAAGAACAAGGGCCAACTTAGTGTCTCAGGGCCACACTGCCACTGGGGTAGTGGTGACATCCAGACCCAGCTGCTGGTAAGGACCATATTGGGGTTCATGGTCCTACTGCAACTGGGGGTCTGACCTACAGTCCGGGTCCTACACTGCCACTAATGGTCACAAAGTTGGGGCTGCAACCTGAGGCCTTGGTGGTGTCCGGCAACCACACAGCTGCCAGAACCCTTCCCAGCTGCGTGGCCATTCCTTTCATCCAGAGCCAGGATATCAGCTGTCAAGGGCCATGTCTAGGTCCATGATTAAGCCTCACCTGAGGTCTGTGTGGATGTCTGTGGCCAGTGGCACCTCAGGAAGCTCTAGGAACAATGTGAGATGAAATCAGAGGACCGTACTGAGCCAGCCCCACCCTTCGCTGCCCTGGGACAGCTGGCCTTACCTCTCACTGCCCTCTACAGCAAGAGAGCTGACCCCTTCACTCCTCACCATAGGCAAGGATGAACCTACCCTGAGAACAAGCACGCAGGGGAGCTGACTCCGACACTGCACCTGAGGGGGTGGCTCCAGTGGCTTAGAAACATAGTTGATGGTGTTTGGTATCTACATTACATAAAACAGTGGTTCTCAAACTGAGAGTCAACAGCCCTTTCGTAGGACTTGCCTAAGACTCCTAGAAAACAGAGATGTTTATATTCCAATTCACAACAGTAGCAAAATTACAGTTAGGAAGTAGCAGCAAAAACCATTTTATGGTTAGGCGTCACCACAACATGAGGACTGTATTAAAGGGTCTCAGCCTTGGGAAGGTTGAGAATCACTAAAATAAAGACTGCTAAAGGTTGAAAAAAATCACAAGTAAACAACTTACAAAAGAATATCTACCACCAGGAAGAAAACACTGAAACATGTTCAACTTCAAGGAAATGCACACTGAGTAATATAAAGTTTAAGCATTACAATCTCACTTAAAATTTACAAAGTTATTTACTAATGTTGTGTGTTGGGAGGCGGCACTTGTGCCTTGGGAACAGATGGAGGGAACAGGGGCCCTAGGGAAGGTTGGTTCCCTTCTGTCTTGCGAGTCCTGGGGATTGAACTCACCTTGTCAGGTTTGGTGGCAGACTCCTTTACCCACCGAGCCATCCATGTAACCCACATCAACTCATTTTTACAAAAGGATAAAGTTGTGGAAAGCCTAAAATCCACAGTCAGTTTGGCAGCATCAATCTGGAACTGTAAAAGCATGCCCTTGGGATTATTAATCCTTTTCTGGAAACCACTCTTGAGAAAATAACTTAAAAGATGTACAAGATATAGACTGTGCAATTTCCCTCACAACGTTGTTTTTATAATGAAAGAAATCCATAAGCTAACACCCTGACAATGTAGACATGCAAGTTAGGTATGGCTCATTAATTTTTATTCAGTGTGAATGCATACAAAGGCTAGTAAAGCAGTAAATGAGTTATTATGTAATGTTACATATAATGCAGTTATATCTTGGCTCCCATTACAAAGGAAGCTTTGTATTACCGAGTAAACATATGGACAAGAGCAGATAGGGAAGTGGGAGCCTAAAGCAGTTTGATCAGAACTGAGGTTGGGATTGTATTTGTTTTACCCGTATGTGACAGTGTTTTGATACAATCAAAGCTTCTTAAACAGAAATGATGAATTGACATTCTTCCAGACGGTCGCTTCAACTTGGAATTGCTTTGTAATTATAAAAGAGATTGTAAGAGCCATGCAAGCCTCTTCCCTGCTGTCCTGTCCCCTGCTATCATGAATGTCAATAAAGAACGTAGTGTTTGTGACTGGTCCATGCAGGGTAGATAGTCCAGGTGGTGCCGTTGAGAGCCCCCATCCTCTGCTGAGCAGCTAGACATTTCCCTGTTGATCACAGCCAGAGATGTGCTTCAGAAATGTGTGTCCTGAACAGAAACAGGAAACAAAGGACGTGCTCGTGCTGCAGATGATAGGTCTCTTTCCAGTGGTAAAATAGCGTTGTTCTTGTTACAGTGTTTTGTAAGACTTGTATATAATATATCTTGTGCTATAGAAATTCTCTTTAGACTATAGCTTACCTTTTTTCCCAGCTTAAGCCTCAGGTCAACATTTTTTTTTTAAATCTGTGAGTATATATCCATAAGTGAAAGTCAGTGAAGAAGAAACACTTGGTGTAACATTTCATTGGGGTTTTCCACTTTCTGCCCCATCTCTTGATCTTTCTCTCAGATTGAGGCAGTTTCAATGGTGGTTGATGCCTGTGGGCTTTTGCTTTGTTTGTGGGTTCTTATTTTCTGATTCTGGAAGCCACTCACAAAGATAACCTTGACCGAGGGGAATTTCCTACTTAGTGAAACGATCTGCCAAGCAGGAAAAAGGCTGGTGCAGGTACTCAAGGCGTTCTTGGCGCCTGCCAGGAACGTGGACTTGGTGTTAACACGTATCACGGACATGTTTTCCAGGGTGGATCACTTGTACACCTTCTTTGTTCAATGGTCTCCTGATGTCTATGGGAAAGACGCCAAGGAGCAAGGCTTTGTGGTGGTAGAGAAGGAAGAACTGAACATGATCGACAATTTCTTCAGTGAGCCGACCACCAAGAGCTGGGAGGTAAACACCCAATTCGGAAATAGACTGTCATAACTCTAAAATGCCAACCACGGGCAAAATGATCTTGTGTTCAGGTTCTAAATGCTATGAAAAGCTGATAGTATTCTTTTTTTTATTGTTCTAACCACTTAGAATACATTCTGAAGCTTTGTTTCATGGGACTTATAAAAATGGATGATAAGCCGGGCAATGGTGTCGCACACCTTTAATCCCAGCACTCAGGAGGCAGAAGCAGGTGGATCTCTGTGAGTCTGAGTCCAGCCTGGTCTGCAGAGACAGTTCCAGGACAGGCTCCAAAGCTACAGAGAAACCCTATCTCAAAACAAAAACAAAAAAATTAAATTTAAAAAAGATGATATAAGCTTGATTTGTGTAGCAGTTACAGTTTTGTCAACCCTGGTTTTCATTCATCCAATTAATGCATGAAACCATTCATTATGTATGAAGTACCTCCTTGTGGGGCAGAGGGGGAGGTGGTAGCATAAAGATGGATAATGTGTAATAAGCTTACAGAACTGAGAGGACAAATAAGAGGACAAAGAAGAACATGTCTCTCACTCCTTCCTCCTTTAAGCCTGTTTTTTTGTCTTATGGATCTCTCTGAAGCCTGGTCCTCTGACTCCAGTCTGTTCTGTACCTATCTGAGACCTCTCGAAGCATCTCTGCCCTTCTGTACGAGGGAAATGGTGAATGAATTCAGGGACATCCCCACTGTCGTTATCAGAGCACATGAGTTGCTCCATGGTTCTTCCATCCTTCATATCCATCTAGACTGTTGTATTCCTGGAGGGTGTACCCTCACACTCACACTTGCTCTGATCGAAGGTGGTCTGTGCCAATGCACAGACAAAGTAACAACCACAAACCAGGCATGGTGTCACATACCTGCTGTCCTACTCCATAGGCAAAAACTGAAGGGTCACGTGAGTCCAAGAGTTTGAGATCAACCGAGGCAGCATGACTATGGCTCATCTTAAAGCACAAAAGAAAGCAAGAGCCGCAAAGCAGGGAGAATGGTACCAAGATGGATGGATGATTTCTGAATGCATCTGGGTCCTCCCTCACTCATAACTAGAAATCCTCCCTTTTCTAACCTCTCACCATTCCTCATAAGTTTCCTTACTCACTTCAGCATCCATGCATCCCAGGCAGCATCCCTGTATTCCAGAGCTTGGCCTGCCTTTGTCTTAGGAAGAAGCAGTTATTGGACAAATTTACTTTCTGGTACTCCCTCCCCTGCATTTTAAATTATCAACTGTTGCATTCTTAGTTTATGGCTCGGGGGTGGGGTGTGGGGGGGCCTCTTTTCTTCTCTAAGGCTGACTTCTGTTTTATTAACCACAGCTATCTATCTTGCATGTCTTTAAACGCTTTCTCCTTCCTGCCTGCTTCCTTATCTTTCACCAGGACATGGTATTTCCTTGGTTTCTTTAAAAAAAAAAAAAAAAAAAAAAGGAAGAAACATTTCATATCCTTTAGTATCCTCTGTGTGTGTGTCTGTGTGTATGCATGTGTCTGTGTGTCTGTACATATCCGTGTGTGTGTGTGTGTGTGTGTGTGTGTGTCTGTGTGTGTGTCTGTGTGTGTGTCTGTGTGTGTCTGTGTATGAAAAACACCCCTGTTCCTCACCTTCATGGTTGTGAAGGAGAATTGTGAACTCCCATAGGATAACAAGCTTTTAATCTTCAGCATATTCAGAATAACTCATTATCCTCCAGAATTCTCGTTTCTGCCCCCATTTTATATCTTAGTGGTGTCAAAGCCACAACCCCAGGTGTAATACTAGATCCTTCTCCTTCATCCTCTTGACTAGGGAGCTCCTCTCAATACCCTTCCTCCAGTTTTTTGTTTGTTTGTTTTTGTTTTTGTTTTTTTGCTTGTTTGTTTAGGTTTTTTGTTTTTGTTTTTTTGCTTGTTTGTTTGGGTTTTTGGGTGTTTTTTGTTGTTTTGTTTTTGTTTTTGTTTTTTTTGAGACAGCGTTTCTCAGTATTGTTTTAGAGCCTGTCCTGGAACTAGCTCTATAGACCAGGCTGACCTCAAACTCACAGAGATCTGCTTGCCTCTGCCTTCCGAGTGCTGGGAATAAAGGCATGTGCCACCAACGTCGGGCTCACTCTGGTTTTAAATGCTGCAGGCTCTTTCACCACTCTCCCTAGCCAGTCCCTCCTTATTCAGTCAGGATTTCTGATCTCACTTGGACTCGAGTCCCAACACGCCCACCTGCCTATCCTCACTCATACTCAAGATCTTCAAGCACACCTTATGTCTTCATTTTATAAAAGCAATTCGTGCCTATTGTAAAAATCCATAAAAAGTAGTGTGCAGAAAGTTAAAAATCTAATAATACTTGTCACATTCGTATATCTCTTTAAACTTTATTTTCTATTTTGTTTCAGGGCTTTGTAGCTGTTGAGGGGGACAGCTCCTCCTTTTCAATCAACAAAAAGATTATTTTCTAAGTAGTTTATATATGGCTTTTCCCACCTGCCATCATGTAAGAATTGTTTTAAGTTTTTGAGACCCTCCGTTTTAATGGTTGCTTTTGTTTGTTTGTTTTAGATAGGTCTAGGCATGCCTGCAGCTTACTCAAATTTAGTCTGGCCTCAATTTAAGATCTCCTGCTTCAGACTCTCAGTGCTATAATTATAGATACAATCCTTGCATCACGGTCCTCCAGCTAGTTTTTATCTGTTTTATATCTGTTATAATTTATTGTTTCCCACTTGAATCAATATGCTGTTTCAATCATTTCACAAGAATGAGAGCAACCTCCATTTTTTAGATTTGTCCTGGATGTGAAATTATGAGGTATAAGGACAGCAGATTTCTGATGCTCCTGAATTTTATGTGTCACCAATTTAGTTTGCCAGCAGTGTGAGGAATTTCCCACTGTGTCTCTGCCAGAAGAAAGTATTGTCAATATTACTCCCCTTTCTTCTTCCTAAACATACTTGTAAATTGGAAAGTGAGTAATGTTATCCTGCAGTTTAATTTTCATGTACTTGACTATTGCTGTGGCAAAAATGAACATACTTATACACGTTAGCCACTTGTGGTTTTCTTGCCAGTTCTCAGTTCTACAGCTTGTTTCCCTAGAGTAGTGCTTCTCAAACTTCCCAATGCTGTGACCCTTTCGTACAGTTCCTCATGTTGTAATGACCTCCCAATCATAAAACTATTCCATTGCTACTTCATGACTATAATTTTGCTACTGTTGTGACTGGTAATGTAAATGTCCAATATTTAGAATATTTAATGTGCAAACCCTAACATTGAGTCCTTGTGTTGAAAGAGATTTTTTTCCCTCTATTTGACAGATATTCCTTCATTTACTGCTTGTCTTTTAATTTTATTGGTAGCTTTTGTTTATAGTTTTTTAGGTTTCTTTTTAACTAGTTCTGTAGTTGATTTTTTTTTGTAATAATTTTCCTCATCACTATTGAATGATTTCTGAGATTTCCTCCATCATGTTGAAAGGTCTTAAGTGTGCATTATATGTATTGTCTAGTTTACTTACCATTTTAATACACAAGTATGTTCATATACTTCTCAGGCTTAAAGCTCTTAGTGCCATGTCCCCATCTTTCCACACCCATGGCCTATAGTAATTATTAATCACTTTGCCCATCAATGGAATAACTCCTTGGGAATTTCAGGAGTTTCTCTCTCTCTCTCTCTCTCTCTCTCTCTCTCTCTCTCTCTCTCTCTCTCTCTCTCTGTGTGTGTGTGTGTGTGTGTGTGTGTGTATGTGTGTGTATGTGTGTGTGTGTGTGTGTGTGTGTGTGTGTGTGTGTGTGTGTGTGTGAAGGGATAGGTGATATCTGATACGTGCTAACTAGTGTACATATCCCTGTGCATGCTTGAGAAGGCCAGAGAAGGATGCTGTGTGTCCTGCTCCATAATTTTCTACCATATTCCTTTGGAATGAGATCTCTCACTGACCATTAAGCTTACTGAACATATAAATCCTCCTGTTTCCCCACCAAGGTTCTGGGGCTACAGGTCTTCAAGTGGCCATCCTAGCTGGCCTTTTATAGTGCTGGGATCTGGATTCAGATATCAGTGCTTTTGCAGGACATAGTCTTATACATGGAGCCACATCTCTGGCCATTTAGATTTTTATAATGTTGAATCCTAGACCCTTACCTCTGGATATGTTGCTTTAGTAATCTAAAGGAAGACTGTTAGCATCTATATTCTTCAGAGCTCCAACACGAATCGGAAAAACAGCAAGGTTTTAGAGGTACCCTCCAATGTGACAAGACCCCTTCAAGACCTTAAAGTTCTTCCCATTTCAAGATCTCACCACCTCCCTTGTCTCTTCTCCAACTGTTTTCTTCTTACACCGTCAGGAACCTAGAGCCTGTGTCTGTCTCTTGATGCACCTGGTATATCTCTCCGCACCCCACCCTGCTTACAGATGGAACCACCCTCTCCCCTGTGAATAAGCCTTCTCGGGACATACCACGTGTCCCCAACCTCCCTTGAGCCTCAGGAGCTGTCAGTTTCTTTATTGCATGTCCTGGCATTTGTTTGTTTATAAGTTCGTCTTCTGTCACTCGTCCATAGAAACTAAGGACTGCTTTGTGTCCCTGTGCCTGGCAAAGCACCTGGCACTCCCCAGAACAAGGAAGCACCTAATAAATGTTGGCACTCTCCAGCATCCAGGAAGCACTTAATTAATGTGATCTATCATGAAATGCCAGGCGCTGAAGAAGTTGCTTCTCCCAGGCACAGAATCCAAGTGATTCTGCCCTAGGCTGGTAGGTGTGTACATGGAGGATGGGTCCTTGGCTGACATGTAATGTCCCTTCATCTGCCAGGGTGCTATTTATAACCTACCCCGGACCCTGAGTCTCCAGCAGCCCCTGGGACTGTAAGTCCCCAGCCGTGTAGAGGAGTAACAGAAAGACAGGTGAAAACTGATCCGTTGCAGATCTGCATTGCTGTCCAAACCTGCCATCTGATCTGAGGGACAAAGGAGGACCCGGTAGATTTATCAGTCGCTAAGACGCAGTCTGCAGTGTAAAAGGATAAACTGTGCGTGGCCACCTGTTTTGTCAAACTGCACGTAAGACGGACGGCATTGTTCACAGCCTCCTGTAAATCAGATGTGCTTGCACTCTTTCAAGTAGCCCACGCCAACAAACTCTAAAAGTAACGTAGAACCTCACGTCACTGTAGTGAACCTACCTACCTATGTTAGAAGCTCTGCTTGTTTCAAGATTCAAACTGATGCTGAGAAACAGCACCACATTTAAAATGGAGGTTTAGCCTTATAGAAGGAAAACCCTGAAGAGACAGGGTAAGCACAGCTTAGTTACCTACCCAGAGGGCATAAGGATGAAGAGTTGGATCCAGAAGAGAGGAAGGAAAAAAAAAAAAAACCCTGGAACAATGGGGTTTTATTGTACTGTTGGGACACGGGTTTCAAAGGTGAAAGTGTCATTTTACATACTCCCGCTCTGCCTGACAGGAAGTGTGCCTGCTCTAAATCCTAATTTGGGTGTGTTCCTGTAGAAACGTTGAACCCCCCTCCTGAGGGAAACAGAAACTCAATCGTGCAGGAAGCTAGATATTGAAAAACAGTGTAGCTCAGCCTGGCAGCCAGTGGCTGGTGTCCAGGCAGCCAGAGAAAGACCTGCTCCTCTCTCTCGAGTAGCCACACTCTCTCCACTCTCCCAGCACAATGAGAGGCAGAGGACTGCCCCTGGACATTCAGATTTTCTATTGTGCCAGGCCTGACCGAGAGCCTTTTGTGAAGGTAGGTGGAAGGTGTCCCGTGCCGGGTAGGTGGGCGCTCTGTCACAGCCATGTGTTCTGAAATCCTTCTTGTTAGGAAGTAATGCGCTGGCGCCTCACCCAGAGCATGGACTTTTATTTGCTGAGGAGGGTCTGTTTCTGAAATCCGACATCCCGGGCTTGACTTTTTCCATTCCACAGCTTCCTTGTGTACTGTTAATAGTTTGTGGAGTTTGAAAATAGAAACCAATACAAAGTGCTTTGTTTTGTATGTTTGCTATGTTAGATTTGTGATTCTTTGAAAGGGTTTCTGTAACTTCTCCATCAGAATATAGGAAAATTCAAATCCGGCTCAGAAAATGGATAATTTGTGCATGGCACTGTCCGTTTTGGAAGCCAAACAATGCATCACTGGCAATTTTCACTAGATGTAAATTAGACGCCTTTTCTCAGTAATAATAGCCGTCACTGCTACTGTACCTGGGCATTTTAGAGAACTGGTTAGTTACCTCTTAATGTTTCAAAGCCATGTGGTGATTTACTGAGAAGTTAAGGGAGACAAAACATTGTTTCTAAGCTGAGGGCTTTGGTAGTTCATAAACCTAACTGTATTTAAATAATAGATGTGTGTAATATAATGCCTTTCATGTGTGATCGTTGTGAATTGTGTAGAATAAATCGTAATCTGGTTGTAATTTAGAGTAAAGCTCTCTGTGTCTCCCGTTTGCTTCTGGTAGCTGCTATCATTCATTATTTTTATTAGACTTGGTTGCTATGTACACAACCAAGAAGCTTGATTAAAAACTCTGTTTCTTGCGCCAAACTCCCTATTTATAGACTTTCTGAAGGCTCTCTGATTATTTCCTTCACAATTTAAATTTGTACACACAGGCTAAAAGAGCCTGACTGAAGTGTTTTCAAGGCTGCAAACTGTGTGCGGAGTTACACATGGTTCTGTGCATGCAGCAGCAAGAGGAAAAGTGGAAAGCTTGTGACTTGAAATCATGCATACTAAATGCTCAGCTGTCGCGGTTTAAACTCTGCATTTGTTCTGCGTTTGAAAATTAGTCATTTCCCCAAAGCCCCTTTCTGTTTGTCTCCTACTACCCAGCGCCACCTTTCCAGTCAGCTGTGTGTTGGGGTAGTTTGCGGGAAAGCGCGTCTCATCCTCTACATTGGGTTGCTTTTGTCCTCCCTTCAGATCATCACTGTTGAAGAGGCAAAACGAAGGAAGAGCACTTGCAGCTACTATGAGGAGGAAGAGGAGGAGGAAGAGGGACTGCCCATCCTGCAGCCCCACAGTGCCCTCCTGGAGAACATGCACGTCGAGCAGGTAGATTCCCCACAGACTGAGCACTGTGGTCTTCCAGGTCTCAAAAAAGTGTCTCTGGCCCACGGCCACCAGTGAAACAGTCAGGGGAGCAGGTGGAGATGTAGAGCCTAACCACAGGCAGCAGTCCCTTTCACTCTTAGGAAAAGTCACAGCAGCCTTCGCCATAGCCTTCCTGAGACTATGGGGAGCTTGACAAGACCTCCACAGCCTCCTTCCAAACCTGAAGAGAAGGTATTTCTTAACATAAAAAAAAAAATGGATGAGATCTCCCATAGTCCTAATGCACCTGAAAAGGATCCAACTTCATCCTAGCTAGTGCAAATGCCTTTAATTTCTTAGGCTTAATTTTTAAAATTGTCATGAAGCACATGAGCTTTCTTGCTTTGTGATGAACAGGCCATTTGCCTCTGGGGAAGATTTTGTGCTTTCTGAAAAGCCTGCCACTTGAATTTTGTGAAATACTATGTGCTCAGTAAGCTAGATGTGGCATCTCTTACTTTTCTCACCCATCAGCTTAGGGATGTGAATGTTCAAAATCTTAAAGATTCAAACCAGGCAAGCCCAGAGTCTTGGCCAGACACCTGTAGAGGTGGGCTTCATGCTGCCAGTGGGGCTGATTTCCAATGCTCGAATACATTGCATTTCATAACTGCTTTGATAATTCTTAATCAGTATTTATCGCTTCTAAGGTTAAGCTGAATATAGATGAGAGATGTCAGAGCAAGGTCCCTCTGAACCCTTGTGGAAAACATCTGCTCCTCCTTGATTTATCTATAGCAGCTTTAAACCTATGCAAACCTAGAACAACTGGAAAAATAGAAAATGATAAAAGCCAGATTTAACTATAAAGGGAAGACTATGTCTAGTTAATACCCCTTTGGCCCGCTTGATCTGTGGGAGTCTTTAAATGTACAGCCATGCACTAATAGGGACACTTTGCTCTGTGATGTACCACATAATCATCCAGTGATATTGTAGCTCCGTTGTTTTTTTATTAAGAATTTTCTGAGACATCCCAATTACCCCATTGCCTCAGAAGATGTTTCTCGGAGTATGAATCTTATCAGTGAGAAACACAGGACTGCATGATGACTTTGGAAGCTCACAATAAGACTCTGAGTGAGTGACTCATCTTCTGGGCAGTGGCCTGGCCAAGGGAAACACTGTCCAGATTTCCCTTCTTTCTTGGCCAGTGGTAGGAAATGTTTGCCAGGGCAAAATAGGTCAAGATGTAAGTACGTGATTCTTTAGTTCGTGCCACAGGCACTTATTTAATGCACTGGTTCATGACTGATGAGTAGTTAAGATGCCTGTTTGTATTTCTTCCTTGGATTGGCAGCTGGCCCGATGCCTTCCAGCCAGGGTACAAGGCTATCCATGGAGACTGGCCTACAGCACGTTAGAGCATGGAACAAGCTTGAAAACTCTATACAGAAAATCAGCATCTCTAGATAGTCCTGTTCTGCTGGTCATCAAAGACATGGATAACCAGGTGAGGCCTGCTCCTCTCACAGAGAACATGGGTGTTGTTCTGGAAATAGGGTCACATGTAGCTCGGGGTATATAACCTAGGGTGCTTTTGAACTTCTGATTGTCCTACCTGTTGATGGAAATTTCTGTCCCACCCAGTCCTGCAGCCGTTTAGTTCTCAAATAAACACACGGAGGCTTATATTAATTATAAACTGTTTGGCCAATGACTCAGGCTTCTTATTGCCTAGCTCTCTCTTAATTATCAGCACATAACTATTAATCTATGTTTTCCCAAATGGCTTTATCTTACTGGAGAATGCCCAGATATCCTTCCTTCCCAGTAGCTACATGGGATGTCTCTCTGGTGACTGTTCCTTGCCTTTCCTCTTCCCAGAATTCTCCTAGTCTGGTAGCCCCACCTATATCTTCTGCTTGGCTACTGGCCAATCAGCATATATTCATAAGAGAAACATATATTCACAGCTACAGAAGGACATCCCCCATCACCTACCTTCACCTCCTGAGTGCTAAGATTATTAGTGTTTGCTACCACAGCTGGTTATATGGTTTTAGGAATCAATCCTAGGACCCCATACATGCCTGACAAACTCTGCTAACTGAATGATAGCCCCACCTGAAAAGGTGTCTCAGTGATAAATTTTAAGGCTATCCAACAGGACAGGTAGTGGTTGTGCATGTCTTTAATCCCAGCATTCGGGAGGCAGAGGCAGGAGGATCTCTGTAAATTCAAGGCTAGCTTGGTCTGCACAGAGAGTTCCAGGACAGCCAGGGCTATACAGAGAAACCCTGTGTCAGGAAACAAACAAAAAAAAGAAAACAGAAAAAAAGAAAAAGAAAAGAAAGAGAAAACAGAACACCCAACAGTAGAGAAACTAGTATAGCAACTCCCATGCTCAGCCTAAATGGGTTTTGCCATTCTTGCTTTATGCCCGTCCCTTCTTGTTTTTCTTTGCTGATGTATTTGACATCCTAATCTAAAGAAAGATTCTAAGGAATCTTCTCCTTGTGCTGACCATGGAGTAGAAAGCAATGACCTTCAGCTGTTTAAACCCGGAAGTTAGGGGCAGTCAAGTCTATTGTTGCCAAAACCATCCCCATGACACACCAGAGCTTTTCCAAAGGATCTTTTCCCAGAGCTAGTGCCCACTGATATTGTTTTCTGGGTGGGAGACAGTCAAGCATCTGTGAGCTGGCTCTGGGGTCCAGTGGTTCAGCAGCTGTGGGGAATCCTTTCCTGATACTACTCTTACCTGTGTGGTGGGTGCCCTTTCTATGAGGTGTTCGAGCAGGGTAGACGCCCCATTCATTCTACACCATTGCCTCCTCCTTCAAATCAGCTTACATTGTGCATGGAATATATGCAGACTGCTACCATTTACTGCTCAATCAGGCTGTTACATCGCAAGATCATTAACTAATTAATTCATCTAGTCAGGTTATGACTAATCAGCACCTGTTATGTACAGTGTGGGAAGCTGTCTTTTCAGGGCTGCAGTCAGAGCCACCCAGGCAGCCCGACCTGAAAGGGGAGTGTGTACTAAAGAGAGGCTAGCTAAAGTAGTTAAAGGAAAATGGGGAGGCACAGAATAGATATCAGGAGGGCAGATTCTGTTAATACTGAATGCTGAATGCCTCAAGTTTATTTTTCACCACTCTTATATACCTTAACCAAAAAAGGGAACATGGTTTCATGTACACAGAGCAAACAGACTTTTCTTCCTCATTTCTCCAAGGATTCAGTAACCATGTCTTAGATTCAACTCCTCATTATCTGGCCTTGAGGGTCAGGTGTAACCACATCTCAGACTAGGTCTGTTGTTATTTAGATAAGACACCTAAGGCCAAGATCGAACATCCTACTCTAGCTATGCTTTTGACCTTTGGTCTTATGACTTACTAAGGACAGTTTTTGAACTCTCTGCCCTTGAGTCAACATGGAGTGGGGCCATCTTTATGGGCACCGACAATACAGGACATCTCAGGTTGGACATTCTTCATCCAAGCTTCTTGGAATAAAATTGTTTTGAAATTTGGATTTGGGGGAGTCATGGAATATTTGTATATGTATTAGGAGATATCTTCAGGGATGGGATCACAGTTGCTTCATAGCAATACTCACACACACACACACACACACACACACACATATACACACATACACACACAAACACTCTCTCACACGCATACACACACACAGTGTTCTCATAATTTTGCTCATGAAACAGGTTCTCAGTGCAGATTTTTCTATTTATGGTATTATGTTGTCACCCCAAAACTTCAGGGTTTGGGAAGTTTTCAGATTCATGTTCTTCAGCCTGTGTTGCTCACAGAGCATCTTAACTGTGAAGCATAGTTCTCTGTCCTGTCAACTTACCTGCCTCAGTGAGGGGTATAACTGGGAAACTTCTAAAAGAAATACATATAACCATGTGACCTACATCTAATCCTAGTACTCAGAAGGCAGAGACAAGTGAATCTCTGTGAGTTCAAGGCCAGCCTGGTTTACAAAGTGAGTTCCAGGCCAGCTAGGGCTGCACAGTGGACCCTGTCAAAAAATAAATAAAAAAGGTTATGGTCCTGGTGAGGTTACTGAAGACACAGTCTTTATGGCTTTATTGCAATAATAAGAATTATGGAAAGGAGAGATGGTATTATTATTTTTACTGTTATTAGATCATGGCTGATAACATCTTATTTAATAATGATCTAAGCTGAATAACAGGCACAGTTAAGGTGAAAATTAAAATAATAAAGTGTTTGAAATCAAGTCACATAGGAAGTTATGAAATGTTTGAAAAATAAGGTGCTATGTCTTGGGTAAAGTATGACTAGACACATAAATTGGTTACAAAATGTCCATTAGTTTCCTATCTGTTTAGCAGTGATCTCAAACTTGACGACTAAAAGGACCATATTGAGAAGGTATCAATGAGGCAGTTTTGCTTTCCGCCAGCGATGATATAACAGAGGCCTGATTCTTAAGCTTAGCTTTGTCAGAGACTAGAGCATAGCTCTCAGCCTTCGTAATGCTGTGACCCTTTAAGAGTTCCTCATGTTGTGATAACCATAAAATTGTGTTGCTACTTTGTAACTGTAATCTTGCTACTGTTATGAATCACAACTGGTATAATCATCATCTTATATGTAACTCCTCTGGGGGTCGTGGCCCACGGGTTGAGAACTGCTGGGGGGGGTAGCATCATGCATATCCTGGGCCCTGGAGGTGCTTGAGCAGTCAGTTGAGGACACTTGGACATTAGTACATTCCAGCTCCTCCACCCTGAGAAATAAGGAGACTTTGTGGGAATATGACAGAGTTATTAGAAGCCAATGTTACACATGCAGAATGAGAATGAGGAGCTGTGCAGAGTCAGTGAACGAACCATGACTGCTGGGAATCATAAAAACAAACATGTTTTAAAGTCCCTGGAAATTGTCCTAAAGGCATGCACCAAATGAAGAAATATTTATTCAAGAAAACCTAATAAATCTCAGTAATAACAATGAAATTCCTTGGCACTTGAGACACAACCCACTTCCCATCTCTCCATCAACTTCAGCTCAAACCTGAAGCTTTTCTCTGGGCCTGTGTAGCCCAGGAGTTGAGTTTCCCTCTTGTCTCACAGCCAGTCATCTGTCCCTTCCAGGGCCAGGCGCCCAGCACTTCTTATACCCCTCCTCAGCTCGGCATTCAAGAGATGAAAATGCAGATAAGGATGGCCTAGAGGTAGAAGGCCCTTTTCCTCCATGCAGTCCTTAGTTGGGGTAGATGTTTTGTCAGAGAGATGGCGGGTTGTGAATACCGGATGCTCCATTGTTCTTGGTCCAGCATTAGATGTGCATTGTCTGAGACAAGCCAAGGCCAGACCTGCACTTGGCTGATGGAGCAAAGTTGCTTTTCTGAGAAGTGTAGCCGAAGCTCCAGTTCAGTGGCTTAGGAACTTGTTCCAGGAAGAGAGGTTGGCCATAGGACTTGGAGCCCTGACACCCTCCCCACAGAGCTGGGACGTGTCTTCAGATGAGTATCCAGAAGTTCAAGGCCAAGGGTATTCCCAGCAGTGATTACATTTTAGCTCTAAACAGTTGAGAGGAGTTGAGTTCACCACAGAGACAATGAGCTACACTGTTTTGAGTCTCTTACCAGAAAAAAAAATCTGGAAAAGAGCTAAATAGGATTTTAGAGTTGGGGATAACTTCACAAACTCACTGAGGACAGTATCTCTGCCCCTTTGCAGTCAAAGCAAACTATCCAGTAATTTATAACACACAGAATTGTTAGAATAGCAGATCTTCAGCAACTAATAGACTGTAGTTTATGCTAGCAGCATTGGTGAGGCAGAGAAATGTCATGCCTCTATTATAGTATTTCACCATCCCACTGTTTGTGATACTGTTTTTACCCATGTTGTATCCATGTAGATTACAGACCCAAAGCAAACTGTTAAGACTGTTAATACTACTACTTCTTATTTTATAGCCACTAATGGAGCTGACTTGAGAGCAGGCCTGCCTTTCAGGTTTGCAATTGCAGCTACTTTGGGGGCACATGAAACTATCTCAAAAGAAAAAGGAAAAAACAAAAAGGTTCAGGTGGTAGGCCAGAGTCCTTTTCTAGCATGTGTGAACTGTGAGACCCTAAGTTTAATCCTTAGTACCATAAAAAAAAAAAAGAAAAAGAAAAGAAAAGAAAAGAAAAAGAAAGAAAGAAGAACCTGAGAGGAAAGAACAATAAGACATTCACATGTTTTATCATATTAACCTTCATTATATCATTTTCCAGTTTTCTTTCATTGTATAGATTCTTTTTTTGATTATTGCTAAGTGTATTGGGTTTTCATTATGTACAGATACTATGTACAAATCGCTTTATGTACTTTCGCACTAAATAAATTAATAGAACAAAGAGTATAGATATTTGTTTACATGGTTGTTCCCGAGCAACAAACCCTATACATAGCCCTGGAATTACTCAAGTCCTAAGTAGATTTCCAAGATCGTTTAGCTGAGAAATATTACTTAGAATTTTGTAGAGGGTGGGAGAGTCTGAAAGGAGCCTATTTCCCACCTGTTACCCTCTTGTCATATTTTAAGATCATGCTTTTAAAAAAGATGCCCCTCTGTTGTATCCCAATTTTATTATTGTTGTTGTTGTTGTTGTTGTTGTTGTTGTTGCTATTTTGGTTTTCCGAGACAGGGTTTCTCTGTGTTGCACCTCTGTCTGTTCTGGAACTCACTCTACAGACCAGGCTGACCTCAAACTCATAGAGATCCACCTGCCTCTGCCTTTTGAGTGCTGGGATTAAAGGTGTGGGCCACCACCAGCTAGCCCCAATGCTTTTATTAAGAGAAGATAAAATAATTGTTTATATTTTATTACAAAATGTATATTGTTTGTCTTTGTTTTTAGCAGTTGTAGAGAAAATCTGGAGTTAGGAAGTATGAAAATCTTTATTTAGAATTAGAAATCTCTAATGTTTAGTGTTTTAAATAGAACTAGTGAAGAAGGGAGCACACAGGGATTTTGACACAGTTCAAGTATGTGAGACATTTCTAAATAACCTCTATTAAAGCAATGCTTCTCAAGTATGCTCTGGAATGGAAGCTACATGAATTACTGAGTGGATGATATATCCTAACTCTCATCCATGTGTACTGCTTAGGATGGGAACAGATGGGCAGAGCTGAGGCTGCGCCTGATCATATTCTGTAACATTACTCACCTGTCTCCCAATAAGAAATAGAAGAAGACTCAATGATGTAAATGTTGCAATTTAAAACAAAGCAGCAAGAGAGAAAAGGGTGCCATGCGACAGAGTTCAAGCAGAGGGTTTTTGTTTGTTTGTTTGTTTGTTTTAAATTGGGGGGAAAAGATTGTAACAAGGGATCAGTGGGAGAGAGGAAAGAGGGGCAGAGAGAGGAACAGACAGAGAGGGAGAGGAAGAGAGAGAGGGGAGGGAGGGAGGAAGAGAGAGAGAGAGAAGGGAAGGGGAGGGAGGGAGAGAGGGAGGGAGGAATGAAGGTGGGCCGGGCCCTTTAAAGGGAACATAATAAATAGGCACAGGGGATGTTCTTAGTGGCAGCAGCTGAGGGTGTATCCTGCCAGGACTCCAAATGCAGGTATTACAAATGCCTAAATACTAACGGTAAACACATCACATTTAAAGTCAAGAGTTTTTGTTTTGTTTTTGTTTTGTGTATTAAAACAAATAATCAAACTAAATACACTGATCTGTCATATTTAAGCACTTTCATGACTCATTATTAAAAACTGAAAGGGAGGAAAGTTTGTTTTCTCTGGGGAAATGTCCAGCCTTGATCTCACATATGAAATACATAAGAAAGCCAGACATGATGGCTCACACCTATAAGCTTAAGATGCCAAAGCAAGGAAAATGTGTGGACTGCTAGTGGTCAGCCTAGCTACATAGTGAGTTTCAAGCTACCTGTATTATAAGACCCTGCCTCAAGAAGCAAAACTAAACACAAAACTAAATCGTTCTAGAGACGAGATTATGTTCTGTCGAGCACTCATTTCCACGTATAGCATGCTTCTGTTTGTTGTTCTCCATATTTGGCTCAGTGGATTGTTGGCCTTTAACAAATACATTCTCTGAGCTTCTCTGATGGATTTTCCATGTACCAGGAAGCCTGGCCACATGGGTTCCAGTTAGAGCTGGGGATATTGTGGTAATTGCTTTGTTTGATGTTTTTTTCCCCCACTTAAGAGTTCTAATTTAGTAATAACCTTTGCTGGAAGAGTTATAAGATCTCAGAACAATAGTGTGTCAAAAATATTTCAGAAAGTCTCTCTATGGTAGTTTAGTTTTGAAAATAACCACCTCTTCTGTTTTCTTTGAATAGATATTTGGGGCATATGCAACTCATCCCTTCAAGTTCAGTGACCACTATTATGGCACAGGCGAGACGTTTCTCTACACCTTCAGTCCTAATTTCAAGGTACCTGTGTGTGTGAAGTCTCTGAATGGCCGGTGCTGTGTTGTCAGCAGTAGGGGTGGGCGGGGTGCCCAGACACTGCTAGCAGCTGCCTTGGCTGTCACCTGCACCTCCACTGTAACACACAGACTGCTGGGAGACCCCACCTTAGGAGTTTCTCCGTCTGAGATACAGGAAGAGACCGAAGGTCAGAGCCAACACACTGTGGAATGGTCTTTACTATTTCGTAATCATTGGTGACCTCACTGTGGCCATTCTGTCAAACGCCTCCTTAGTCACCGGTGTCTTTACCTTACATACAACATGACTATTCCAGTGTCATCTCTGCTAATTCCCCACATTGAAATGTCTGTTGCTGTTCTGTGTTTCTGCCCCAGGTCTTTAAGTGGAGTGGTGAAAACTCGTATTTTATCAACGGAGACATCAGTTCTTTAGAACTCGGTGGTGGAGGGTAAGATTCCTGTGATCTTTGTTGCGGGGGGGGGGGGGTCTGCTTTGAGCCAGCTAGTTTACTTGCTTAGATGACTTAGTGCAGTACACTCACACAGGGCACTGAGAACCAAAGATAGTGATGGATTAATGGGCTGCAGACTTAGACTGTGTGGCCTTTCTGGGAGACCCGTCTTTGCTGCTGCTGTTGTTTGGTGAGCAGTTTAGAGTTCTGTCTGCCATTGCCTGAAGGGAAGGAAACCTGGCAAAGGAAGAGAGAACATGCCATGTGAGGCATGTCAATGCAGTGACTTTCTTTCTTTAACCTTGTTACAGGGGGCGCTTTGGTCTGTGGCTAGATGCTGACTTATACCATGGACGCAGTAACTCTTGCAGCACTTTTAATAATGATATCCTCTCCAAAAAAGAAGACTTCATAGTTCAGGACCTAGAGGTATGGACATTTGAGTGACATTTAGGCTGCCTTAAAACATAATATTGAAAAGACTGGGTCAGACAAGCCCTCTTACTGGAAGACGAGCCCCAGCCCTGGCTGCCTCATCGCACAGCAACGCTTTCTTTCTGCCGTCATCTCAGAGCGTGGTAACAATGCAGAAAGATGCTGAAAGGTACCCGCCAAGAGCACATGCTGAAGACAGAAATCTGAAGTCCAGATCGTCAAAAGACTTTGAACTTCCACTGCTTTCAAATCCACACCATGAGAAAACAGAGTGTTTATAGATGTATGAGTTGAATGCAATTTTTATTTTTGGTAACTGTGAAAAAAAAAAAAGATACTGTGGAAATATATACCTGCCTTGTGTATTTATCAACATAATTTACCAAATGTATAGTTACTGTTTGCCATGGATGGAACACTGAGTCTGATTTAGAGGGATTGAAAGGACACAGCACTTAAAGGGAATACCTGACTTTTTAACTATTTTATTTATTATTTCTAGTAGATTGTCAGAAATATGTTGGCATTTTTTCCTTTAATGTGTCAAATCCTGAAATAAAGAAATGTGTACCTTTTGTGTTTATGTTTGGGGAACAAGTCTCTTTTGATTTGTATAGTTTGATAGTCATTTTTTTCTGCCCTGATTATTTAGGGTGAAATAGTCTTAATGTCTTAAGACTATGTATCTCTCTATATATGAATTTTCCAAAGCTCATTACCAATGTTCATTGATCTAACTATTGTAGACCAGCTTCTTGTTTATGTTTTAAAGTACACTTCGACACCCTAAGCATTTGTGTGAAGCAGAATGTGGCGTCTCTCACAGTTGTAAGTTGGTGTTTATTAAAACGGGAACCTTTATCAATGTGGTCGTACAACAAATCCCATGTTTGGAAAGAGAATGTTTTGCTTCAAATGAAATTGTGTATTAATAACTAGCTTAGTTTCTTAGTTTTCTCTTTGCTTTGTTATATATGTATATATATATAGTTATATATATAGTTTCCTTCCAGGTGTTTACATTAATGAGTAGCCCTCTGTTTTAAAGGGGAGTGTTTATTTTCTCCATTTTTATGTCAGCTGAAAATGCCAATTTGGACCAATTGTCTTGGTTTCTGGAATTCTATTGGGGAAAAAAAATGTAAAGAATTGCATTTATATCACAATTGAAAGAAAAAAATCTATTTTTAAAAATAGAAACTCATTTTTCACACCATAAGACATCTTTTATTTTAAACAGTAAGAAATAAAATTATTAACCCTGTTGATTGCTACCCTGTTATGAAAGCCAAAGACTACTAATGGGAAAAAATTTTTTTTTAAATAATAGCCAAAGCTGAAAAGTAGTCTATCACAAATTATTTCCCCAGTGATCATTAAAAGGAAAATTAGCACACTGTGTTTACATATCTGTTTACATTCATAATATTTTCTTTAAATTTTTCTTCCATTTTAGACTCCTTGTAAGAAAACAAAACGTCCAGTGACCTCTGTCGGGTCACCAATTGTTATATTCACTGCCATTCCATGCTAGTTTAAATGAATACTCTAAAATTTTAGATCTGTAGACCAGACACACTTTCCACCCAAGTTCTCCCATTGAGAACTCTTGGTTAAAACACACATAATTTGAATTTGGTCTGCTCATACACATGAGTCGGTGAGATCCCAGGAATATCTTGTGGTGACTATGTTCACCACTTATGCCATTTGTAACCATATGCTGTTAATGAACAAGATGGCTATTTTGCCTATAGATCACTCTTACCTAGTTTAGTTCATGACGCTATACTCGTGAGAGCATATCCAGATGCTGTATTCTCTATTTAAAACAGTATTGTCTGAGCAGGAATGTGTGATCCTTCATTATGGATATCAACTACATGTAATGCAGTGCTATTCCAATATTTTCAATAAAGGAATTTATGCATTCAGTGTGAATTTCTTTCCTGGAGAAAATTCATCCATCAGCCATTTATTTGGTACAGCCCTATTCAGAGACATGACCGCCGCCATTCTAGGGCACGCGCCACGCGCCACGCTGCTCTTTATATCAGCCCTGTAAGAATTGTGTTTAGACTATTAAGCATGCAAGGGCATAAGGATTAAAGCAATGTACATACTTTAATTACAAATCCCCCATTTTGCAGCTGGAGAGATGACTCTGTAGTTAACAGAGCTTCTTGCTCTTGCTGGGGACCTGAATCCCTTCCCAGCCTGTGTCCAGCAGTTCACAACTGTCTGTAACTCCAGTTCAGGGAAAGTGTATCCCTCCACAGGCAACTGTACTCATGCGTGTGCATGTACACAGACAGGCACACTCACAGTCTCACCCTCATAAACATGCACTTGAAAAATAGTAAGAAAAGTAATTTTTTTGAAAACTGTTTCATTATTAAAATTTTCAGCAATTATCTGGGCTGTTGGGAAAACGGTGTCCATAGACCTGTTTGCCACTTGTTTGCTACAAACTTTCCATTCGTAAAGAGATGCAATGTGTCCAAGGCACAGCTCTTTGGAGTCTGATGAGGCATGCCTATCTGAGGGTTTGTACTAGAGGGAAGAGGAGGAAATAACCAGTAATAAACTGCGATCAATGAACGTTTTTATTGGAAACTACCTGTCCATTGCCTGTAGCTCTCATCAGTCATGGAAACTACTCCTTTCACAGTTGTTAGTGGAGACTGCTCTCTAGGCTTTATGATAATACATTTAATAATTTTCATAATCTAGTAGCCCTATGTAGTGCCTCCTTATGTTCATATCTGTTCCCTGCTTACTAATTTCCACTAGGGATACTTTGTTACCCTTCTGCCGCATAGCCCCACGGATGAAGACTCCAAGCAGTCTTTATTTTCTCATAATTTCTCAGTCCCTAGCTGCATTTGTAAAACGCACCCAGGAGAGGGCTGGATGTGGTAGTACATGCTGTGTAGTTCCAGTACACAGGAGACAGAAGCAGGCCAGCCTGATCTACATGGTGAGTTCCACACCAGCCAGGGCTACATAGTGCAAACCTCTCCTCAGCAACCAAAGAGTGGGTGAGAGAAAGCCAAGAATACTTACATAAAAATCAAAATAAGGCAATACACTCACCTTTTTTAACTGCCAAACGTGCCTCCAACCATCTCCTGCCAAGCGGAACTCTTTCAATGGGGAGCTCTTACCATCAGAGAGCTACATCCTCTCACACCCCTTTACCTGTGGATGTGGTCCATGATGACCTCCTCACAGATGGCTTCTTTCACAATCCATTGCAAACTCTAAGGTCATATTTTTTGGCCTTGCATCCTAAGGTGTCTGGCAATTGAGAGTAAAGCAGGCAGGTCCTCGTGCTTTGACCAATGAGGGGATCCAGGAAGTGCTTGTCAGTGGCCTCTCTCGTCTTTTATATCACACTGATCAATGGATCTTTCTACAATGATGGAGATGTACCACAAATTTTATTTCAGAAATAACCATTTCTCATTTACTTATTCAAGTATATTTCTACAAAATGATGAATTTCCTTATGACATTTTACAAGTACACCGTGTATTTTGCTCACATGTGTCTTCCACCATCTCTCTCTGTGTCTCCTCCCACTGGTCTCCCTCTATTTCCTAAATGGTTCCCTTCTGCTTTCATGCTGTGTGCATATGTGTGTGCATGGCTGTGGGTGTTCTCGTACACATTCACAGTTATTTAGAGAGCACATACGAAGAAAAATATATTTTTCTTGATTATTTTGCTTAACATAATGCTATCCACTTTTAACTTTTCCTGCAAGAACCCAGTTCCTCTTTATGACTGAATACCATGGTGTATGTGGATCACATGTTCTTTATCCACTCATCAGAGGAGAAAGGGTAATGAAATGGAGACTGAAATGACAATATAAAGAATCAGTATAGCAGAGAGTTGGTTCTTTTGAAAGATAAACAAGATTGACAAATCGCTCGCCTAACTTTAGCCAAAGAGAAAGAAGAACCAAGTTAATAAAGATGAAAAGAGGCATGTCACCACAGTGACTAAGGAAATCCAGAGGCTCATTAGAGGATATTTTTTGAGAACTCACATTCCAAAAAATAGAGCACCTAGAAAATAAGTGGGTAATATTCCTGAAACATAGGACTTACCAAAAAAATGAATGAAGACGAGAGAAACAAGCAAACCACAATGGCCTCTGAAGCAGTACAATGTCTCTGCGCAGATATTTTTATAAATACAATTTTATAATTTCTGTCAGATGTAAATTGTACCAGATCTTTGTTCTCTATGAGAAGAACCAAATACATCCACAAAACACTTGAAATGTGCCTTCAGTGGTGGATGGACTTCCATAATTTATATAATTTTAATTTATTTAAAGTCACATAGCCGCATGTGGCCAGTGGTTACTATAGTTAATTGCACAGCTCTAGTGTCGGATGTTAATGTTATGATTTAGTGATGTTTGAGCTCCCCATGAGAAGAAACTTTATTTGATGAGTTTCTATCAGTATGTGTCCTTGTAGTTTGGTGCCACCCAAGGTTTCAGT
Source organism: Cricetiscus sungorus (assembly GCA_030556225.1). NCBI lineage: Eukaryota > Metazoa > Chordata > Mammalia > Rodentia > Cricetidae > Cricetiscus > Cricetiscus sungorus. The sequence goes on from JANBXA010000731.1 coordinate 17,018,312, forward strand.
GTGTCTCCCACTAGGTAGCTAGTCAGTTCATTAAAAAGCTAGAGAGTCAAGTTCCTGGAAGTCTTCACAGAGTGAAAAAAATAACGGGTCTTTACAGAACTATTGAGCCCTATTCCAAACTAAAGGCAATTAATCCTCTCACTGAGTGCCTTGTCTCAGTTTTCCTTATGTAACCATTACACATGTTTTGGCTCTATACTAGACACATCACTGCATGGCAGGAATCTGTAGGGATTCCATACTCTTGCCAAGGCATAGATCTACAATTCCTGATAGAGCATGGGAAACAAACAAACAAAAAAAACCCCAAAAAGTCAGTTATTACAGAGAATTAAATGTTCAGTTTCAGAACTATCAAGAATAACGAGCCTGGGGGTGGTGGTTGGGCAGTGGAGGTGCACAGGAGGCAGAAGCGGGTGGATCTTTGTGAGTTCGAGCCAGCATGGTCTACAGATGGAGTTCCAGGACAGGTTCCCAAGCCACACAAACAAACCCTGTCTCGAAAAGAAGAAAAGAAAGGAAAAGAATAACAAAGCACCAAGAATGTCTTACGTAGTGCTGTTCAATAGCCAGTCATCCTTAAAAATATTAGCCTTCACGCCCCCTCCCCCCAGCCACATGTATAGTTTTCAGTATCAACTGTTACATGAATTTGAATGATTAAGCTATACCAGAGACCATGAGGTATATAACCTACTACTATACTCTTCTAAATGGACATAGTATTAAACCAAGCCCTAGTAACTTACTGTTATACCCATAGATTAATCGATTTCTCAACCCTCATCAGAGAAGCTTCTATTTAAGTAAACGGGTTTTAACTCAGAAACCCACAGGGGCCATGGTACAGTAAAAAGAGACTGTCGAATGTTCAACGCTAAGTGAACACAGATCCCCAGGCTCAGGATCATTGTGGGAACAAGGGCAGAAAAAGCCTAAGCGCCAGGGATAATGGGTGACTACAAGGAAATAGTGTCTTCTGGACACAGCAGGGTAACTTTACATATGAACTGAGTAGTTGTGACAGCATGCACAAGGCGTGAGCAAGCCCAAGCCAGACCAAACCCCGGGGCAGCTGGGCACAGGTTGTGAAGCTCTTGGCTATTGCTATTGCTAGCTGCCGGGGAATGGAGTCAGTTTTCTCTAAGGGTGTAGCTTCTGGGAATTTGGCCATACTCCAGTGGCTGTACCACACATCCAAGAATATTTGGGCAGCACAAATTTCTCTTAGGAGTTTAAACAAAAAAAATTCACACAGGCAGATGGATGTGGATGGGGACTGGATTTCAGAAGGGGTGAATGTGATCAAAAGGCATTGTGTGAAATTCTCAAAAATAAAGAAAAACTAAATTCGTAAAAGTTGAATGCGATATGTATGTGTGCATATACAACATGATTTTTGCATATGTTAAGAAAAATACATAAAAGATAGTTCTAGGGCCTCAGGAATTTATGATATTGGCAGTGATTCCAGATTTCCAAAAGTGCTACCTGAGAAGGATTCAGAAGACCATTTGAATGATGATCAGACTGTCAGATTTTTGCACTTCTCAGCTGTGATTAGGAGAAAATGGAATGGATGTGAGTAATTAGATTATCCTGTTCTGTCTCACCTTGACTTAGGAAGAAAACATTTTAGACAATTTTTTTGTTTTGTTTTGTTTTTTTAAACATTTATTTATTTTATGCTGGACATAATTATACATGCCTTTTTTTAAAAAATGAAAACAAACATTTATAAACAATATTTGGGAATTTGGGTGTCGTTCTTTCCAAGCTGCTTCCTGCTGGTAGGGGGCACTGTCATGGGGGAATCCTAAGAAGATGCAGAAATCCTGGCTGTAGTGGTCTGCAAGGCTGCATTGTCCCATTGATGTTGCTTCAGGGGGTCTTGCTCAATCAAACCACATTAGTCTGGAAGGGATCCACAGCTTTTCATTTTCTGTGGAAAAAAAATTAGAAATCTTTTTCCCCAGTAACTTGTCCTTAGGGTTAAATTTTGAAGCATTTTAAATATATATATATATATATATATATATATATATATATGTATGTATGTATGTATAAAATTAATCCAGCAGCATTTTTCCTTCTTTTTTCTTAAATAATAATATAATTTAAAAATTTTACATGTGGATCCCAGTTTCCTCTCCCTTCCTCCCTCCAACCATTCCTCCCTCCATCCCTCCTTCCCTCCCTCCCTCTTACCCTCTTTCCCCTGTGACATGCACCCTGGCCACCCTTCCCTCCCATCCCCCCACTCCCATTCCACTTGTAGGGCTATGCTATTCAGGTTGGGTCATGCAAGTCTGTCAAGTCATTTGAAGTAGGGACTACGACTTCTCTCCTGTCTCTAGGTTAAGGGGGTATCCCTCTATGGGGGATGTGTCTGCAAGGTCCTTTTGTGCATCAGGAATAGATCCTGTTTCTACTGTCTGAGTTCCCCCAGACTGCTCAGTCCTTCTTGCTGAGACACATATTCAGGGGGTTTGAGTCAGTCCCTTGCTGGGTTCCTAGCCATCAGTCTGGGAAGCCCAAGCTCCTCCTTGTTCAGGTCAGCTGTCTTTGTGAGTTTCTGCAAGCTGGTCTTTTCCCCTCTCTCTGCATCTGGATTCTAGTTCGTTTTGTTTTTATTTTACATGGGATCTTTTATCAGGACACAGATGACATAGACAAAGTTGTGCTGTGCCTGGTAAATGCGTGATAAATGTTAGCTGGATCTTAAGATTTCCAAATACTAGTAAAAGTTACTTCAACTCTTTCTGCTTTGGTTTCTGCAAAATGAGAATAATAGTCCCAATCACAAGTAGACGTTATGAAAGTAAGTGGGCTACAACCTGGTGCATTTGAGTTTAGATCCTACTGCTCTGGGGAATAAAGCTGGAAGATCACTCAAGCTCAGGAGATTGAAATCAGCCAACGCAGCACAGAAAAATCCTGCTGCAAAAATCAAAATGAAAATGAAATGTCTTAGTATAAAAGTGTCACTATTCCATTATATACAACATATTTTGAAAATGAACAGATTACATATATAACTGTGGTTCTTGAAGATTATATTATCTGGTAACATTGTGGCCATCTTAGTTTGGACAAATATATGTTGTGGTGACAGTGTTCCCACAATGACAACACGTGCTTTGATTAAAGGACTCATAACTGTGCAGTATATTTTACTCATTAGAGTCATAGTCTTCCCCCTCCCCTTCAGTCCTGTCTCTTAGGTTCACTCACGTTACTGTAGATATATTTCATCTTTACCCCCATACATAGAGTTAGCATTTATCTGTGTGGACATGCTGTTCTTCCTCCTCTTGTGGACCAGGTTGCTTTTGGCTTTGTGCATTTTGGAGTCAGTGAATATTTGACTCTGCAAATAGAAGTGCAGTGTGCAAAGCAACGGTGCCATTTTCAAACCCATCAGCCTCTCATTCTTCCGGTGACACTGGTGGACTTCACTCTCAAGTGCATATAATGTTATCTCCTATACTTTACATTTCTCTAATTACAATTAAAGCAAGCATTTAAATCATTTGTTTCTTAGCCATTCTTATGTTCATTTTTCTGTGACACCTCTTCTGGACATTTAAAACAAAAGTCTTGGAAAAGTCGCATAACATCCTTGTTGTTCCTGACACAATAATAAAGGACATTAGTCAGTCTGTGACTCATGATTGTGCCTGATGAGAACAATAGCTAATGTGGTATTAAAATGTCACGGGCCCTGCAAAGGTATTTCCTTAACTCTTCTTGAACTAGCAATAACCATGAAGAGGAATTTAAAAGGCATGTTTGTGTCAGTCTGTGGCTTTGCTTTGCAGAGTCCATGTGTAATTGCAGTGGTTTGGTTTATGGATTTGGGTTTTTGTTGTTGTTGTTGTTGTTGTTTTGTTTTGTTTTTTAAGAAAGCATCAAGTAGTTTTCTTTGAATAATAAGAGAAACATCTACTGAGCCCTGATGTTCTGAGCATCATTCTAAGCACTTTGAAAATACTATCAGTCTTTAAATTTATACAAATGAGAACGCTTGATACAATACTATTGTATTTTCAAAATGAAGAAATGAGAGCCCTAAAAAAATAAAATAACTTGTTCAAGCTGGAATCACACAAAATTGCAAAAGTGGGTGTCAAATTGAGGTGTCATTTAGAAATGAAACAGCAAGATAGAGGGAGGGCAGGTAAGTTCCCAGGAGCAACTGGGGGAAGTGATGGACCTTTAGGATATGGCACAGAGGAAGAAATCTGGAGAGCAGCTGAAAGAATTGGAGAAAACTTAACATCAGAAATTACCCTAGTAATGGGAAAGGCCCTTGCAAAGGTACAAAGTTCACATTTCATAGAGTCTGAGTAGACACAATCTCAAGAGTGCACTATGTCACGAGCAAATGCAGTCAAAGGGCACAGGTCCACAGGTGTTAGAGAAGCTGTGACTCACGGCCCGGCCTGGAAGTTTTCCTAGAAAATGGCCTGAACTTGGTAGCATTTGTGAATCAGGAGCCAGTTTCATACACATGGGAGAATTACCTAGAAGTCAATAGAAATGATGGCTGTTCTTCAGACTGTAGCAGGCAGATTGCTGGGTGGTTATATAGGTAAGTAGGTAGGAATTGATTGGAGACAGGAAGCTGCCAATCTTGCTTCTAAACCTCTCTCTGCACACTGGGAGGTATTGAGAACAAGCTGGTTTTGGTTATCAAGCCTCTTGGATGAAGGGTAGGTAGATTTCAGGCTTGTAAGAAGACAGTTTGCTTCTGTCTTCTGTCCCTTCTTGGGGCAGATGGGTTGCTGGTGAGAATACTTACAATGAAGCCTAGATAGGAAAGGGTTGGGGATGAGACGTAAGGGAAAGTTTGGTCACCAGTAAGATCTAGTCAGTCCCCAAGCAAGGCAGGCATACTGACATCTCTTTCAGTCCACCTTAAAAGTCCTCTCTTTCGTTCTCCGCCAAAATTTTGTGATGAAAGCTAAGCAAGCCCAGGGAGATTTCATTCCACCCTTTTAACCTCTTGAACATGTTCCATGTGTCTACCATCATTTTGTCTTAAATTATCTTAAACTGAGCATGCTCAGAGAGGTGCTTGTGTCTAAAGGGCTTTCCTTTATGCTCCCTACTCAGTTTACTTTATTGAAGGACACTGCTCTGCAAATGCCTCTCGGGGTGGAGAGATAGCTCATTAGTTAAGAGCAGCTGTTGTTCTTGCAGAAGTCATATTTAGTGACGCACAATGGCAGTTCTCAGCCTTCTGTACTCTGGTTCCAGATCAAATGCCGTCTTTCGACTTAGACTCTGTAGATACAAGTATGAATGTGGTACACATACATACATGCAGGCAAAACACTCTTACACACACACACACACACACACACACACATACACACACAAAATAAAACAAATAAGTAGGAATAGCAAAAGAAAGTGTCTTTCATGCTTTTCTTCTTGCAGGCAATAAACTATCTCCATTCTTTTATTTTTTGACCATACTTGGTATTTATTAAGATACAACTCCAGGGGCGCAGTGGTACAAGACTTTAATCCCAGCACTGAGGGGTAGAGGTAGCTGGATTTCTCAAGGCCAGCCTGATCTATATAGTGGGTTCTAGTACAGCCTGGGAACCAGGCCTTTTCAGAGAGACCCTGTTTCAAAAAAAAAAAAAAAAAGATACAAATCCAAGGCATCCAGTACATGTTCAGTTTGACAATAACCAGACAGAACCAGAACCATGATGACTGATTTAGAGGAGTTGCTTTGGCCTTGAGATTGTGAGGAAATATCTGCAAATATGAAATTGCCAAGAAGACTGACAATAACCAGCATGTTGGAAGTGCTGACTTGTGCAGTATCTGTTTACTTTGTGGGATAAGAGTAGGGTAGTGCCTCTGGGGCGATGGAAAGGACTTGCAGACAGATCCCTCTATCTTCCATCAAGTAAATTATCCTGGCCGGACTGATTCATCTTCCTGAGTTCAGTTTGCTCTGTTTCTAAATCAAGCAAACAATGTCTTCTGCTTCTCCTTCTCCTCTTTCTCCTTCTCCACTTTCTCCTCCTCCTCTTCCTCCTCCCCCTCTTCCTTTCTTCTCTAAATGGTTATCAAAATCAAATTTGTTTCGGATACAAACACACCTACAAAATCATAACGAAACATAGAAAGTCATGTTAGAGTTGCTAGGTAGCTCACATCACAGGTGGATAATGCCGAGTTTTTTACATGGAAAGCAGAGGACAAGTATAACCTTTTTCCTGATTTGTAAAAAAGGCATTGCCTTCAATGGTTTTTTGTTGTCGTCAACAGAAGTATTTCTATCGTATTCCAGAGTGAGGTAAACAAAAACTGCCTCTCAGGAAGTAGCAGAAATGGGGAAAGTGTTATAAAGAAGGTTCCCCCTCCCCCCCCCGTTCTACCATTAATCAGGAAGTAGCAGAAATGGGGAAAGTGTTATAAAGAAGGTTCCCCCCTCCCTTGTTCTACCGTTAATGATTTACAGAGCTTCTTCTTAAGGCACGACTCACCTGACTCTTTTAGCAAAGCTCAAATATCTACAACTTTGGGCCACCTGCCAGTGTTTCTTCAAGAGCATTCTAAGTGGCCTAATAATCAGAAGCTGGAAATTTCTCCTTTCCTACAGATAAGCTCTCTGCAATTCCCTTCTGTTGCTCACTCATTGCAACAGATGAGAGTGTATATATACATACATATATGTGTGTATTTCTATGTGTGTGTATATACATACACATGCTCACACACACGCTTTCTCTCTCTCTCTCTCTCTCACACACACACACACACACACACACACACACACACACACACACACACACACACACACACACACCAAATAGTGCAGGCAGGCTTTACTATTTCTCATTTTGCTGTATTTTTTATGCAGAGGTGAGATTATCTATATTTTTCTTTTGTCTTGGTCCTTATATTTATAAGCTAGAGAAGGTCTTTGTATATTCAAGTCATTTCTACCTAGAACTTGTTCTTTTTTTGTTTTTGTTTTTAAGGGGGAGGGGTATGATAGCAAGACCTCACTCTGGCCTTCCCTCAACCCCCTGGTTCTTGCTTTCTCCAGCATAAGAATTTAGATGAGACACTCAGAATGAGGTAGAAAAGAAGAAGTTTATTACAGAAGAATACGATTTTCATGAGAGGTGAGCTGACAGTGTCCAGAGAGACCATTGTTGCAATTCAGTTATTTAGGCAGACATTATCAAGTTTCTGCAACAGGCAAGTCTCCTGAGGGACAGTCTCTCGTCTGCATAGTTGTTAGGCCCATTTGGATTAACTCTTGGAAGAAGACAACTTGTCTTCTTGTTCATAACCAGAAAGCCTTCTGCTGGAAAGCAGTCTTCCTAACTGCACAAAAAGTTATGTCACCCCCCAAGGACCAGGGATACGGTTCAGATGCCACTATCTTAACCCTAAATCTTGCAAAGAAATGCACAGAAAGAATTAAGCCAACAGAAAGTAAAAACTGACAAAGTAACTATGTTTCATCCAGATAAGCCTCAATAAAAGGAGGAACAGGCTACCGTTAAACCTGAAAGTTTCGAGGAGAAAGATCAAATCCACCCATGATTGTCCAATTGAAGCAAGCTTTATTAGACCACCCAGGAAGGGACCCTGACAATGTGCATGCCAGGGATTCCCAGAATGGTGCTGAATTAGGTCAGTCAGGTGCCTATGAGGCCAAACCAAAAAGGTTATGTACTTTTCATCGTCATCCAATCAGGGGCCAACGTATGTCCTGATGCATTTCCTCCCTACTTATCTCCATGCTACATGCGATGAAGCACCCCCTGTGAGGTTGAAGCAACCATCTTGTTTAATCTAAATGCTAGGGAACTACAGTCTCTAGCATTTAGGAAGTTTTCTGTCCTCAGGCAGGTGAGGCTTACAGGTTATCTTTATCCCTCACACTACTTTCAGCTTCCTCTTCTTTGTGGGCAGCTACTCTTTCATATAATGTTTTAAATTTGAAGGAGGGAAAATTGGGCTGCTTTCTCCCCCATTTTGACATAGTTTCAATTCTGAGAAGGTGAGGCTGGAAAAACCTTACACTGACGCCCAGGCTGTGAGATTAGCATATGAAAGGAACCGGTGGCAAAGAGGAAGACTAAGAACTTCCCCATGCTCTGGTCAGTCACAGAGCATGCATGGAAATGCTGACAATATGCAAATGTCAAAATGGGCTGCAACCCTTCGGGCAGGAAGCCATTGATCTTCTAACCTTCCTCCTGGCTCTGGTCATCTTCCTCTCTTGGAAGTGTGTTGTTTCTTAACAAATTGTTCCTGTCTGTTGCTTTCCACACATGTCTCTGCCTAATTTTTGATTTAAGACATAAGAATTTGGAAATCCCCTAGAGTGCAGAGTGCCCACCATTCTCCAATCTCCAAGGATAACAGAAGTACCATTCTGATGCCTCTCCTCCTTAAGATTTGTTTTGAGGACATAGAAAGCTTCCTGTGTATGAAGAGGTGCCTATCTTCAATGATTTCCATGATGGCTGACCTCTAACTAGCAAGAGGAAAGGCTTCAGGATTAAGACAAACCCACCGACTCTTTCTGCATGCTACTAGAAACTGGAGACACAAAACTGCGTTAGACACAGTCATAGCAGCTCAACAGTTCACTTTCACCAGAAATGCCAAGAGATTTGCCAGAAAATGCCTTGAACCTTCTGACACCAACACTTATGGAATGAGTTTTTTTTTTTTTTTATTTCAATGATAAGCTGTATGTAACACCTTTTTAAAACTTTCTATTTATTCTGTGTCTTCTACATCATGCATCTTGATCCCATTCATCTCACCATCTTTTCATACCCACCCTCGGCTCTTATAAACTCCCCTGGCAAAAATTTAAAAATGCCATTATTTTTTAATAAAAGGAGAAAAACCTTGTCGTGGAAGCTGTAGTGTGACACTGTCACACAGTATATCTTTTTGTTTCCATACATCTTTAGTTGCAAATAAAGACTGACATCACCATGACAATCTAGCCACCCACCTCAGCCACTCCTGTTTTCACCTCCTCAGATATGCCTTTGTCCACGGGACATGAACCATCCTCTCTCTCTGTCTCTGTCTGTTTGTCTGTCTGTCTATCTCTCTCTGTCTCTCTCTCGCTGACTGTCTCTCTCTTTGACTGTCCACTTCTCCCTCTCTCTCTATCTCTCTCTTTGACTGACTCTCTTTCTGACTGTCCACCTCTCTCTCTCTCTCTGGCTATTCTCTCTCTCTCTCTCTCTCTCTCTCTCTCTCTCTCTCTCTCTCTTTCTCTGTCTCTGTCTCTCTCTCTGATACCACTCCATACATTTGCTCACTATATTAGCGCCTGACTGCCTGGCGCCACAAGGCTCCAGATGGCTGTGATTTTTCCTCGGTACCTCGGACATACTGCCCAAGGCATTATTCATTTTGAAAGTAGAGAATTATTAAAAGAAATGAGGCTAATATGAAAACTTGAATTGAAAAAAAATTGTTAGAATGTTTTTCTTATGACAAAAGTAATTCATCTTTATTGATAAAAATCTCCTACAAATAAAAACCACATTCTTAATTTATCTCTTTAGAACACGCCATGTAATGTATCCTCATGAATCTTCATGTACTTCTTTAACAGCATCACACTAAGCTTGGTACCCTGTTAGCTAGTCAGTGTAGGCTTTTACCTTAGTTCAATGGGTAAGAGCTCAGGTTTCTGCAACTTGTTTAGGTTTGAGTTTAGGATTGGCAGCTGGAATGGCATACTGCAAGTTACATTGTCTCACTTGTCACAGGAACCAAAGCTTTAAACAGAAAGGTGATGGGATTAGAGTTGCCATTAGACAGGGTCAAAGGTCTGTGACAGAGATCAAAGATTAACCCTGAAGGACTCTGACACTTAGAAGGAAAACACACAGAAAATACAGAAAGGGCTTAAGAAGAAAACAAGAGTAGGCACATTAAGGTCGGAGGGAATAATTAAAAAACACAAAACAATAAAAAGTTCCAAATGCTACCAACAGGTCTCAGGCTCTCCTCCTTTCTCTGAGAAAAGAACCAAGAATTAATAATTAAATTTGGCTGCAAGGAGTTTGGGTGGGGTAATAGCCTGGAGAAGGGCTGGGTTGCACGGCGAGTAAGATATTGCAGAGTGGTGGCAGGTGTGGTTTTTTTCCAGGATTTTCTGTTGTGGGTGATGGCACCAGACTCAGTTGGTAAAGCCCATGCTGGGTAAAGGCAAGGGCTTGAGTTTAAATTCCCAGAACTTATGTAAAATCTGGACACAGTAGTAGTTGCCTGGAACCCAGTGGTGGAAGTTCTGACAAAAGAACACCAGGCTTCACTGACTGGCTGAACAGAGGCTCAGACTCTGTGAGAGAACCGGTCTCAAAAAACCAAAAAGGAAGACAGTGATAGATAGATAGATAGATAGATAGATAGATAGATAGATAGATAGAGGACATAGAACTTGGACCTCCATATCTGCCCATGCTGGATGACTATTGTACCTCACCACCACACACCTGTTTAAAACAAAAGAAACATGTCCTGCAAATCCAGAAAGTGCTCGGGATAAGGGCCAGTGGGGAAAGTAAACTCAGGGAATAAAATAAGTTCTTTATTTTTAGTTTCTGAATGTGAGAGACGTTATACTCTCTTTGCCCATGGCAGCGATCCAGTTGAGGGAAGAAAACCGAAGACGCAGACACAATGGGGGATTTCTGAAGTGTTCTTGAGTGGGCAGGAAAGGACAAGATGCAGCATGTAAATGGGAAATGAGCTTTGATGTGAACACAGACTGTGTTTGGAAACAGTCAGGAAGCCAAATGCATGCGTCATAGTTTTGGAGGGAGTTTGTCCTTTTCTGATGGCTTCAGTTCTCCCTGTCTTTGTTTCTGTTTGTTACCCAGGAAGCATCAAGAGTCCTAGGCTTTCTCCTCATAAAGTTCTATACTCCCTGCATCCTTTGCCCTCCCATCCTCACTTCTTAAATTCTCCGATGATGTCATCGGGAATGTAATGCACGCTGCCTCTCTGTATATGACACTTCCTTACTCATAACCTCTGAATTCTGACTGCAGTTATAAAAACAAATTACTTGATTTCTAATAAGGTTGAATATTGAGCCAGGCACACACCTTTAATCCTGGCAGAGGCAGAGAGGCAGAGAGGTAGAGGCAGGCAGATATCTCTAAGTTCGAGGAGTCAGGCAGGTATCTGTGAGTTCGAGGCCAGCCTGGAGGAGTCAGGCAGATATCTGTGAGTTTGAGGTAAGTCTGGTCTACAGAGCTAGTTTTAGGACTGGCTCCAAAGAAATACAGAGACACCTTGTCTTGAAAAACCAAATTAACAACAACAACAACAACAACAACAACAACAACAATAATAATAATAATGTTGAATAAATTTCCCATAGATTAGTTGACTATACTTTTTACTAATTACTTTCATGTTAGTTGCTTAGGTTTGTGTGTGTGTGTGTTTTAAATTTATTTATTTTTGGTATTTTGAGACAAAAATCATTCAATTTAACACAGGCTATCATATCCTTGAAGTCATGACATAGCCCAGGGTGGTCTTAAACTCACAGTGATCCTCTTGCCTTAGCCTACCTCTTCTACCTCTCCCTCTCCTTCTCCCTCCCCTCCCTTTCATCTTTAGCTTAGGCTAATCTCCAATTCTAAATCCTCCTTGCTTAGCCTTTGGAAAGAGGAGAATCCGTCCACATTCATACTACACCTAGCTCCTTTAATAAAATTTTTACTACAGATTTTCAATTTGATCTAATTTTCTAAAACACCTTTCTATGCTAAAATTATTAACCTTATTTTTCAAGTATGTTGCAAATATTTACCCAAATAGCCATTTATCTTCCAATGACATTTTTGGCATTTATAGATACTTTTAAAAATGTTAAATAAAAAAATCAGTAGGCAATTTATTTCATGGAATCTATTTTGTGCACTTCGAAAACACTGAGCTTCTCTTTGAGATGAGATACCCAAGGACCGTCTTGAGAAAGGATTTGGGTGTCAGTTGGTCTGGCCCCCTCATTGTTAGCAGCTGCTTAAGTCCTTGGTAGTTTGCCAGGAAACTGCTCTCTTTAGAAGACTGCTATTTATTCATATCTGAAGTTACAATTAGAGAAAAAATTACTTGTTTGAAGTTTTGTGAGAACCCAACCGACAAAAAGAAAAGTTTAGTTAAAATTATAAAAGCAGGTATGATATCAAGACAAAGTCTTGTTTTCTAACTGCAAAATCGACCCATCCACTCATTCAGTTGGTGTTTACTGTTGCCTACTGTGTAGCAGACGCTGCGCTGCATTACAGTGGAGAGGGCCACATGCAGGGAGCTTGCGTTGCAATGGCAGGAAGCCCAGGAGCATCCAGAAAGCATCTGTCAGACAAGGGGCACAAACTGCGTGGAATCATTTAGCAGTGCATGAACAGATGAGCGACAGCATTGGAAAGAAGACTGCAAAGATGGTGAAGATGGATAAGAAAACCCGAGGAAAAGGACTGTTAGTTGTGAGGACTGGAGGCACCTGGTAGATATGCATGGACACCATGTATTCTTGGCAACAGTCACTTTCCTCACCCGCTCTGGCACCTGCGCCTCATCTTGTCTTTACTACTGTAGCTCAGTTTCTGATATCTTTTGTGTCTCTGCTGGGGTTTTTTTCCCTAAAACTATGTTTTTGTTTGTTCATATCTGCTTTTTATTTATTTATTTATTTATTGTTTGTTTGTTTGTTTGTTTGTTGCCATTCTTTCTTAAAGCATCCAGCTTTGACGAGGCTCAACTGTAAACTTGCTTTGTATCATCTTTCCCCATGACCTTTGCTCCATTCCCAGGCCTCCTCTTGTCTTATTAGCAGCCTTTAAAGTTGATCAATCCCACCTACTTGAAACCCCGTTTTGCCCCCAGGACACTATTGATTCTCTCCCTGTATCTCAATGTTTAGTTTTACATCTTATTTATTTACTTTTGCATTTAACCATCTCTCATTTCTATGATTTCGAAAAGCTTCAATGACCCCAGCTTCATCCTTGGAAATGTTCTGTTTTATATTTTTTCTCTTGGCGGTCTCTTCTAATTTCATGGATGTAAGTCCTGTACATTGAAGATTCTAAAACTTACATCTCCAGTCTGGACTGCTCTCTTGAAACTCAGATATACAGTTAGCAATGATGTGTCACTTAAATGTCAGGTTGACATGGCAGACTGCAATGTTGTTAGTTTAAGGTTGCCTTTCCAGTGGTGTGCTTATATTTATTCTATTCTGATGAGGTCAGGGTCAGCTATGCAAATTACTTTGGTCCACAACATGTGGATGCAAGTGGCACGATGAATTTCAGAGACATGTGCTAGTCCATTTTCAGTTGCAGTTACACTGAACAGAGATGGGTTTCTCATAAACAAAGAGATTACTTAGTTCAAAAGTCTGAAAGTGCAAGAGCGTGGCACCAAGAGCTGGGTGTGTGGTGGAGCATGCCTATATTCCCAATACCCAGGAGGCTGGGGTAGGAACCTTGTTATGACTGACATATTTTTGAGACTAGCTTGATGAGCACAGCAAGTACCAGGCCAGCAAGAGCTATAAGGTAGGCAGAAAGGAAGGGAGGTGAGGGGAACTCTGAAGGTTCGGGCAGGGAAGCAAACCTGAGAAGAGATGAGAATGAAAAGCCACACAAGTCATCAACTTGGAACAGACTTCAGGAATCTAATGCCAGGTGTCAGCATATTTAAAACACAGGAAAAGGTTTCCAGGCAGCAACCATTCTAATTCCAGCTACACAATAAGCTTATGGTGTGACTACATAGAAACTCCTTTAAAAGTACATGTGTCCACGAGGGTGGGCTCTATAGCTATTAGGCCTAGCATCTAGTGTGCACTCTTTGACAGAGATAGCATGAGTGTCAACTATAAAGAACTATAAAGACAATAAAAACATGTGACATTTCCCCCAGAACTTGAAGCGGTCCACCGGAAGTGGTCCAGGAAGGGTCTTGGAATTCAGGGGACGTCTGCCTCTATAGCGAAAGGTGGCTAATGTCTGCCTGCACAGATAACAGAAAGATCATCAGGTCATTAATAAAATCCGTCCCCAGCCATCTTGTTAGAAAAACTGGTATTTTATCTCCTCCACTGAGAAGAGACCTCTGTGTGTTTAACATCCCCGGTTCCACTAGTGATCTGTGGGTGCAAGGACCTTTGCGCCCCCCAACAGGAAGGAAGAGAAAAAACGCAAAAGGAAGAGAAAGGCAGCACCAGCATCTATCTCCTTATCTCTGGGAGGGCCTCATAGCAGATAGTATCACAATGTGGGAATATGTGAGAGCGATTCTATAGAGAAGCAGGAAGAGACATTTAAAGGCTAGGCATATCTATCTATCTATCTATCTATCTATCTATCTATCTATCTATGTATCTATCTATGTATCTATCTATGGATATAGATATAAATATATAGTTTGTTAGTTTTTCAAACCTCTTTTGAGGAGAAACCAGATTCCTGGAGAACTAAGTCAGCCTCTTCTGAGGATGATACCTCCCCAGTGACCCAATTAGACCACCTATTAAAGGTCCCACTGCTTTTCAATACTTCCTTTCTGAAGATCAAGCTTCTATGCCATGATTGTGGGATACTAAAACCATATACAAATTAAAGCAGTGCCTTAGTAGCCATCACCTGGTTCACTGTGGTCTTTCTTTCTTTTATATAAATGCTGTCCTAGTTAGGGTTACTGTTGCTGTGATGAGATACCATGAGCAAGGTAACGGGAAAGAAAGGGTTTATTTGGGTTATACTTCCACAGCACTGTTCATTATTAAAGGAAGTCAGGGTGCGAACTCAAATAGGGCAGGGACCTAGAGGCAGCAGCTGATTCAGAGGCCGTTGGATAAGCGCTGCTTACTGGCTTGTTCCACGTGGCTTTCTCAAAGCTGTTTTCTTATAGAAGCCAAGACCCCCCCCCCCAGTGGGCTGGTGTATTCTTAATCAATCGCTAAATAGGAAAATGCACTTCAGGCCTGGCCACAGACAGATCTTATGGAGCCATTTTCTCAATTGAGGTCCCCTCCTCTCCAGTGACATTTGTTTGTGCCAGAACAAATACCACTGTTTTATATAAATACCAGAAACAACTGACCTGCTATTAATATAAATGTGTCAAGACACTTTTGTTTGCTTGCTTGATTTCAAGACAGGGTCGCATTATGTAACTCTGGATGCTCTGGAACTCACTATGTAGACCAGGCCAGCCTTTAACACACATAGATCCACCTGTCCCTGCTTCCCAAGCTCTGGTATTAAAAGTGTTTGCCACTAAGATTGGTGACATGAACCTTTTTCTTTGATTTTTTAAAAGACACTAAGAGCTTTAAACTCCTTACTATATTAGCAGTTAATAGAGCATCTCAGTGTAACAAACCCAGAACAGAATGCCTGATCTTCCCCGCCTGCACGACATGTTAGTCTCACAGAGTCCCCCATCTTGGTGAATGGCAGCTTCAGCCCTCCAGTTATGAGATTTAAAAATCCTTACAGTAGTCCTTGACTACTCCAGTGTAGTGGGGTTACTGCTGGTACATATATGAATGGGCACGAAACACAATTGCTGTAGAGATGACATTCAATGGAGATTGTCTTAGTTAGGGTTTCTATTGCTGTGATGAAATGCCATGGCCAAAGAGCGAAAGAGTTTATTTAGCTTACACTCCAGCATTGCTTCCATCACCTAAGGAAGTCAGGACAGGAACTCAAACAGGGCAGGATCCTGGAGTTAGGAGCAGATGCAGAGTCCATGGGGGTGGGGTACTGCTTACTGGCTTGCTTCCTGTGGCTTGCTCAATCCAGTTTCTTAGAGAACCCAGGACCATCAGCCCAGGGATGGTACTATGCACCATGGACTGGAGCTTCCTCCACTAATCACTAAATGAGAAAGTGCCTTACAGTTGGATCGCATTGAGGTAGTTCTGCAACTGAAGTGCCTTCCTCTGATGTCTCTAGCTGGTGTCACATTGACATGCAAAACCAGCCAGTACAGAGATGGAGCAGTAAGAATGAATATACATACTACAGCAAATGCATAAAATTTAAATATATGCAACACATTACTAATTAATTTCAAATATGTGGAAATTGACATGCATATATAAAAATATAGACATATAGAAAAATATAGAGCAAGATAAAGAGGAAGAGAAAGGGTCAGGTGGAGGTTGCATGGTTAGTCAGCATTGACCTTATTCAGGAAGAAACATTTCAGTAAGGAACTAGGAACTAAAAATCTTTTGCCCTATAACCATTGTGTGCAAGCCTCTATCCCAGGAAATCCCCAAGAATGCAGACAGGTCTCTAAATGCCGAATTCAAAATCTCAGTCTCTGGTGTTTGTTGCAACCAAGCCCTGATGTGAGACTCCTGATGTCTACTTCTTTCAGCATTTACTAAAAAGGACTTCTTCGCGAATGTGCATCTCTCATACCTCAGAAGTGTTTCCCGCCCCACTCTGGGATCTAAAGTCTTGCTTTTGTTCATCACACAGTTGTAAAATTTCTACGTATACCTTTACACTGTGATAGCACCAGGAGTGAAGAATGAAGTCCCTGCCCTTCCCAAAGCCAAAGTCAACTCAATGGCCTTAAATGTCAAGAAAGCCTTGCTGAAAAGGGCATTTACAGCCACAAAAGGATCTGTACATCAGCCCCTTTCCCATGTCCAAGAGGCAGCACAAGTACATATGTGAATAAGTTCATATATGTGTACTTATACACAAAATATATAATACAGATATATAATACATACAGGCACAAAACACAAAAAGCAGAGCCATATGAAAGTGTAATAACACACGTGAAACAATAACACTTAAATTTGGCAAAGTCTAGTTTCCTGATTCTGAATCCTACCTCTACTTCTGAGGGTCTGTGATGCTGCTATCGTGACTCTCCACCCAGGTGCTGGCTACAAAGTGAATAGAACTTGCCTTGAATGTGCATGTACTTTCACCTAGCACATGTTATGTTGGATGACAGCATAATTCACATAAAATCATTAGTGAATGCAACGTCACACTAATTATTGTTTTTAAATCGACAATCACCAGTGTCACAATTATTATAATAAGTGATTCTATGTAAAATTTCGGCCTCAAAAGAGAAATGTGGCCACCACAGTACCAGAAGGCTTGAGGCAGGAAAGAGACACAGGTGAGGCCAGCCTTAGCTACTCATCCAGATTTCAAAACAAAAGTGTAAAACAGCAACAAAAATTTTCTATGGATTCTAGAATTAGTCATTTGAACTGTGCCATCATTTATGTGAGTGACAAGAAAAAACCCTGAATCAATTTCTTTCTATACACTGTAATTAAAAAAAAAAAAATCATTCTTGGATGGCTTCACAATTAGAGAAACAGTGCATATGTGGTGCTCAGTCATGTATTGTAAAAAGCTGAAGTCAAATCATACCCAAGAACTTTCTTTGTGGCTATGATTGTTATAAATTAATTAATAAAAATGAAATAAAAAAATCCCCCTTCTAAATCGCAGGGAAAATTCTTTCTATGAACCAATCAAATCAGACATACCAAAGAGCTGTCAGGGAACCTCTACTGTCTTTTCTTTGTATGCGACCTATATGTGATAGGAATGGTCCTTGTTTTGATTTACATTGTACCGTTAACAACAAAAAGTAAACAGACGTGAAAGTTCAGTTTGGCCGCTTTTTAGTTTCAGATCCTGAAATCTCTGTGGCTGAGCAAGTACACGGAAAACACGTGAACACTGACTTTGCAAAAACAAGGCTCCCTACGTTTTACTCATCCTCCTAAACCCTTTAAAGAAAAAAAAAAATCAAACTTTTATACTGTTTTATTCTGGCAGCGGAAACAACGTCCTTCTTGCTCTTCACACCAAGGCTCCCGGCAGCCGCCACGCCCCCCAGGTAGCTCGCCCGGAACGCGGCTGCGCGACTACGTCATCACCGGCGCGCCGCGCGGGGGCGTGGCCAGCCCTAGAGGCGTCCCCGCTCGCCCTCTGATGGCGTCGCTGGGCTCCCGGGCCCGGAGTCTGGCGCTGCCCTCGCGGCGCCAACCCCCTGCCAGGCAGGGGCGGCGACTCCGGGGCCGGCGCGCGCGCGCCGCCGACCTCACGTTGCTCGTCCGGTCTTGACGCCGCCTCCCGGCCGCCATGGCTGAGAAGCAAGTGGACGTAGCTGGGCAGCCGGTAGCCTACAATGCAGGGCCTGAGGGGACCTCGGAGTCCGGGGACTACGACAGCTCCTGCGTGTTCTGCCGCATAGCGGCGGGGAAGGAACCCGGCACCGAACTCTTGCACTGCGAGGTGGGCGGCCTATGGGGTGGGTGGGAGCCCGAGCGTCCGGCCCTGCCCGCTCACCCTCGGCTCCGAGTGGAGCAGCTGGACTGCAGTGTGACTCACTTCTCCCTGGGACCCAGAGGGCTGCGGCGACCCCCTTACTGCTCTGTCGGGACAGACCTGTCACTGTAGGGAGCCTTCCTCTTCTCTAGATGGCGAATTTAAATCCGGCTTACTTCTGCTACCGCTAGAGAGGAGACGGCTTGCAGAAAACAGATCATGGGCGTGGAAGAAGTTTGGTTGAAAATAGGCTGGGGTGGGGTTTCCAGGACTGGATCTCAAGTCGAACTGTCACTTAACAGCTCATGGCTTGTAGTGGCCAGCCGCACCACGGAAGAAAATGTCTCGTCATCCCCCATCAACCACGAGTTCCTCCCCCTTTCATTACAAGATATTGACAGGTTCAGTCCCTGTGCAGATCAAGGTAATCGTAGCCGCTGCTAGTTCTAGAGTGCAACGGCCTTGCCATACCTGAAAATCATTATTCCATACTCCCCGCCTCCTCCTCTGGCTCTAACATTTTTTTTTAAAATACCCCATCATCCAGAATAAAGAGTTAATCTTCTTAGAGGGAATAATCATTTTGCATTTGAAATTCTCATCACACATATATTTGTTGTAAATACTTGAACCGATTTGGCTTATACAAGGTCTGGTATAGTTACATATATAATTAAGTACAGAGGAAGTTATTTGATTTGGAGTAATCAGAGTTACCAGCATCATGAAGAATTTGTTTGGGAAACCTTTCCAACACAAGTCAGAGAAAATTCTTCACAGATCTCTGTAGAGTTTTCTTATTGTTTTTCAGAATTCATTTAAGCAAAGGGTATCCATTCCAAAGGCAGATTCTTACTTTTTGTGTATGCAGCACAGGTATACGTATAATATACATAAATACCATGGTTGGCATTTGTAGCTCATAATATTGATAGGAATTATCTTTAAGGTCTCTTAGAAATAGTTGGGCAATTGTGGCACAAGCCTTTATATCTACAGAGTGAGTTTGTGGACAGTCAAAGCCAGACAGAAAAAGGAGGGGGCCTCTTAGAAAAAGAAAATGGAAAAAACCAGATATCTTAGATTAAATTTCATCATGTTTGAGGTCATACTAAGCAAATATCTCAGTGCTAATTTAACTCCTCTTTTGTTCATCAAAATTGTCTTGACACCTTAGACATTCTTTCACATGAACTTTCTTGTTTTAAACATCAAGGTACAATAACTGGGAAGAAAGTATTGTAGCTCTTTTAAGCAATAATAATAATAATAACTTTGAGAAGTATTTGTTAGAAAAAATAATGGAAGATCAGGAGACTATGAATAGTCTATAAGACTACAAGCAGATCTAGGCATTGGTGGCTTATACCTTTAGTCCCCACACTTGGGAGGTAGAGACAGGCAGATCTCTATGAGTTCCAGGCCAGCCTGGTCTGCAAAGCTACACAGAGAAATCCTGTCTCAAAAACTAAAAAACAAAACAACAACAAAATAAACCCAAACAGAACAGCATGATAGAACCTTACAGAACCGTACGCAAGATAGCTTTTTCTTCCCCTTGCTTTAAAGAAAAATTAGATTATCATAAAAATAATTTCATAGCTATGTAGAGATCCTTTGCATTCTTGTCCCAGTAGTTTATGGCATAGTTTTACCAATGTTGTCTCAGTTATAGACAATTGGCTTCTTTTTAGTTTTTGCTCTGAGAAGTAATAGTATAAAGATCACCTGTAGCCAGAGGTGTAGCTCAGTGGCAGAACTTGCCATGCATGTGAGGCCCTGGGGTTTTATCACCAGCACTACAAAAGAGGAAAAGGATAAAAAGTACTTATGTGTGTGTACACAGAGTCTCATGAACCTGCAGCTTGTAGAGTTGATAGACTCACTAGGCTCAGCACAGCCCACCAGGTCCCTCCCATCTCCACTACCCAGCAGTGTTATACCTGGCTTTTTGTGTGGTGTTTCCCAGCTTGTGAGGGTTGTACTTTATTTACCCCCTGAACCATCTCCCCAGCCCACAGTGTGGTGGTTTTTCCTAACCTGTTCTAAAATATTCCATCAATATCAGTGCTTATCCACTACTTAGACTGAAATAAAATGCTTCAAAATGTAGTTGTTGTGCTTGTTGAATTAGCTAAGATTAATAGTATGGGTATGAGGTTCTCATGACATTGAGTTCTAATTCCTGGGATGGAGCATTGGTGGGTAACAGTGTCCAGGGAATTTTCTTGAGAAAAACTGTTGTTTTCACTTTTATTTTTAGTGAAGAAAGCGTACAGTAGGGATGGGAAAATGTATAGTGAAATTTAAAACTGAGATTTGTTTTTTCTTTTTGGTTTTTCAAGACACGGTTGTTATGAGTAGTTTTTCCTGCCGGTCTGGTCCCACGGCTGTGACAGCCCCAAATAACACAGAGAGACACTGTATTAGATATTAAGCTGTTGGCCAGTTACTAGTTTCTTATCGGCTAGCTCTGTCTTAAATATTAACCCATTTCTATTAATCTTAATATTTCCATGTGGTCTCATCTTACCAGAGAGAGGGCCCAGACCTCTGTTTTCTCAAGTCTCTCCATGTTGACTCCTCCCTACTACTTCCGGAATCCTCGCCTCCTAGTCCCACCTATCTTACTTTCCTATTGGCCGACAGAGCTTTATTCATTAACCAATATGAGAAACGTATTTATAGAATGACATCTCCCATTACAGGGTTTCTCTGTGTGGCTCTGGCTGTCCTAGAACTCTCTGTGTAGATCAGGCCTATCTGGAACTCAAAGAGATCCACCTGCCTCTGCCTCCCAAGTGCTGGGATTTAAGATATGTACCACCACTGGCTAAAATTGACATTTCTGATAAGAAGTTTTAGTGAATTTTACTTATGGTTGTGGATTTATAGTGCTTAAGTCACAGCTCAGCAGAATGATGTTGGGGTTTTTAAAATTTTACTAACAAATATGCCGTCCTCTTTAGAACGAAGACCTAATTTGCTTCAGAGATATCAAACCGGCTGCACTTCATCATTATCTTGTGGTGCCAAAGAAGCATATTAGAAATTGCAAGGAACTAAACAGAGATCAAATAGAAATGGGTAAGATGATGATAGTGTTCTTTCTGGTTATACCACATTGAATTGTCTTTAAATATGACGACAGTGACAATGAGAAAAAGGTATAGTAAAATTATCGCGAAGAAAGTTATGAACATTTGAAGCCTTCCCTTTTTTTTATTTTTTTATTTTTATTTTTTTGGTTTTTAAGACAAGGCTTCTCTATGTAGCTCTGGCTTTACTGGAACTCATTCTATAGACCAGGATGGCCTTGAACTCAAAGACAGCCACCTGTCTCTGCCTTAAAAGCATGTAACACCACCACGTTGTGATACATTCTATTAGAAAAAAAAAATAGAAATAAAAAAATAACAGTTTAATCTCCAAGTGTTTGTCATACTAACTTTAATTATAAACTTGTGGCCATGTTTTTTTTTCTTCTGTTTTTGTTTTGTTTTGTTTTTATATATATTAATCATATTCTAAGATTTGAAGCAAATTTCAGATATGATAATATTTAATTTTTAGAATCTTAAAGAGGAAATGGAATGATGCTTGATGGTATTTTATTTTTGAGATAGGCTCTCAGTATGTGACTCTAGCTGTCATAGAACCCACAGAGGTGGCTCTTGCCTCTGCCTTGAGAGTTTTAGAATTAAAGGCATGCATGTGTGCCACCATGCCTGGCTTTGCTTTATGCTTTTTTAAATGATAGTTTTCTTGACTTTGAAATTGGAAAATGCTACGAAAAATTCTAGACAAGTTCTGATTTGCGCATATATATATATGTATATATATATATATATGCACACATTACCTGACAGTTCCAGATGCAGATAACTTAGTGCCAGAGTTTAGTTATGAGGTTTTGGTTTTGAACTTTCAGCTTCTGAAAAGGAGATTTGAATTTTATTTTTTCCAGAATTATTCTGTATTTCCTCCTCAGTGTCTTCTTTGACATTTTCTGATATCTTTTCCTAAAACGTTTTTTCAATTTATTTCAAGTCTCTTTAGTAGTCTTTTTAACTAACCATGGCCTGGGATTAGTACTGTTTGGTAGCCAACAACATAGCTAAATTAGGCCAGACTTTCTAGAGGTGAATAAGAAAACTTTTAGATAGAAAAATCTTGGTGTAGGATTGTTGTTTATGAGCATGTAGATGACTAAATTACCAGTTTGAAACTTGTTTGTAAATACTACGAAATTCTTTAGTTATCTGACGTTCTTTCCATGTGCTTTAGAACATACATGATTTATAACCACAAGGTATCATTTATGTTTATAGACATAATATTTAACCTATATTTACCTGATTGTGTATTTGTTACTAAAATTTCTGTTTCACTCCTTGACTGTTTCTTAGACATCATATAACCTCTTAGGAAGTTTTATCTTCAAGGTAGAGGTAATCTTATGGAGAATAGAGGCTGCAACAATTATTAGTAATAATTAGTAATTGTTAGCTACTTATTATGGCTGGTACATATCAAATGTCATAAATATTGAAGCCAATTGGATTTGGAATATCATTATATTGTTTGCTCTCTCTGCTTTTCTTTGGATATTTTCATATCAAAATCTTAAAGAGTTGTTGAACTTAACTGTTATGCAATCTATACAGTGAGAGAATTAATATGTATGTGAAGGTTGTGATAACAATGGCAAGTCCAGCTATTGCTATTGACACTTGTAGAATTGCAATTACTTGCCTGGTTTTAGAGCACATGTTCACTGAGGTAAATCATATTCTAAGCAGCAAAACTCCATAGCTCTTAATGTGTTTCAAATCTTGTAAAATATATTATGATCAATTAAATTAGATATTTAGCACAGCAGTAAATATTTTAAAGTTAAACAGACTTTTAAATAGTTATTAAATATATCCAAGACAAACATTTTTAAATTTATTTATTTTTATTTCATGTGTATTAGTGTTTTGCTCACATGTATGTCTGTGCAAGGGTGTCAGATCCTCTGGAGCTGAAGTTATAGACAGAGGTAAGCTGCCATCTGGGTGCTGGGAATTGAACCTGGGTCCTCTGGAAGAGAAGCCAGTGCTCTTAACCTGGGCCATTTCTCCTGCCCTCAAAGAAGAACTTCTAAATAAAATAACACTTTTCTAAATAATTCAAACTAAAAACTGTTGAGTTTATAAATAAATAAAAACACAACATTAAAATTTGTGGAATGTAGCTAAAGTACTTAAAGGAAAAATTGTAGCTTTGAATACTAATATTAGAAAATAAGTCTTAAGGAGCTGGAGAGGTAGCTCAGTGGTTAAGAGTGTTTCTTGCTCTTGCAGAAGGGTCCTTTTGTCCTTAGCAGCCATTCCGGGTTGCTAACATTTGCCTGTAACTCCAGCTCCAGGGATCTGACATTCTCTTCTGGCCTCTGTGGGTTCCTTTCACACATGCAGCACATACACACAGGTATGCACACATAAATAAAAATAAGAGAAGAAATGCCTTTTAAAATCAGTAACTTAAATGTCTACCAAAGAAAAGGTGCTGAAAAGATGGCTCAGATGTTAAGAACACTCTCTGTGGGCCAGGTGGTAGTGGCTCACTCCTCTAATTCCAGCACTTGGGAGACAGAGGCAGGTGGAGTGAGTTTGAGACTAGCCTGGTCTAAAAGAGCTAGTTCCAGGACAGGCTTCAAAGCAACAGAGAAACCCTGTCTCAAAAAAACAAATCAACCAAACAAACAAAAAACTCAAAAACCTTTCACTTTCTGCTTTTCTATTGGACCTGGGTTTTGTCCCTCGCACTTACATGGCAGCTCACAACTCTCTATGACTCCAGTTCTAGGGGGTCTGACACCTGTTCACATGATGCACAACATACACTCAGACACACACATACAGTGTGTGATTAAGTGATTAAGTTTTAAAGAAGATACCAGAAAAAGACAAGCAAAGACAAAGTAAATGCCCCAAAGAAGTGTACTCCTGTATCCCATAGTGTAACATCCTTTCTTTGCTGTCCTACAGTTGAGAGCATGGTGGCTGTCGGCAAAGCTGTTCTTGAGAGGAATAATTTCACCGACTTTACAGATGTGAGGTTTGTATGCTTTATGTAGAAACCGTCGTTAATTAATTTTTATGAGATTTGTTTTTCATGAGAAGTAGCAGTGGCAGAGTCTGTGCTTCTGACAGTGTCCCTGAAGTGAGAATGTGCTTCACTGATAGTGTTTATGTCTCAATAGCTCCCAGAAACTGTCACTTGTGCTTGGACAGACAAGTGTACATAAACACTACGTAGGTAAAGTAGTTAGAAGTCCTCCCTTTTTGTTGTTCTATATTTTAATTCTGTAACATTGGGTAAAGTGAATTTACTTATGCAAAGTTACATGGTTTAAAAATACATTGGTGGGCTGCACAGTGGTGGTGCATATCTTTAATCCCAGTATTCAGGAGTCATAGGCAGGTGAATCTCTGAGTTCAAGTCCAGCCTGGTTTACAAAGTAAATTCTAGGACAGACATGACAACATAGAGAAACTGTCTCAAAAAACCAAAGGGGGAAAAAAACCAAAAAACCCAAACCAGCCAACCTAACTAACTAACTAACTAACTAACTAACTAACTAACTAACTAACTAACTAACTAACTAAACAAAAACCACTGGGAATGAGGAGGTTCTGTGAATAATCATGCTTGCAGTTTAGACCTAAGGAGCCCCGTTAGAGTGCCTAGAATTCAGGTAAAAGCCCGGGCATGACTGTAGTTTACCTGTAGCCCCAGCAGGGTTGGGAGCGGAGAGAGGAGGATTTCTGGGGCTTGCTGGCTGCCAGTCTGGCTCCAGGCTCAGAAAAGGTCCTGCCTCATGATAGATGGTAACTAGGACACCCAGTGTCATTTGCTCGAGTGTGCATACCAGCACACTTCTAGCATAAAATTAGCTTGAATTCGTTGCTTACTGAACTGAACTCTAGCATTTAACAAAGTTTGAGCAAAAACCCCATAACATTGGATTTTTAAAAAGAATTTAAATGATTTTCTAAAAGAATAAACTTATAAATGTTTTATAAAGCAAGAAATTATTAACAAATAATCTAAATTGTTTTAGTGTTTAACAACCTTCTATGGAAAAAGAAAGTTTTTTTTTTTTTTTTTTGGTAATGATGATCAGATTGATCGATCTTATTACAGAAATGTTGGTTACTGGCCTAGTATTTTATTAGAGGTAAAAGCCTGCCATCTACTGGCTGTAGAGGTAAAAGCCTGCCATCTACTGGATGTGTCTTAAAATAAAGGCCTGATATCTGAATGTCTAGCATAATTGCTTTACAGGAGCATATCTTTTCAGAAGTAAGCTTATTATGATAAGTACTGAAGTGACTAGGAATAATGCAATTCACACTCTATAAAGGTTGTATGAGGCTTTCTTTGATAAATGATGTGTATTGTCTATAAACTTCAACATGGGGGGGCTTGGGGAATGCTCAACAGCATAAAGAAAACAACAAAACATCTATGAATGGTAATTTGCTAACCTTCGTATATTTTTAACCTTATATGATTTACTAGTATTTTAAAACTACTTGAGAAGTGACTGTCAACAATGTCTTGTGTTTCAGAATGGGTTTCCATATGCCACCATTCTGTTCCATTTCCCATCTGCACCTTCATGTCATAGCACCAGTCAAGCAGTTTGGCTTCTTATCAAAGTTGATTTACAAACCAGATTCGTACTGGTTTGTCACAGTAAGTAATACCATTATACAGTAGCACACCTACGTATTTAAGGTGTTTGTTCCTTTTCGATTTTGTCTTGTTTTGTTTTTTCTTCGTAGCACTAGACATAGTTCTATTTGGCTTGAACACTGACTTTAACAAACTGACATATCCAAAAAAAATGTATGCACTTCCTTATTTTTGCACTGATGAATGTTGAACCCGGGTTGTCTTATACTGGTAGGCAACATTTTCTTCTGTGGACAGAGTCTTCTGTGTGT
Organism: Cricetiscus sungorus; assembly: GCA_030556225.1. Lineage (NCBI taxonomy): Eukaryota > Metazoa > Chordata > Mammalia > Rodentia > Cricetidae > Cricetiscus > Cricetiscus sungorus. The sequence continues at coordinate 17,044,689 of JANBXA010000731.1, forward strand.
GTCATCCAGATGGACCTTGAAATTGGGATTCCCCTTCCACAGTCTTCTAAGGTTCTAGGATTGCAGGCTCATGCTATAATTCCCAGTTCCAAGCAATATTTTTAATTTGAGGGAATTTCCTGGACAATCTAACTGTATAAGATGAGAAGATGGATATATATATATATAGAAAAGCAGAGCTTTCAGAATTCATATCTGAATATAAATTCCAGCTTTTATTACTTGAAAGATCATACACAGATATTTTTAAAAAGCTCATGTTATTTTTGTTCTGCAGAACATGGGGACTGAATGCAGTTCAGTATTTTCATATTTCTTCTGCTGGTACATACACACAGTCTTCCTGGAATCACATTCCTGCCCTAGTGGCCTGCTTATTGTCATCAAGGAGCCAACACTGATGTACCATCACTATCCAAAGCCCTTTTTAGGTTCCACTCTTAGACATAGTTATCTGTACTTTCTGTAGGTTTTGACAAATGTCTGTCATGTCCATCATTGTAGGTTCGCACAGAATGGTTTCACTTCCCTAAAAGCCCTCTGTGATTTGTGTCCTAGTTAGAGTTTTACTGCTGTGAAGAATCACCATGAGCACGGAAGCTCTTATAAAGGAAAGCATGTAACTGGGTGGCTTGCACTTCAGAGGTGTAGTCCATTGTAGTCTCGGGGGGAAGTGCAGAGGTGTGCGGGCAGACATGGTGCAGGAGGGGTAGCTGAGAGTGCTGCGTCTGGGTCTTCGGGCAGCAGGAAGACAGCGCGCCACTAGGCCTGGCTGGAGCTTCTGAAACCTCAAGTGACACTCTACATCCAACAAGCCTAATAACACCTCTAATAATGCCCTCCCTATGAGTCTATGGAGCATTGCCATTCAGACCACAGTTTGCCTCTCAGTTATCCTTCTTGTTGTTTCTTAGTTACCACTTAACAATTTTAACATCTCCAAAATTTTTCCTCTTCAAAATTTCTTTCTTTTTTTTTTTTTCTTCCTTATTTTTTCTTTTTTTCTATTTGTTCTTCTTCCTTTTATTTTTTTTTTTTTTTTTTTCTTTTGAGACCGGATCACTATGTAGTTCTGGGTACCATGAATTTAGACCAGACTGGGTTTGAACTCATAGAGATCTGCATGCTTCTGCCTCCCGCGTGTAGGGATATCAGTGTGTGTCACTACACTGGGCCTTCAGAATTTTTTATATTTGGAATTTTACAGGATGTAACCTTTCAAATTGACTTAGTTAATTTAGTAATATGTACTTGTTTCTTATATATCTCATTTAAGAAATCTTTAATATTGCATTTATTTTTCTTGTAGGAACTTCCTAATATTTAATGTAGTTTGGAATCTGCCTGTTTTTAAAGTGACTTTTCTATGTCTTGTAAAACTACCATATTTTCTTTTTGTAAAGTATTTTTAAGGATCAAAACATGAAGTTCCTTGCTCTTTGGTGTCACAACGACATAGTTATCCACTAAAGGCAGAGGTAACTTGAAAGAACCATATGTTCATGTTTGTTCTTTTTTCTTGTTATTATTACAGGTTGATTATTGGCTTGAAAAGTTAAGAAAATAAAAATGTGAGCCATGGAAAAGTTCCTTAACCTGACTCAGGATGAGCTATTATTTTGCTCTCTTTGAAGTCTGATTGCAGTCTGAAGATTTTGCTGAGTATATACAACACTACTACTGAGTAGCCTTACATTTTTTTTTTTCTGAATGTCTATTTTCTGAGATCTGTAATATAGTTATTGTGAGTACTTTGTCACTGACTTCTTTGTTTTGATGCTTACTTATGTAAGGTTTTATGCCTAAGATATTATAACTACAAGTTCACTTAATACAAATTCTGCTAGCCAGGATGCATTCTATATTTTTTAAAGTTCAGGTTTCATTTCAGGCATAATAAGAGATTAATAATAGTACTAATAAAATAGAACAGTTATAACAAGATAAAATTAAAGTACTGCAAGTGTTCATGGTTGTGCTTTGTTGCCATAGTAAGTTGAATACAACTACTATGGATGCTGTGACAGTTAATCAGATAATAGGTGGTTACTATAAGTGGGTAATGCATAAAGCAGTGTAGCTGTTCCTATCCCAGGTAGGATAGAGTGGGTTGATGTGAAATTTCATTTCTCTGTGCAGAATTGCATGTAATTTAAGATGTATTAATTGTTTATTGCCTTTACTTTGTCATTTAATGTTTTGGGTCACAGATAACTATAAAAGTCAGGTCATAGGTGATGCTTTAGATAAGAGGGAACTACTTTAATGTAATTTTAAATGACTATAGTAACCAACAAAATGGTTATTGTAACAAAATTTACATGTAATTTTACCTGTCGGGAGATTAGAACACAAATTAGTAATGTATGAAAACTAACAGAAACTGATGTCGTGTGGTGTGCTTTTGTATCAAAGGAAAATGAAAGTAACAAGTGGTTAGACCCAGTCTTATGAAGAAAGATTTGATTTGAACATAGACAGAGACAACACAGATAAGGAGTTTATCTTGGTACATAGTGCTAATAATATTGGTGTGTCAGTTAGTGAAGTGTGTTTATTTGGGAGTTGTCCTTTAGCAGTATCTACAGGCACAGTAGTGACTAAAGGGAGATGAGGTGTTGAAAGACGATTCTACATTGTGCTAGTGTCTAATAGTGTTATGTATGCAGCAAGAAAGAAACATGAAGACTAATGCATTATAGAAATCAGCTAAGATTTCTGGTTTGTTGTTTTGGCATGATATTAAGTAATTTTAAGTAACACTATTACAGTGCTTGTTTACAATATCTATAGTCAAGCATTCTCTACTTTAATTAAACGTAATTAATTCAGTAAATATTTTTTTAATATTTAATAAATGCCAAACACTATTGGGGTCCAGAACTAAAGAAATGATAGAGGTCAGTTGCCAATGCTATGGGGTGAGGCAAAAATAATTTCCTAGATTTCAGTGTGTGAAGTGTGACAATGTCCAGGGAAGAGGCTGTTAAAGGGAGACCGCTGTGAGAATAGGTAGTAAGTAAACATCACCTAAATTCAAGACTCAGTGTAAGGCTGTCAAACAATAGTGGAAAGCTGAGAACCTTGAATTCTGTTTCCACTGTTAATTTTTTCAAATGTTTGAATTTCAGCTTATTCACTAGAGATGAAGAAAGGGATTTACATGTAGAGGCTACAGGCTCTCAAAATTAGATTTATTGTATTTACAGCACTGCCTTGTATAATAACTTTTCTGATCATTTACATAGCTAACAATCACAATTTTTTCTATACCAGGACAAACTTCAGGAAAGGTATAAGGTATAACTTTTGGATGTTTTACTCAGAACTTGCAGTGATGTATTTGACCTCATGGTGTTAGTGCATGAAAGGTGGTCAAGGGACTTTTCAAATGCCTTTAGGGACCTTTAAGTAGCGGGTTGATTGTGTTTGTTAGGTTTATGTCCTCTCATGGGTTAGAGTGGGAAAAGGTGCTTACTGCCTGACTATAAAACCCTGAGGACTTGTGTTTGAGCTTAGAATTTATGTAAATGTGGAAAAGAAAAGAAAGGAGCCTATAGAATTGTCCTCTGAGCTGCACACATGACCTCCGTGGATCTCCCAGCCCATTATAAATGCACGCATACACCGAGATAACAAAATTAAAAAAGAAATTTCTTTGAAAGAACATTTTAAATGTATACTTTCTTGTAAAGATGAATAATTAAATTACAGTTAAAAACTCCACTTGGCCTTTATGGTAGTGTTTGATTACTGGTTACCCATCTACAATATCAATTCAAAACAAAGCTAATTAGTAATGTGCCTTAGTCACTGTTCCGTTGCTATGAAGAGACACCATGGCCTGGACAATTCTTTTAAGAGAAAGCATTTAGTTGGGGCGTTTGCATACAGTTTCATAGGTTTAGCTTGTTGTCAGCATGCAGGCAGCTCTGGAGTAGTAGCTGGGAGCTGCTTCCTGATATGTATGCAGAAAGAGAGATACTGGACCTACCATGGGCTTTTCCTCCAACAGAGCCACACCTACTCCATCAAGGCCTCCCTAATTCTTCTCAAACAGTTCCACTCCCTGGGACTAAGCATGCAAATATATGAGCCTCTGGGTTCCTTTTTTATGCAAACCTCCACATATCTTGTCTTTAAAATGTTTAAAAGGGTATTGAGAACATTATTTATGCATATGATACTAATGTGTAATTATAAAATTATGGTAAAGTAACTAGAAGAAAATAAAAATAAAAATGAGGAGGTAATATGTCAAATTTGTTTCTCTACACTCTCTTAATATTACTAAAATCAAGAATTCAGCTCAAAGGTGTTTAATACATTGAACCACATAAAAATTTCACTATTGGAGATGGAGACACACCTTTTGCCTCATATAAATAATCATAGATCAAGAACTTTCTTATTTATTGTTTTAATTCTATGAAGAGACACAATGATCAAAGGAAATCTTGTAAAGGAAAACATTTAACTGGGAGCTTGCTTACAGTTTTAGAGGGTTAGTTCCTGGTTAGCCAGCCAGGAAACAGACTGATGTGGTGCTGGAGCAGTAGCTGAGAGCTTTACATCCTGATCCACAGGCAGTAGGCAGAGAGAGTGACACTGAGGCTAACCTGGACTTTTGAAACCTCAAAGCCCACCCCTGGCCACATACCTCCAACAAGGCCATACCTCCTAATTTTTCCTAAACAGTCTCCAACAAGGCAACACCTCCTAATTTTTCCTAAACAGTAATACTAATTAGAAAACAAACATTCAAGCGTGAGCCTATGGGGACATTCTCATTCAAACCACCACAATAGCAGTCTTTATTGTATTATTTTATTTTGTAGTCAGATACTTTTTAAATATTTCAGTATGTACTAGATACAAGTATACCAAAGCAGTGAAATGACACAGATACTTGTTTTTTTCATTTGTTTATACTAGAAATATAAATATAAAAAAGATTCGCATTTCAACTTAAATTAACTTAATGCAAATGACTTAGTTCACCTCTGATTAAGAATCAGCTCCTCATTTGATTAGTTAGTTAAAACTTCACAAGTAAACATTGTGCTTTGTCCACGCATTAATTAAACCACTCCATAAGCTAGATATGTTCAGGCAGTATTGTACTTAGGATGTTACCTAGAAGTTGGCCTGTCATTCTCAGTTCCAGTGTCTATTTTTGCAGACACTCATCCTTTCTTCTCAAACTGGTTTCCCAGAGTATATTTTTGTGATACTGTGCCTTGGTTTGTTTTTAGGACCTTCAAGGATAGATGTTGCTTACATGCACCCTGTGAAGGAATTTTAGCAACTCTTGACAAATGCAAATCTCTCTCTCTCTCTCTCTCTCTCTCTCTCTCTCTCTCTCTCTCTCTCTCTTCTCTCTCTCTCTCTCTCTCTCTCTCTTCTCTCTCTCTCTCTCTCTCTCTCTCTCTCTCTCTCTCTCTCTCTCTCTCTCTCTCTCTCTCTCTCTCTCTCTCTCTCTCTCTCTCTCTCTCTCTCTCTCTCTCTCTCTCTCTCTCTCCCCCCAGTAATTCTCATTAAAGCAATACTTTGGGAGGCAGAGGCAGGTGGATCTCTGAGTTCAGGGCAGGCCTGGTCTATAGAGTAAGTTCTAGGACAGACAAGGCTACACAGAGAAACTCTGATCTCAAAACAAACAAACAACAACAAAAATCAATAACAACAACAAAAAACCCAAAACAAACAAACCTTTTTCAATGGCATTTATAATATTTCTCATGCTTGTAACAGTTATCTATTGAAAGACCCGCAGAGCGTGGATCCTCATGCCCTGACTCAGGAAAGGACCCCCCCCCTCAAATCACTCACGAGAAGCGGTCTTGATGCAAAAGCATGAAGTCTTTTATATTTCAAGTGCACTGGGGTCCGCAGCCATACGCCACGCAGGGGTAGAGGGCTAAGGACCCTGGGTACAGAATTGAGACAGCTTTTATAGGGTTACAACAAAGCCTGCACATTGTAAACCAATCATCTCATAGCTTCCAGTGCAGACCAATTAATTTAAACTATCCAAGCCCACGCTTAGCCCAGGAAGTCTGCTTTTACACGGGCTTCTGGGTGGGGTGACAAGGCTCCTTTCCTGTGTTCACTCACTCACAGGTGCTGTCGTAAATAGCGGAGTTGTAAATAGCCCTGTCATGAACAGCAAAGAATGTGACCTTTTGCCTACTCATTGCCCGGGACAGAGTCTGGGATTTAAACTTTCAGCTTTCTGGGGTCAGTGGAGAGTTGGGCTAACTTTTTCCATCCTTACACTATAGGCGGCAATATTCCAGTTTTTATAAAGAAACATGCTCAGAGATGTTACACAATTTTGCTAAGAGCCTAGGGATGATAAATGGTGTGAGTTATGAGTTACCACACTATGTGGTGACTGTCTTGAACACTACCACTAAGCATCGACTATGTTTTTGACACATGGTGCAAAGGAGAAGTAGGATACTTTTATACAGCGTGTGTTATCAAGGCAGAATGCAAAAAACCCAAAATGTAGCTCTCCACAGGAGAAAGGGTTCAGTATTTAAAGTAATGAGACTTGTAGACTGGGTAGCCAAGTATCTTACAAACTGTTGATATTAGCCCCATCTGAATAATTAGGGCAACTCCCGCCAATGTTTTTGATCCACCATTGCCTGTGGATTGACTGTGCCTGTATATAACAGTAATTACTGAGTGCTAGTCTGAGGAAGGTTTGTGTTGATTTCTGTGCACAGCAAACCAAGGTCACAGGTGACAGCTGTAGGAAAGTTTTTTACAAAATCACAAAAAGTACACTCAATGTTAAAGCCTGGTGCAGGTGAGGCCTGGAGTCTTGGGTAGTTAGAGGAGTCTGCACACAACAGTGAGCTTTTGGGTCCCGTTTTGAGTTGAGATGAGCAGAGTCCGTAGCACACTCAAGTGGAGCATGTCTGAGAACTGAGGGATTTCCGGGGTAGGCGCCTACGATGCCCTGCTCACCGGGGGAGCATCTCAAGGTAGCGCCGCCTCTGGAAACAGCAGGGTCTGCTTCTGCCCCTACCCCACCCCGGACTCTAACCCCGGGACCGCCTGCTGGCGTGTCCGTAGGTGCACTCCTTCCCTTGCCGGGCTTCCGTTTCCGGCCCGGACTCTGCCTGAGCGGAAACGGCTCCCGGGCCGGGAAGGGGGCGGGCCCGCGCAGGCGCACGGCCGCCGCTGCGATGGCGCTGCCGGGCTCCTTGAACCGGTACCTGCTGCTCATGGCACAGGAGCACCTGGAGTTCCGCCTGCCGGTGAGCCGTCCAGGGGCGCCTGTCGCGCAGGCCGCACTCCCTCGCGCCGGGGCGCCGTGGGACTGCGCGGGGCGGGCCGCCGCCTCCGGCCACAGCTCGACTGCCGTTCGCTCTCTGCACGCGCGCCTGGCGCCGCACTGCGCGGGGCCGCACCCGGACACCCCGGGGCCGCTCGGTGCAGCGTGAGAATGCCAAAATACGAGCTCAGGCTGGTGGGAGGCTCGAGGGTGATGCTCGGTGAACTTGGGAAACAGCTTTTTATTGGAGAAACGTTCTCCAGAGTTTCTGTACCCGCGTGCGCCCGCCGGGAGGGTGTGCAGACACCTGAGCATCCTCGCGACGCTGCGGGAGCAGGGATGGGCGGCGCAGGCGCCCAATACGCGTGGGAGCTTGTCAAAGGGAAGGCTTATCCACCGAGGCTTGGGGGCTTTCATGGTGGCGTCCGTGAGGCGCTGGCATTTGGGCCACAGGAAACAAGTGCATTAGAAGTGTAAACTGCTGTCCGTTACTGTCACCGGTTATGTGGCAGAGAATGGTAAGGAGAAGCTTTCAGTAGAAAGCTAAATGAAGGATGGGCTTGAGAAGAATAGGACTGAAGTTTAGACTGTTTTAGCATCTGATTGAATGTTAAATGATTAAGAAATGAACGCAGTGCGAGCAATGGAGGGGAGGGTAGAAAGGTAGTGTAGGAGATGAGAAAAATTCTGGACTTGTGATACATGTTTGTGATTGATTTGCATAAGAAAACTAGGAAAGGATGTGTTTTCTTCAAGTGTAAGTTCTAAAAGTGGTGAGCCAATGGCGTCGGAGAGATGGCTCTCTGTTTAGAGCACTCAGTGCTCTTCCAGAGGACCTGAATTTGATTCCCAGCACCTCATCAGGAAACTGGCTTACAACCATCTGTAACCCCAGCTCCGGAGGGGGGGAGGGAGACGCGGGGAGGGCACCCCACACTTCTAGACTCCATAGGTCATCGGGCCTGCCTTACTTTTGTAAGTGTACAAACAAGGTTTAAAAAGGTGGTAGGCCAAATACAAATGCTTACAAGCATTGACATAAAGGAAAACAAAGAGACTCTGCGGCGTTTCAAACATGAGGGGCTCAGATGTGAGGAGAGAGCGGAGGCTTAGAGAGCAGAGACGAGTGGTATTGAATGTATGTGCTTTGTGGTTAAAAAGAAAGGTTACTCAGAGAGAATGAAAATGAGGAAAGGGACCCAGGCATTGGTGGCGCATGCCTTTGATCCCAGCACTCAGGAGGCAGTTCCCAGCACTCTGTGAGTTTGAGGCCAGCCTGGTCTACAAAGGGAGTTCCAGGACACCAGGGCTACACAGAAAAACCCTGTCGTGAAAAAAACAAAAACAAACAAACAAAAAACAAGGTAAGGGAAATAAGGTAGACTTCTTGTTTATCAGAATATAAGAAGGGAAAGTACAAGATTACAGTCTGAGTGGGCCTGGAGAGTAGACCTGAGGAGAGAACAGAACCTCAGTCACCACCACCTTGATTGCCATAATGTTTACATATCTGGGCTGATCTCTACATAAGGCTGTGCTACCCCATCAGGTAGCTATGATAACTGATTCGGGAAGGATGGAGAGTCAAAGGATGTACTACTTACTATTTAGGAGACCTGAAAAGCAATTGTAGTCTAACTCCGTGTTTCATAATGTCTCCTATTCATGTGTTATTCATGTTGTAAAGGGGCCATTGGGGCGTCTTCACTGATTGACGGATCGCCTGTGCTGGTTTGTGATCCATCCACATCTTTGAATTGAACTTACCTGTCCACATACACTCCTTAATATTTTTATTCTTTGAAATTTTAGTGCAATTTGTTTTGATTATATTCACCTCCAACTTTTCCTAAAACTCATAACTTTCTAATGTAAGAAACAGTTTGATGCAAAGCCAAAGGAAAGCTGGAAGTAGAATTTGTTGCTCAAATCTCCCATTCCTTTTGGTTTGAAATGGGAGACTTGATGACGTGGCTATCTTTCTCTCCTGATGGCAATGGGCTAGGTGTTATGACCTTCTGACAGGGTGGAAAGGAGAGTGTTGGCAACCAGCAGAGGGGGCACTTCTTAGTTACTTCCTCCATAGGGCCAGAAATAGAATTCATTTGTCAGTGTTACAAAGCAAACTATTTGTATAATTCTTTGGTCAGATTTTTAAAATATCTACCGTGAACAGATATGGGGCAATTCCTGTAATCCCAGCATTTGGGAAATAGAGGCAGGTGAATCAGCTCACAGTAGCCTTGGCTATAGGAGACTCTGTCTCAAAAAATAAAGAAACAAAATTAGTATACTCATGTATTATTACTATTGGGAAAGGAGGTTAACCATGTACTTGTACATACTGAATTCACAATTATGCTCCCTAGCTTTTCCAAGCATCTTCGAATCATGATTAATAATTGATTTTATTTTAATTAGTTGATTGTCTTATTTACTAAACTGCAGTATCTGTAAACGCCTATTACCTTCACAAGCCAGGATAGGACCGTTCTTGATGAAATCCTATAGCAGTTCATGTACAAAATGTCTCAGAAATTGCCTAATCATGGTGAGGACCACACAAATCTCAGAGCTCTACATTGCAATTGGCTGATGTTGAAACCTAAATGCCTCAAGGAGATATCAACCTACTCTTTTATTTCTAAAATTAGACCCATTTTTCTCAGCAGACTGAGTTTAAAGTGCTCAAAGTACACATCGTCACTCTTGGTGGTGTGACAAAACAGCCAACGGAAGCAACCAAATGGAACAGAGCTTCATTTTGACTCATGACATTAGAGAGTACAGTTGAAGGCATGGCGGAGTAGGATTATGAGAGAGCAGCTTGCTCATTTGGTACACACCAAGAAACAGAGTAGGTTAGAATCACGTGGGAGTAACCCTGCCTCTTGTGATGGACTTAGCCATCCCTGACTCCTAATGTGTCACAGCATTCAAAGTATTTCCACAAGCTAAGGGCTGCTGCTTAGAACATGAGCCCTTGGGGGACATTTCTTAGACAATAACAATATATTTTTTTCTCTGTGTTTTCAATACAGGAAATAAAGTCTTTACTATCACTGTTTGGAGGCCAGTTCACTAACAATCATGAAACTTATGGAAAGGTAAGGTGGCTTTTCTTATTTTAAAAGGAATAGGCGGTTTATTTTGGAGCCATTTTGAGTGATCATGGTCTGGGAACGTAGATTTAGGTTACCCCAAACTCATGATCCTGTGTGGAAGCTTCATGGTTTTGTAGAACAAAGGAAGTCATAAATCAAGGTTGGTTGGTACATCAGAGAGATGCTTACAGCAAAATGGAGGCGGCTTCTCTATAGGCTGAAAGTGCTGTCTGGTGACATCTCAGCTTTGGGATTGGTGGAAGCTAGTAGTCCACTAAGTTAGTAATTTCAGAGGGTTTTTATCTGTTAGGCACAGGATGTCGGTTTTGACCCAGAGGTGGACAAGGGGTCTGAAGTCAGTCCGCAATAAGGTGCTGCAGTTCCGTAGAAGTTGGTTTCTGCAGACACATTGCTTTCCAGCTCTGCACAGTTGCCCCTGTTGGCCAAGACTCACACTCTGTCTTGTGGGGCCATATATTGTTTATAAGGTCATTCGTAGTTAGGAAGGCTCGTTCTGTTGTAGGTGAGGCTGCGCAGTGGGCAGCACAGCAGTCTTCAGGGGACAGGAATAGCTGTTAAAGACCATTAAGAAAGGAACTCCTGGATTATATCAAAGCTATTAATCATCACGATTTGGATCTGAAGTATTATTTTTTTTAACTCTTTCTATATCTGCTATAACATTTACATGTGTTATATGATAGGGCTCCTATACCTAAAATTAAATAATTAAGAGCAGTTTAGACTAATGTAGTGAAGGTAACAGATGAAGGAAGATGTATTTAAAAATAACTAAAATATACATGTTTTACCTAGATTGACTGTTTTCCCCCTATATTCACACTTACTTGTGTTCTGTGAACTGTTTTATATATATTTCGAAGGTTAGAAATGGGATTTTGGAAGAAGTCACTAATTTTGTATCCCATTTTTAATTGGTAAAATACAAATATAATTCAGTTAAATTTTAATCCCTGCTAATTTTAGATACTAATTAAATCAAGAACCAACAGTACATGTTGTGATTAGCGATTGATATCTTTTGTATAATTTGGATAAGAAGGACTAACCCAAATTTTTTAGTATCTCTAGCTAGAGTAAATGGAATTAAAGTTTAATTAGTAATTAGATTTTTTTTATTCAAATTTTACTGACCTATGAAAATACACACACAAATACACCTATACACATACACGCAGTGGAAACACTTGAACCTTTTAAACACTGGTTTTAAATAAGTTATTGTTTTAGGGTAAACAAGCAGTGACAGCAAGAAGACACATCAAGTGAAAGGTCATGGTATCTTCATTTACAGCTTCATAGAAACCATGATTTCAATTATTTTCATTGCTTAGTACTACACCAGGAGACAGGCATGGTGGTACATGCCGTTAGCACCTGGCAGGCAAAGGCTGGAGGATCGCTGAGATCGAGGCCAGCCTGTTTTGCATAGTGAGTTTCAGGACAGTCAAAGCTATGTAGAGAGAGCCTGTTGCACCCTGACCCTCCCCCCCTCCAAAGAAGGAAACCAAGTGGAATATTAAATATCATAAACAAAAATATCTGAATATCTTAAAATCAAAATATTTAAGAAACAAAATATGAGAGAAATTTTTAGTTACTCGGGATACTTCATTGTCCCAGTCCTTGAAGATACGATCATCCAGAATTTTGTTTTTCAAGACAGGGTTGCTCTAATAGTCTGGCTGTTTTGGAACTCTCTCTGTAGACCACGCTGGCCTCAAACTCACAGAGATGTGCCTGCCTCTGCCTCTGCCTCCCAAGTCCTGGGGTCAAAGGCGTGTGCCACCAATGCTCACTTCATCCAGCATTCTTGAAGTCCACCTGAATGAGCTCTCAGATGATATGAGAAAGTTCAGTAAGGTGAATTTAGAGTAGGCCGTGTGTAGTATGTATCCACAACCGTTAGTGGCTTAGCCATCTCTCCCTATATACATATTTTTCAAAAGCAGGATGATTTATTTTGTTTAAATTATTTTGAATATTTCTGTAGTGTAGTATCAATATCGGAAGAAGATTAAATATGAGTCTCAGTCATTTTTTGCAAGAAAATGATGAGGGGCCTTAAATTGAAGTCTCCTGTCATTGGCCGTTTGTTGTTCACTATGAAAAGGAGGATGGAGGGAGAATGTGGACGTAATGTGCGAGAGTGACGAACTGTCAGAGCACCATGGGCTTGGCCAAGTCCAGGCGGGGCTGTAAGGGTGGAGCTTGCTTACCACCCTGTATGTGGGGTGCTGGGACACAGGGTTAAGAAGCCTTGTTGACACAGGTGAAGCTTTTTCCCTCAAATAAAATGATAAAATAATTCAAGTTAGAGCAGCTGGGCGGTGGTGACGCACACCTTTAACCCCAGCACTCGGGAGGTAGGTGGATCTCTGTGATTTCAGGACCAGCTTGGTTTACAGAGCTAGTTCAGGACAGGCTTCAAAGCTACACAGAGAAACCCTGTCTCGGAAAAAAAAAAATCAAGTTAATAACAATAATGTGCACCATGGCTTTACATCACCATCACTTCACAGGACGCCTCCAGCCACAGCTATCCAGAAAATGAGTGACTAGGCAAGTGAAAAGTAATCTTAAAGCGGGTATCACACACAGGCTAATAATTTCTACCTCTAAGGGAGGTAGAGGCAGGAGGATCTTGATGCTTTGAGTATACGGCCAGCCTGGAATACATAAATACATAGAAACTAGTTGTTCTTGTTTTAAAAGTAAATTTAAATGTGTACTGATATTTTCATTTATGGAGTCATTTATAAAAGTGTTCTTATATTGTAATATGTTAATTAAGTTATCTACTAAAATAATTTAACATTTTATTATCAGAATAATTTTTATTTTGATTAGAGTCAGGTCAGGCAGTTTTACATGGCAGCTAAGAATTTTTCCTGTTGGCTGCTTGAATCAAAGCGTATTAGACCTTGTAGCCTTTTAGTAGTAATTTGCATGACTTCTTTTCTTTCAGTCTCCATTTTGGATTCTTAGCATTCCCTCTGAAGATATTGCAAGAAACTTAATGAAACGGACAGTATGTGCCAAGTAAGAGAAACTCCTCATGTTGTGTGTTGTGCATAGACATGGTCTCATCACCATTTGTTCTGATTTTTGCTGAGGAAGGTTAAGGTGGAGGCTAAAAGGATGGTAACAGAGTGGGCATCATCTTAACTTGAAGTTACGTAGATGGTGATGAGGGAACAGAGAATTACCTTCTAGAACTGAGGGGACAAATGCTTCCATGTTTAGTGGGAGGATAGTGTGGAATGACATACTCTTGTTTGTTTATTTGTTTTTCGAGGCAGGGATTTTTTTTGTATTGCTTTGGAGCCTGTCCTGGAACTCTATAGATCAGGCTGGCCTGGAACTCACAGAGATCCACCTGCCTCTGCCTCTCAAGTGCTGGGATTAAAGGCATGCACCACCAGTGCCCAGCTGAATGACGTAATCTTGCAGAGAACGAATGCCACATTTAGTGTAACCAAGTTTACAAAATATAAAACTGCTTTTCTTCTCCATTTGTAGTTGAATGATCAGATTAGTAAATTTAAGATGGCAAAATGTGGGAACTGTCATGAGATACATTTGTTAGAGAAATGAATTATTATTTTTCTCCTTGTTTTTTTCAGGACAGGGTTCCTCTGTGTAGCTCTGGCTGTCCTGGAACTCACTCTGTAAACCAGGCTGGCCTCGAACTCACATAGATTCACTTGCTAGGATTAATGGTGTGTACCACCACTGCCCACCTCAGAAATGAGTTCTAACAAGCACACACACACACACACACACACACACACACACACACACACACACACACACACACACACACACCACGTGGTTAGCAATGTTTTGTAATGTGGTATGATTGTTACCTCCATATTTATCTAACTTTATCCTATTGTGATGTATGCTTAATTCTAAATCTAGTTTCTTAAACTGTAGCTTCTTAACAATTTTGTTATTAAATATACATGATTAGAATATAGAAACAAAAAAAATGAAAACCACTATTTGTATAAATACTACTTTTCATGTTAAAATATATGGCTGTTTCAGGTATTTGGATTTCAGAAGAGATAATAGGTTTAAAATAGTTACTTGTGTACTCAGAACATATAAATGGAAAGCTCCTTTCTGTTGATGCATGGGTAATAAAATGAATAATTATATAATGTTATAAAATGTATAATGCTTTACTTTTGGTCGTTCTTCATTTCTGTGGTCAAGATATGCCTTAAGATACTTCGAAGTAAGACTATGATTACTTACTGGCTCTAAATTCAATAGAAGAGGAATTCACTTTCATGGACAGTATTTTGCAACCTACAGATGATTAAAATAGACTTTCAAGGACACATTGAAAATTCATTCAAAATTTTCTAAGGTTGAATTAGGCTTAAGATTAGTTTCAAATAGATTTAGTATGGATTTTTAGAGGATGCACATTTATATTTTTATTTTGTATGCATAGTTTTTTGCCTGAATATCTGTGTGTGTGTGTACATGTGTGCTGATGTCCTCATATGGAGTTGGATCCCCTAGAACTGTAGTTAAGGGGTGGGGTGGGGTGGGGGTGGTTGTAACCTGCCTGATGTGGGTGCTGGGAACCAAACTGTGTTCTCTGCAAAGGGCAGCAAGCTGTCTTAACCACCGTGCAGTCTCTCTAGCGCCTTTAAAATGGAATTTTTTATGCATACCACAAAAAGGGAAATATAGAGCAAACCCTTGGTAGTTACTTTGTTAGCGCTCAGCATTTTGAATTTATTTAGTAAATTTTAACAAATAATAGCTAATGATAGGGTTTTCTCTGGCCACTCTCCCCCCTTTTAATGAGGAAGACATTGAGAAAAATTTGCTTTCCTGTGTCTTAAAATACCATGTGATTTTATTGCATTGTTTAACCCAGTATAGTGTGTAATGCATAGGGCATGGGGTATAGCTCAGTGGTAGACAGAGTGCTTAGCTCGCAGAAGACCCTGGGTCAATCCCTAGTTTCCTTCAATATGCATATGTATGTATGTATATTTATGTGTTTGTATATGTTTATAAGTGATGAAAAATTGCAAAAACTCTAACTTAATGTTGATTTTCCCTTTCATTTAAGGTTCATCTTCTTTGTATGATTTGAGGTTATATTGTTACTTGTTTCCAGTGTGTATATTTCTCATTAATAAATTGGAAAGCATGGCCAATAATTGTTTTATTGTAGCAAGCATAAAGAACTAGCAAAGTAACTATTATGGGTTGCTGTCTGAACTAAGTTCTTTACTGAGGTTAGTACCAACCATTTATTTCCTAGGTCTATATTTGAACTATGGGGTCATGGAAAATCTCCTGAGGAGCTGTATACTTCTCTTAACAATTACCCTGTGGAGAAGATGGTGCGTAGTGAAATGTGAATTTTACATAGGCATGTATGCATATTCTGTAGAATTCATAAGCTTACAGACCTTATCTGCTTCTATTTTAGGCTCCATTTCTGCATTCAGAGTCTACATATAAAATAAAGATTCACACGTTTAATAAAACATTGACTCAAGAAGAAAAAGTCAAACGAATAGATGTAAGTGAAATTAACAAACCCAAGGCCTGTGGAGTGAATATACCCTAGCTGTTGATACATATGAATATTTAATTGTAGGTGAAGTTTTCCAGTCATGCAGCTGCTCTCAAATAAACACACTGAGAGTTAATATTATTTACAAATGCTCTGTCAATAACTCAGGCTTACTACTAACTAACTTATATTTTTAAGTTAACCCATATTCCTTACTTATTATTAGCATGGCATATTCATCTGCTCCTCTCCACCTGCTGACAACTCCTCTGACTCCATCCTTCTTCCTCCCAGAATTCTCTCTGTGTCAGCTTGCCTTGCCCAATTTCTTCTTACCCTGTTATCAGTCAATCAGTGTTTTTATTAACAACGAGCATAGTCCATGGCGTATAATATCTGTTAGGTGCTTCCATGTTGTTTATGGCTATCTTGTGTAGTTCTGACACCAGACCAACACTGTATATATTGCTAGATAAGCATTGTTTTCTTTCTTTTTTTTAGGGCCTTGAATTTCTACCATTTGAAGGAAAAGTGA
Source organism: Cricetiscus sungorus (assembly GCA_030556225.1). Taxonomy (NCBI): domain Eukaryota; kingdom Metazoa; phylum Chordata; class Mammalia; order Rodentia; family Cricetidae; genus Cricetiscus; species Cricetiscus sungorus. The sequence goes on from JANBXA010000731.1 coordinate 17,061,191, forward strand.
ACTTAAAGAAACCACAGCATGTATTCTCTGTTTTGGAGGACTATGGTTTGGACCCAAACCATATCCCGGAGAGTCCACATCATATTTATTTTGGTAGATGGGTAAGCAAGTTCTTTCTACCTAGTTCACCTCTTTCTTTAAAAACTAAATACAGGGTGGGGATGCAGGCCAATGGTGGAGCACAGGTCAAGTATTCATTCTCAGAGTCTTCATTCTGAGGGGAAATGAAATTATAATGTGTTGTGCTTACTCTCTGGAGGCTGGAATAGGTGGATGGAAGCTGAGAGCCATGTTATGAACTCTTGTCATTTGAGACAGAGCAGAGGGAGATGAGGAAACTCAGGACCACTCCTTAGAATAATTGTATTTGAATTTGATGCCTACTTGGTTTGAAAACACAAAGTAGGTGGGAAGGCTTTAGAGAAGTAAAGGATTGACTCTTAAAAAATCTCAGTCCTGTAAATTTTAAAGGATTATATTTAAAACAGTAAAATAAGTGGAAAAAGTTCTCATTAGCAAGGTGCTGTAATTTTTATTGTTGTAATTATCTTGTACAGCTAGATTAACTTGAAAAAAAATCTCTGTTCTAGATTGCAGATGGGCAAAGAGAGCTAATTGAGTCCTATAGTGTCAAAAAGAGACATTTTATTGGAAATACGAGCATGGATGCTGGTTTATCATTCATCATGGCCAACCATGCAAAAGTGAAAGAAAATGATGTTGTCTTTGATCCATTTGTTGGAACAGGTATTATAAATCTGTTTGTTACACTAATGCATAGATTTTGCTTATTTATAGCAGTGAAGGTTATAGTATGTTTTGGGTGAGAGATTGAATTGATAAACTTATCTTTTCCTGTACAATAGCTAATATTTAACACTTTGCCACTTGATGGATGTGATTAGAGTGTTTTGAGTTTTATTCCAAGTAAGCCACCGGGGGGAGCATCAGGCTTATTTTTTCTCAGATGTCTTGCAGTCTCATACATTGTAGAAATGTATGAGAATCATTATTTATTTAATTAGGAAAACTCTTACAGGAAGAATGGGGGGAAAAAAACCAAAAAAATATTCATGCTTTTAAATACAAACTATGCATTTGGGTAGAGGGAAAGCATGTCTCTGATTCTGTTTTTAAGTAAGTGTAAAACTAAAGGTGACTAAGTAGCCATAGTCTAGAGCCTGAGTGCTGACACTGTAAACTAACCCACGTCCTTTCTAATTCCCTGGGATCTCTCCTAATTAAGCCTGTGGAAAGCCTGAAATTCCAAGTTGACTTTATCTGATTCTGAAATTTTTCTTTTCTCAGATTGTGTTCTTGCTTGAAGTAGCCCTTAGGCAGGCAGCACTCTTACTTAACTTCTGTCTGACTAATGCCACTATTCTTGTTCAGTTAGAGTCACTGCAGCTGTCCTCCTCGGGAGCAGTAGGGATGCAAGGGATGGGTAAATGTGTCAGGTACTATCTGCACTCCAGTTCTGATGACAGCTGGCATGCAGACACTTTGAAAGTCTTCTTGAGGAAATGACGGTGCAAGGAAAGGTTATGTGACCTGATCAGGGTTATGCAGTGACCGTATTTGCAGCTTCGGACTCCAGAAGTTGATGTATTCATTGCTTCTGCAGAGTTGTCTCTCTCTGCATACATTTTACTGGCCACTGCTTGCATTAACTTCAGGACTGTGACCAAATGTGATTAGGGAGAAATAGTATCTGGTCTAGAATTCCTGGAGGACGGAAGGAGTTTTTTATAACCTGTTTTGGACTAATTCACCAGTGCATTTTTCTTGTACTCTGGTGTGGACCCCGCTCTCAGCCTACTAGTTTGTTCTTTTCTATGTTCGTTTACCTAAACACATTCTTTCACATTTTGAGCTTGTTATTGGAGTTAATATAAAGTTTATTTACAAGTTATAAGAACAGAGAATATCCACATATCCAATCCCAGCTTAAACTTTGTACATTTGGCTTCCTTTACCTTATCATTTTTTTTGTTTATATTTTTTCCTGAATCATTTGAAGGTTATGTGTATTTTATTTTTTATTTTATAAATTTGTTTGTCTACTTAAGATTGGCCTTACATTTCATGTGGGTGCTGGGAACTGAACCTGGGTCCTCTGGAAGATCAGCCAGTGCTCTTAACCACTGAGCCATCTCTCTAGTTCCTCATGATTGATGTATTACATTCCTCTCAAATACATCAGTATACATTATTAAGATATTTGAATTATTATTCAAATATATTTGAATGTATATATTATATTCTGTAGTTAGGTGTTATATTTTACTGTTAATGTTATTTTGATTTGGAACATTACTAACACTTTTAAGTTTAAAATAGTTTCATTGAGTTACTTGAATCTCTCTCATTAGAATGGGTTATACATTCCCACTAGAGATGTTATGTCCTTCCTAAGGCTAACATACCCTTCTGTTATTCTTGCAGTTAGTACATTTGTGGTGAGGTACATTAAGAGCTTGTAAATATACTGACCCTTATCCAGATACCTCCTCATCTTGACAAGTCAGATTTAGCATCCAGAAACAAGATCCTTGTTTGAGCCAGTCTTTGCATTGATGATTTTTGCATTCTAACACTTCTGTGTTAGTGATCTGCATTCATTATTTTGTAAGCAAGAAATCTTTCTTTATTTCCTGTTGCTGACTTCACTTATTAATATGACCGTCGCCCCTTTTCTCGGGTCATTTATAAGTCCTGGCATCCCTTCATTATTTGCGTTTTCAAATTAGACTAGTTCTACCATGCCCTTTCACACCACACCGAATCTCTCAGTGACCCATCACTCTTTCCTTTTCCTTAGGGAACTTCTAAGATTTCTGCCTTATCTTTTTCATGCCAAAGCCCTGACATCAGTCATTTCTCCTGTAATCCTTGTTTCTTTTAGTGAGGAGATGGTATCAGAGACCAAGATTGTGTTCTAAAGCTCCTCAGAGGGTAAGCAAAGAAATACACATGTGTGTCCACTAACATACATGCGAGTGCACATGGAAATATAGATGCAAATACTCCTGTGTGTTCACACATATAAACCTACACATAGACTTATTAGAAATCATGGGTTTCTACATGGACCAGATATTTATGTTGATTATCACAGATTTATTTTCACCCTATTCCAGTCCTTGTTAATGGATACCTTTCTCTTCACGGAGAACCCTGGCTGTTATGTTTAAAATACTTGCTCTATAATTATCTAAAATAGTCAAGATTGCTTTGCGCATGCCACTGGGGGAAAAGAATCCTATTGTATTTGTTTTCTGTTACTGAGATAAAACACCATGATCAGTGCAAGTCGCGGTGGAAGAGTTTATTTGGACTTAATGGGTCCAGAGGGACTGGAATCCATCATGATGGAAAAGCATGGCAGCCAGTGGCAGGAACAAGGATGCATAAGCAGCAAGCAGAAGGAACACACTGGACATAGACAAGACCTTTTACTTCCAAAGCCTATGGCCAGTGACATACTTCCTCAAGCAAACTGTACTTCCTAAACATCTCCAGACAGCAGCACCAATTGGGGAGCAAATATTCACATATAATATTCACATATCTCAGCGTGAGGGGGGATATTCTCATCCAAACCACCATTCCTCCCTGCTATAAGCGATTTAAGACATATTTTCAATTCTGTCCTTGCTGAAGGGGCAAAAAATTCAAATACTGTGCTTGTTTTCTCTTTTTGAAAATCGCTTGGTTTCAGTCACTGCTCTTAGTCTTAGGTCTCTGTCCTCTGCCCCTGCCATCTCTCCTCTCTATTATGGTGACGTTTACACATGCAGAGGTTAACTAGCATCTGCACAGTAGTGTGCTCTCCATTTTGTCTCTTCCCTTGGTGACCGAACTTGTTTCCTAGGGATTCTACTATTTTCTCTTCCTAATGATAATACTTATGTAGGTAAAATTTCTTACTCGTACTCATGTTTGATACTCTGTTTCTTGGTTTTTTGTTTGTTTGTTGTTGTTTTCCATTTAACAGTCTTTCTTAGAAATCTCTTCTTGTTCAGAGATTGTCTTCATTCTTTTGTTGTTGTGGCACTGGAAATATCACAGAGCTACATTCCAGCCCATTTTTATTCTCTAAAAGACTTCTAATCTATAAATGTATTCTGTAGTTTGTTCAGATAATTCCCAGCACATACCTGGGTACTGATAGTTTCCAGTATTTTATACTCGAAAATAATGTTTACAATGAGAAATCATATAAAAGCACACTTTTGTAATTTTGAGGCTGAGCACTGGTATAAATTTCTGGATGTGGGATTGCTAGGTTAAGGGGAATACGCAGTTTTGCCAGATTGTACTAAATAAATTTTCCTCTTTTCTTTAGCTTTGGGTTTTTGCAGTCATGTAAGAGAGTTCTTGTTCTCCTGTAGTTTTACTACTAAGATTATACCATCAAGCTTTTGAAGTTTCCCTGATTGGTGGGGTGAAAATGGTATTGAAACAGTCTTAATTTGCATCTGAATATAAGTTATCTTGGCCTTTTAAGGGCCATTATACAGGTGTTTTTGAATAGATTTCTCTGTCTTTTGCCTCCAGCTTCTTGTAAAGACGCTTTATTCATAGAGATATTAGCACATCCTCCTCCAGTATTTCTTTAGTAAATCTCAAATACTTCCTTCCAGATTGCCAGTTATTTGACTTTGAAAGTATTTGCTTTCTTGTCATATAACAGTTTTCCCTGTATTCAAGTTATACAGGATTCAGCTATATTTTCTTCTAGGCCTTTTGACACTGTATTTTGTTTCAGAACTCGCGTCCATTTGGAGTTTATTCTTTTGGATGTGAACAATGGTTATGATTTGCTTTTCTCTAGAGGCTCAGCTCTTAACTCTTTTATCTTGTTTTTAAGCTTTAAAACATTTATTTCCCACTGTGGTTTTCTGTGTGCTTGTGCATGTGCACACATAAGTGTGTGTGTGATGCATGTTTCTGGGCTCAGATGTGCCACTGTAGCGATGTGAAAGTCAGCACAGTTTTGTGGAGTTGCCTCCTCCCACCTTTGTGGAGTGGGTCCCGGGGATTCACTCCAGGTAACCAGGCTTCTGCCACCGGCACTGTATTCACCACGCCACCTTGTTGGTTCATTCTTCAACTTTAAAATAAACCAACAAACCCCCTTTTTGTGAAGTAAAAACAGTTCTCTGGAATTGCATGAAATTTGTGTATAAAATGACTAGTGTGCTTATTTAGGTTAGAGTTTGAGAATGGTATTGTCATAATAGGGGACAAAGGGAAGTCTCTTGATGCAGTTGAGTATGGCAATATAGTGAAGTTTCCACTTTCACAGCAGCCGAGCTCCCGGCCACCTGCATGGTGAGGGCTAAGGGTACCTGACTGCGTGCTGTGGGTGGCTCCCACAGTGGACGGCCGATTTTGATCATCTCACTATTTACATAGACAAGGAAGGTCAGATGATCGGTGAATCTTTACAAGATCTACACTAAAATACATTCTCATAATCTGTGTTTGTGGTTTAAATTTGGCTCTAGAATGTATGTCAGTTTTTGACACTTCTGAAACAGGTTATAAACCCTAACTTCACACAGAAAGTCCTTAAGGGTCGTTTCCTCGTGGGACTACTGCTTCACAGACAGCTTGTACCTTGGAAAGGACCAGAGAAGTAGCCCTGTGCCTTCTTCCTGGCCATATGTTTTCTGTCCTGTTTGATGGTTTATGTGTGGCTTCTAAATATTAGGGTTTTTTTGTTTGTTTGTTTGGTTTTGTTTTGTTTTAATAAAGTATGTCTCTTTTAATGGTCCAGACTAAAATGCGGACAGTTCCCAAATGTAGCTAGAGCTTCTCTGTTGCTCACCAGTTCCTGAATGACCACTCAGAGGCTTAATACTATGATTTTATGTATTGTCATGTGGCTGTGGTATCACCTTACATCTTGCTTCTATGGTGGCTGCTGGCTTTCCCAACGCCGTCTTCTTTCTCCCTGGATCTGTGCTTGGATTTCCTGCCTAATTATATTCTGCTCTGCCATAGGCCAAAGCAGCTTATTCATCAACCAATAAAGGCAACACATTTGCAGTATGCAGAAGAACATTCCACATCATTGAACTAGTCATGGCTGTGATTTTCTCAAGGTTGCCGAGCAGGTTGAGATCTTTTCTTACCTAGACATCTTTTCTTTTTCTTTTAGACAATTTGTTGCTACTTAGAATTATATATCTTTCTTTCCATTTTGGCAAATATAGTCTCATTTCATTTACTTTAAAAATACTTCATTTTTTTTCATTTTCCAAGTATAGAAGAAACATCCCATTGGGGCAAATCTCAATGGTGAAGGAAGTACCTATTAAAGTTAGCATGAAAATATACAACACCTTGTTGGCTTGAACTATTATTAACTGGATGCAGAATTTTACCTAATTTGCTTAGTAACAGAATTTGTTTCTATTTTTTCTGCTACTATAACAAAATAATATAACTTATAAAGAAAAAGGTTTATTTTTTGCTTCATAGTTTCAGATGGGCAGGCCCATTGCTTGTGGGCTCTTGTTTCATGTTAGAGTTATGGAGCACAGGCTAGAATTAACTGCTAACCTCATAGGCAAGAAGCAGAAGAAGGAAGACCTGGGGTTCTGCAATCCTCTTTGTTAGAATAACACAGTGGACCAAAGGTCTTCTAAGCCTCACACTCTAGACAAAGCATCCCTCTCCAATAGAGCCACCGTGAGACAAAGCATCCCTCTCCAGTAGAGCATCCGTGAGGACCAGTACTTTAACACCTCACCTCTGAAGGGCATTTGACATCTAAACTACACCAGTAATTTAGTGTGATAGAAGCTAGTTTTATTTTATTTTTGAACTTTAATTACTGCTGACCCCAGAGGAGGTACTACAGAATAAAGAAAAGAGTAAATAGTGTGAATGTACTTTTCCAACAACGTGACTTTAGACAAAATTCTTGTCTAGATTGCAGTTCCATCATTTGTAAGTTGGCCATAGTAATATGTTGTAAAGATTAAGGAAGGTACTATGTGCATATAATCTTAGAATGTTACTTGAAAACTGGTAGACAGATGTTCGGTGGACTGTTAAGTTACTTTTGTTACTTAACTGTTACTTTCTTATGGACATAGATAATTTCTGATGAACATGTTAGATACAGCTAATACAAAATGATTATGAAAATTTTACTATGGACTTATTTTCTAGTCCCCTCTTGGGCTAATTTCCAAAATATTCATAAACTGCTACTATCGCAGCAGCAAGAGAATTGAAGGTTAATTTTGTAAATGTCTAATTTTTTGTTTATAATTAAAACGACTGAGATGAACGTGTATAGTGTTTTCTGTAGCACAGAGCTCTGAAGCCATAGCTCTGACTCCTTCTGCCTTCTCTCAGGTGAGTGAGTTCTGGGAGTAAGCATCCACCAGGGAGACATTGTAGGTGTAAGGAAATACTACAGCTCCTTTTGAATTTTGTCATCTCAGAGTGATTGACATAGGGTCCAGGTGAGGACACTGTCCTGAGAGGAAACTGCAGGGTGGGAAAGAGGACTGGGCAGTAGATCTCAGTAGGTCATTACAGCATTTCCTGTTTGCAGTGTTTCATAGTTCTTTGAGTTTCCTTTGCCCAAAGCCTCAGTCAGTATGGCTACCTTTGGCAATATTCTTGTGCTCAGGCTGCTGGTTCATTTAGAGTTTGTTTTTCAGAGGGATAAAACAGAGAGAGGAAAAATAGTGGCAACAGGATTACCAGCTTCTTTTACTTTGGCAAAACCAAAGCCACAGCCTCAAAGCCTGTGAGGTCTTGCAATTCCTCATAGTCAAAGCTTTCCCCTTAGCTCTCCACAGATAAAAACTCCATAAATTTTTATAGTGTGGAATAAACTCCACACTATATTTCATTGTATTCTTTTGCCTATAAGGTATTCACTAACCTTAAAATGGTTACTGTTTAAGTAACGAGATACTGAGGCACTGAGAGTTAGTCTAACTCACAGATGCAGTATTAATAGTTTGCTTTGGATAACAAAAATGGGAGAGTCAATTTCCTCCCTTCTCCACACTTCACCCTCTGCCCAAGAAAATCCCATAGAACGTATAACAAAATGCAAAAGCTGCTGCAATTGAAAGAGCAATAGATGATTAGCATGATTACCCAATGATCAATTCAGAGAAACCAATTCATTATGATTATATATATATATATTAAAAAAACTGAAAAGCTTGAAAGACAGGAGGTAACAGGTGAGTCTAACAGCTTATTCATCTCCTTTCAGCAGTATACTGTAAATTGAGTCTTCTCAAAAGTCACTAAGCAATGGATAAGGTTCTGGTTAAGGAAGCACAGGAAAGCTTTTCTGTTCCCTTGACAACTAGTTCTTCTAGGTGAGTATCTGCCTTGATCGGCAGAATTGTAGTAATTCCTTGTGATTTGCGTGAAGTGACCTTGTGAGGCTTCTAAGTCATCACATACAGTACCTTTGCTCCCACAGACTGTCCCATCTCTTGACTGAGAGTTCTGAGGTCTCTTTTACACCGCATCTCACACAAATGCTTCAGGGGTTAGGGTGAGAAGACCTAGGGTTTGGTTTCCACTGCTTTGACCAACGTTCTTCAAGAGATACAGCAGTAAACTAATTAGTGCATTTTCAAAGTGCTCTTCCCTGACTATTTGTTAAATGGCTGTAGATCTGTGATTTGAAGGTTTTGAACCTGTGAAGACCTTGTACATCTTAAAATTTTTTAGAGGTTAGATTTTAAAAGGATGGAAAGAAAAACCCTAGATATTGCCCTTTGTCCAAGTCTGTGCTTACTTTGTAGTCTAAGAATGAAGTTCTTGTTTCTACTTGACTGTCTTCTTTCTGTATTATAATTGGGGAGTGATCAAGCACAAATTACATAAAATGGTGGTTTAATGAAAAATAGTTATTAACATTTTATTTGACTTTGTGAATTTTAAAAATACTGTTTTTCTTTTAAGGTATTTCATTTTTAATAGTTAAACTTTCATTTTTGAACCAGTTACATCTGTCATATTCCTTAGTCTGGTCAGTTTATATTGGGACATTATTCTTACTTTAGCCATAGCACTGTTTAACAGAAAAATTTATTAATTAGACAAATTACTCAGAAGTTCATATTTGGAGTTTATAGGAAGAGATAATTACATGACAATATTTTATAAGGGGCCATGTTTTAACTTGCTGAAATTAGTATGACACATGTGAAATATGTTCACTTTAGTTCTTTGAAACGCAAACCCAGTTATTAGTTTATTTTAGATCTTTGTGTTTGCAGATTTGTATTTTCACTTTTAAATGTTTCTTTTTTTTTTAGCAATCTAAGGTAACCTGAAAATATCTACATACACATTATTCTGAACAAAAGAGTGGTGTTGCTTGGGTGGTGTGAAATACCCACCACCGTGATGTGCACTGATTCCTGGCTTTGTGACCAATTTAGCGAGTTCAGTTTCGGGTTTATTTGTTCAGTTCTGAGCCCTTCTAAATTTAACTGGCTTGGTGTCATTCCAGGGTACTCTGCCTGCAGCTAGTTCATAAGACTCTGGATCAAATTAGATCAGGAAAGGAACACTAGTCGGGACTCTGGTTAATGGTCACAGTTGTGTGGTTTTCCAGGTGGCCTCCTGATAGCATCTGCTCACTTTGGTGCATATGTGTGTGGGACAGACATAGACTACAACACGGTTCATGGCTTGGGTGAGTACAGCGTACAGCGTTAAAGTCTTTGTTGTTAAGCCAAATGGGCCTTTAAAATAGTAGTTTTGTGTGACATTTTAGTGTTTAAAGTACAACATTTTAGTGTAATTTTACTCAACACTTCTTTGAGTATCTACATTTTGTGATATTGTCACTCAGGGTATACAAGGTGAACTAGAAGAGTATTAATATGAATAATCCTACTCAGGAACTGCATATACAATGAGATCACAGGCTTGAAGGCACTCTTTTTAAATATGGAAAACATTGGCTGTAGGAATTAATATAAGGCATATTTGCTAATTTTATGATACACATTTTAGTATAATTCAGATGGTTATTTTTAAACTATGGAATTTGTATTTATAACTAGTGAGAGAATGACCAAGATAAGCCAGGCATCAGCTGTTCTCATTAAATGACCTTGTCTGAGGTTTGTGGCATAAAATGACAGACTATGTATCAGTGTCTTATATTTTTCGGATGAGAGTACAAATTGGAAATAGCAATCATTTAGTAAGTGATTAAATAGAACTTACGACCCCAATCCAACTAATGTGTTTCTTAGTTACAGTTTTGCAGATGGTGTCCGTTAACATTACAGAGAACACTTTTTGGAGGGCTGTCACATCGTTCTGATATTTGCTTAGCTTTTCACTAACCTGGTACCTTGGAGTTTTTGCCTGGGGCCTTAACTTCTGAACTGTACTCCTTTCTCTCTAATGATGGGAATGTTAATAAACATTTGCAAAAAGGAAAAAAAGGCTCTTCATCCCCAGCCAGGAACTTGTCATCTTAATCAGAAAAGTTTTTTTAAAAAAGGCAAACTGAGGTTGTGAGCCTCAGTGTTGGGAAAGAGAAGGTGGCAGAGATGGAGTGGCCATTTTGTAGTCAACAACTACATGTTAAAGAAACATATGGGGTAGAGAGTGAGTCAGCTCTTAGGAACACTGACTGTACTTCCAGAGGATCCAAGTTCAATTCCCGGTACCCACATGGCAGCTCATACCTGTCTGTCACTCTTGTGAGGCATATTCCATTTAAAAAATGAAAGAAAACATATGTAGTCTCTATTTAAGATTACTGCCATTGATTTACTTAGCAATCATGCTATGAATATAGATTGGATGAATATTTTGTCTTTGAATACATTTAAAAATTTAGATTTTTGTGACCAGAACATACTTGAAACACTTGAGGCATTTACAGATTTCAAGATTCTGCCTTTAATGAGCATAACTTTGATATTGTGGCAGTTGTGGAAAAATATCTAAAAATTCAAAAGCTTCACTATGTGATTGGATGGGATTAAATCAGGGTGAAAAAGTATATTTCTCATAATGGAATGGTATTAAAAATACCAAGGTACATTCGTGCCTTTGAAATTGTCTCTGTGCTTGTATTCTTCTATTGTAATTAATGAGTTCTTCAAACAATTTACCTCATTCAGTATAGGTTATTAAAGGTGAGGTTTTTGTATACTTTCTGTTCCTGAAGCTGTTGGGCATATTATTAATAACTTGTCACGCTATACCTTGACCCTTATGGAACTTGATAACATTTTCTAAGGGAAAAAAGTATAGTTCTGAATATTTTTCAGAAATGGGCTAACTAGGAAAAGATATTCTTGTTTGTATTATGTTAAAGTAAGTAAAGCACTGGAACATACTCTAGTTTATGCAATTATCCCACAGAGCTTTTAAGATGTTTTAAAAAGTTATTGCATAGCCTTCAGTCTACTGGGAATAATTTCTAACTTAGGAGAGTTTCTTAGAGTTTGTCCAGTTGCTAGGTATGTATGTCCTCTGCTCCCTGTCCCTGATTCTCAGTTTATACTGTATAATAGTCTCATGTTTTCCCCAGCTGGAAAGTTCTTTTCTGTCAGTCCTATAGGGTCCTTTAGCTGGATTTTAGATGCCTTTTCCTTTTGCTCCAATGCTGCCAGAAAGCCTGCTGTCTGCTGTAGGTCTTACTTTCTCATTGTGCTCTTGCAGCACCTGTAGCCACTGTTTAGCTTGAAATATCCACTAAGGGCCCAGAGCCAACCCGCCCCGCAGTGCTGACTTTTGTAGGCCTTCCTCTTGCCAGGGTGATGCGCTCACTGGGTGCTGCTGCTTTTACTCTTCAGGGTTTCATCTCCGTCTCTTTCCGGCCCTGGGGCTTTCCTTCATCTCTGTTTACACATTATTTTTCTCCCGGCACCTGTTTTGTGTTTTGTTTTGTTTTTGGCTGGCCTGGAACTCTGTCTGCAGACCAGGCTGGCCTCATATTCAGAGATCACCTGCCTTTGGCTTCTAAGTGCTGGGACTAAAGGAGTGCCCAGCTGGTGCCTGGCTAGCATCCATTTTTTAAATCCCTGTTTCTATCATATTGAATGTTGAATGTTGTTTGGAGTTTTTCCTCCTTTTAATTTTTTTTTTAAGTTTTGTTTTACTGTAAAATTGATCAATATACAAAAGTGTATAATTATATAAGCGTAATTGCTGGGCATGTGGTGCATGATAAAGGGAGGCAGAGGCAGGAGGGGTCTGTGAGATCCAGTCCCTGCCTCAAGAATCAGAATAACACTAGAGCAAGCTCTTGGGTAGCTGGCACCTCGGTTAAAATTTTATGTATTCTCTCCAGTTCCGCATGTGTAAACGCTGATGGCTCCAAGTGTATATGTTCCAGAGTCCAGCTACCTGATGATTATCTCTTTGAGCTAGTATCATTTTATGGTTGAGTTTATGTGTAGTGTGTGTGTGTTCATTGTGTGTGTGTGTTGGTTATGTATCTCAAAATATACATATTAAGCTATTTCTTTAGGTTTCTCTGATCTTGCCATTGACATCATCATCCACTCAGGTCTCCGAAATGCTAAGCTTTCAACTTCTTCCCTTTCTGTCTCTGCACTGAGCTCTCATCGGCCAAGTTTCCATTTGTCTGCCTTCTTGATGGTTAAAAGCCCCTGCGTTTTACAAGTTAACATTCTTCATTTCTGGTTCATTTATCTGATCAAACACTCATTCATCACAGAGCTCTTTACTGCTGTGGGAAAGGTACATGTTCTACTCAGTTATGTATTTTACTTATGAATATTAGAAAGTATTGGCCATTTTACTAAGGTGCATTTTACTGTTCAGAGTAATAATGTGAAATAATACTTGCTTAATTGTATGCATACAATTAAGATTACAAATGAACTAAAGAAAAGAATAATGCTCTGTTGGATGGAATAATTTTCTGCCTTCTTTTTCTTTCTTTCAGGAAAGGCAAGTAGGAAAAACCAGAAGTGGCGAGGACCAGATGAAAACATCCGGGCAAATCTTCGTCAGTATGGCTTAGAGAAGTTTTACCTTGATGTCTTGGTTTCAGATGCCTCTAAGCCTTCCTGGAGGAAGGGAACATATTTTGATGCAATCATCACAGATCGTGAGTTTATTATAATACAAAGTAGGAAGGCATTAGTTTTCTGAAATTGGTACATTTTAAGTACAAAATAGATCAATCAACACAGAGAAGAAATGCCCACTTGTTTATGGGTCCTTCCCACTCTTCTTCACATAGAAACAATATAAAAGTTATGACTAGAAGGCAGGTTGTTAATTTAAGTGTTTAAGGGTTTATAGTTCCACTTTAGGAAATATATTTATTTCCTGTCTATATTTATAGCTGTACATAATTTGCCATCCATTTTCCCCTTCCATTTATTTTTTGAGGCATGTATTTTTATATTGACTGTGACTGGTCATTAGTACAGTAACCAGAGCTTTATGGTTCTGTGTCAGTCTCGGGGTTTCAGCAATGTCACATTGCTCTGTAGGTGGGTCTCTCAGCATCTTCCTTCTGGGTGTAGAGAGAATTTGGGGTTGTGTGAAACACTGGCCTCGTGCACCAACTCGCTGCACAGCACTGCATGAAAGCTTAGTGAATCCTGAGCATTGAAATCATCTGCCAAAGCACACGTGCCTCTTCCATAGGGCTGCTAAAAATCTTTGCAATAATTCTAATTAAAAATCCTGGTAATAATTGGTAAATAGTTCGAAGTTAAGACCTTTTATCTCAGCCAATTTTTTTCTTTTGTTGTTGTTGTTCTTTGACTTAGAGGATTTCAAATCTAACACCAAAGTTCTCTTTAAAAAAAATACATACATACATACATACATACACACGTGTGTGTGTGTGTGTGTGTGTTTGTGTGTGTGTGTGTGTAAAACCCTCTGGAACTGGAGTTACAGAGAGTTGTGAGCTGTCATGTGGGTGCTGGGAATTGAACCCAGGCCATCCGGAAGAGCAGTCAGTGCTTTAACCACTGAGCCATCTCTCCAGCTGAACAAGAAAATTTTTATGGCATTAAGATGCCTTTTTGAATGTGCATTATGACAGTTTGGGACCTTTTATTATTTACTGTTTGCTCACCCAGTATGGCATTTTTCCTCCTATATTTTAGTGTGGATTTTCTGAGAGTAAAGATAGTATCTTAGCCACAGTGTAGCAATCAATTTTAATATGTTAATATAATGATTTAATCTACAGTTTTTTAGCCAGTTTTGTCAGTTGAATCACTAACGTTGTGAACCGCTTTGTTCCTTGAATACAGGTTCACTTCAGGGTCAGGCATTGCATTTGTAGTCTGGGCCCCCTTCCTTCAGTATGTCCACAGCTTTACTGGATCTTCATACCATGGACATTTTGAAGACATAGTTGCCCTTCCCTGAGCATTTTGTGTTAAATATTTGCAGGTGGAATAATGCCTGGGTGATGGTTTTTTTCCCTTCTGTGGATATCACATTTGATTGCACACAATGTGTATCTGTCCCTCATTAGCAACAGATTAACTTCACTGTCCTGCTGTTTTTTTCCCTGCCTAGCTCCCTATGGTATCAGAGAATCTACAAGAAGATCAGGTTCACAGAAGGAAATACCAAAGGGAATCGAAAAATGGTATGTGAAATTTAAATGTAACAAATTATTACTTTGAAAAACTTGTTGCTTTTTATTTCATCATTATTGTGAGCAATCTTCAACTTTTTACTGATTTATATTATTTGTTCTTTGTTAGTCCAGAAACCCATGTTCCTGTCTCCTTGAGTTATCATCTGAGCGATATGTTTTTTGACCTGTTAAACTTTGCAGCTGAGACCCTGGTACTGGGTGGAAGACTGGTCTATTGGTTACCAGTGTACACACCAGAGTACGTAGTCTTTGTTTTAATGCATCTTCTATAGTGTTTGTATGTCTTAAGCATACTTGTTTCCTTATGTCTAACATTGCTCATGTTTTTGTATTTACTATTTATCAGTAGCTTTTATACTAGTAAAATATAGTCTCCTTCTTATTAGTTGGATTTTTATTTTGACCTTTTTAAATAAGATACTGACAAACCACAGCCTTTGGGCCAGATATGCTTTTCATACTTTTACAATAATTGTTAGAAAATTCACAAAAGACTATGTAACAGAAAATCTGGGCATGATAATGCATGTTTGCTATCTCAGAACTTGGAAGGTATAGGTAGGATGGTCAGAATTCAGGGTCATCCTTGGCTACCTCCTGGGTTTGAGGTTGTCTGGGGTATATAATATTTAAAGAAAATAGTTGAAAGGAATGCATTTACCCAGAAAAATCTTACCTTTCTCCGTTTGGAAAGCAAGGCCTTTCACAGCAGTCTGTTGGGGCACTCCAGCTACCTTTTTCTTTTTCTTTCCTATGCTAATTGCTGCCTGAAAATCTTGTATTTCCTTGCGGTCTCTTAGCTCTTTATTTTCAGTCATCCGCAGCGTAGCGTAGATGTGGCTCAGGCTCCTGAGTGAGGCGGGCACTTGTTTGCTCAGGTCACACACATCATAGAGCTTCGTTAGCTCCTTTCATTTTGCCAGCTAACTCTTAAACTGGCTGGGAGCTTCCATTGTGAAGGACAGAGTCTATCTCCTACTGGTACTGAGGAATGTGATGGCAGGTTCAGCAAGATGATTCAGTGGATTAGGGTGCTGTTGCACAGGCCCAGTGACTTGAAGTTTGACGCCCGGAACCCATGTGGTAGGAGAAAACTCCTGAAAGTTCTCTGAGCTCCACAGCTGTGTTGTGGAACTTGCATGCATGCACACACTCACTAAATAAATAAATTAATGTGACATACATATATCAAAACCTTAAATTATATCCCATCGCTATTGTTATAATTGTCAATTAAAGTATGAGAGCTAGGGACATGGGCTTAGCAGTTAAAAGCGCTTGCTGTTCTTCCAGAGGACCCAAGGTCAGTTCCTTCTTCATTGGGCTGTGCTCATTACTGGCTTGTAACTCCAGCCCTGGGCCTTGTGGCATATTAGGAAAGCTACATGTAGGTAGCATACATATGTGCACAGACACGTATGTATACTCTCACAGACACATAAGAAATGAATGATGGCCAAAATAACTAATAACGTGTCTCAAATTAAGATTTAGGGAATAAATTTGAATGTGGTCAGGAAGTTTGTGGTGGTCCATAATTCTCTTGGTATCAGTCAACGGGGCATGCTTTTTTTTTTTTTTTTTTTTTTTTTTTCATTTTTATCTAGGAAACAGGAAAGAATGATTTCTCAAGCAGTTCAGAATGTTCAGTAAATTAGCAATTTGTTTTTCAAGTGGCAGGTGAGATTGATAACGTTTAGAAAGAAATTAAAGCGAAACTTTACAAGGAAATGAGTGTCTACAAAAATTGATTCCTGAATGAGCTAGGGGCTTATGTATACAACTATTTTTGCTTTTAAAAAAGTTGGAATGTAATCTGTATTGATGCAGTTCCCACTCTATACTTTTCTCTCCTGTGGTTTGTAGTATTTCCACAAAGTTGTGCAACCATTTCCATTATAAACAACTGCCTCACTGTAAATGTTTTCATTGTTCCCTGAAGAAACCCAGTGTGGAAGGAGCCACCCTTCCACTGACCTAACTCTGTGTGGGTTTGCCTGTTTGAGCTGTTTTCACTTTTAAATAGATGATAAATTATAGGATAGCTGTAATAAAAACAGAATCAAGTATTGTTATAGTTGTGTAGACAGAATACAGATTTAACCGTTTTCAAACAATCTACTGATAAGAAATACACTATATACACCAAAAATGTTTTTTTTGTTTTATTTTTTTCTTATTTTACATATCGATCCCAGTTCCCCCTCTCCCTCCCTCCTTCCCTCCCTCTCTCCCTCCCTCCCATGCCCCCCGACCACTCTCCCATCCCACCCCCTCCACTCCACAGGGAGGGCACCAAAGATGTTTTTAACCTGCTATTTTAACTTTTTTTTAGTATGTTATTTTGAAAGTATGTTGTTCCATTGATATGGTCATTAATATGCAGTTGGTTCTCCATATCTATGGTTTCTATATCTAGATTCAGCCAATCTTAGATGCAAAATGGAGTTTGGGTTATAACAGTTTTATGTGTACTGAACAAACTTTATTCTTGCCATTCCCAAAGCAATGCAGTTTAGCAAGTCACATTCCTATTGTATTGGGTATTCTGAGTAACCTAGAGATGATTTAAAGAATACAGGAGATTATTATAATTATTACATATATCTCTTAGTTTGAATGACTCCTTGGATTATGGTCTGAGGAGGGAGGTGTTCTACAATCAGCCTAAGATACTGAGGGAGATTGTAAGAGGCTGGTGATCAGTGATGTTGGTAGTTCAAGGAATGTTCCTTAATAGTTAAAAAGAAACAATATGTTTATATGCTTTTTAAAAAAATGCTGTGGTTTGTGCTTACCAGGTTTCACTCAAAAAAGAAAGCTAGCTACTGGCAACTTTATTTGAGCAATATTACCATTATTCATGTCATAAATGTTACTTAAAATTACTTTTCATATTTGGATTTGATTTATAATTTTTTTGGTTTTATAATTATATAAGAGGCATAAGTATAAGAGATTTGTATTTATGCTTATTTAAGTGACATTTAAAAACATGAGTCAGTATCAATAGCAGGTTTTAAAATTTCTTTAAAAAGTTAACATTCTTACACAGAAGGGCTGGGGTATGGGACAAACTTGAGCTACATAGTGAGAAATATGACCCTCCCTTACTAAACAGAAAGTGTACATTCTCAAATATGACAGACACTCTTTTAGGCACCCATGGATTTTGCTGTATATAAGCTTCATTTCAAAGGTATATTTTCTTTCTGTTTCCATTTTTAAATTTATTCTCAGTCATGATGTGAAAGTTATTTCTTCGTGTCCTAAGTATTTTCTGTGGCAATTCTAAGTTTGATATGGACTAGTTTTATAAAAAGTACATTATTTCTGACTATAGAGCAAGTACGAAAGACTTACTAGGTGAGGTAAAACTGAAATGGTCATGAGCTCCCTAAGGAAGGGCACAGACAAGAGAATTCTTCGCTGATAATGGGTGAAGTGCAGCATGGAAGCTGCTTGGTGCGTGAGTGGTGAAGGGTTTGAGTATGTGATTGCAGCAGTGAGGGGGATAGATGAAGGCCAGAGACACCCAGAGGAGTCCCCAAGAGCGGTGGTCAGGGTGATGCTGACACATCAGAACCCGGCTCAAGGCTCTTAGTCAGTACTTTCCCCATTTTGAATTGGAGGGTTAAGACTACCCGTGTAACACATGTGTGCAGAGACTACACACAGCGTGAAGGTTTCAAAGGACAAATAAAGCCTGCAGCCAGTGCTCTGCAGGTGCCCACACATAGCAGAGGGAGGGCCTCTCCCTGCTCCTGTTCTGCACTCTGTCCAGCACGTTTCTTCTGCAGGCTCCTGACTGGTGGGTTCACTGGCCTGCTTTCTGGGTATGAATCATCTCGGCTCATGTAGCACATTGCCCTGTACAACACTCTGCACTAGTCAGTGTCTTGGCCTCAGTGTTACTTCCTAATGAGTGTGACCTGGGGGCTGACATAGTCTGTAGTGTTTATTTGTCATTAGTTAATTTGAATTACTGTATAAATAACTTAGACTTATTTACATATTTAATGGGGGTCTTGAGATGTCATTAATGTTCTTTAGGGATGCTTCATTTGCAGTGTAAAATATATGCATGCTATTGTAGACTTTACAAAAACCTCCAGGTGAATCTCCCTCTTGACTGACAAAGGGTAGCTGTGGAGTATAAACCTCTCTAATCTGCTTTTGTGGACCCTTTAGGGTGTAATCACCATTTTGGAGTTCTGGGGTTTGTTTATTCTTCATTAAAACATATGGGTAGATCTTCCCTTCTCCCCCACTTTACCCTCCATTCATTTCCCTTCCACTGTCTGCTCGCTGTCTGTCCTTCTGTCCTTCCCTTCAAGGGCTAAAATACTGAACTACATGTTTTGGTACTGGCACTTGTAAAATATTTGTAAAGTACAAGTAGATCATTTTTGGGTTGTATGGAAACCACACTTGACTTCCACGGTGCCGGCTGGTGTGACTGCTGCTGATGCGATTGTTCCTAATGGTCGGTTTTCTGTCTTCAGGTACACTGCAGAGATGGTGCCCTGGCACCCTTGCCTGAAACTTATTAGCAATTGTGAGCAGAAGCTTTCCAGTCACACAGCAAGGCGCTTGATCACAATGGAAAAGGTGAAAGAGTTCGAGGTATGTTGCCTACATTTTTTCTTTTTTCTTTTTTTTGGTATAAAGGTGTAAATTCTGGAAGAATCAAAACTTGATCTTTCTAGATAGCTTTCCTGGAGTAGGATTTGGAAATGTTAGTCTTGATTTTGATCGTATAGGTGAGCTTAGGAAGAAACAGACGTTGGAGATTTTTGTGGCATTTGGTTGTGGTTGGATGGAGGGCTTTGCTAGGAGAGTGAAAGAGATTCACTGAGGGTGTGGGCTTTGTTAGATGGCCTGTTGCAAAAGCAAGACTTCACGACTGTAGACTTGAATGTTTGTATTTATGTATTCAGCATGTGTGTGCACACACACACGTGCCATGGCATGTGTGTAGAAGTCACAGGACACCTGAAGGAGTTGGTTCTCTTACCTTTTACCTTGTTGACTCTAGGCATTGAACTCAGGTCATCAGGCTTGGTGGCAAGTTCCTTTACCGGATGAGCCACCTCGCTAGCCAAATTGCAAATTTTAATTGAGACAAAAATTCTTTATGTAAGGAAGCAAGTAAAATTTCCTCATTTTAGAGGACGGTGTCAGCAATCCTATTCATTTATTCTCATTCTCTCTCTCTCAAGCACGTGCGTGCAAATACACACACACACACACACACACACACACACACACACACACATCTCTCTCTCTCTCTCTCTCTCTCTCTCTCTCTCAAGTTTGAGAAAGAAGTTTTAAAACTATTTGTTACTTTCTGTCCAGATTAGAAGTGATATAAAAAGTACCTTATTGAATGAAAGTTTAGTACCATGACAGACTGTTCTTTGTTCGGCCCCTCTCTAGATTGACAGGCTCTCCCAAATGCACTGGCTGTTGGGACAAGCCATGTTCTTATAGGGACATTACAAAATATTCAGACACAACTACCCTGCTCTGCTTGCCCTATAAGAACATGGCTTTGATTGATTGTCATCTAGCTTATATCTTATAGGTCTTCCACAGTAGTAACTTATACACTGCCTTCTGCATCTGTCACTTTGCATCTTTTATCCCTTTCCCATTTGTTACCTATCTTTAATTCAGATCCTTATTACCACATAATTGGTTTATGCTGACATATCTGAATCTTTCGCCTATCTTGTTCATATCTATTAAATAGATTTTCCTAAACTATTGCATTTATGGTACTGTATGCCAAAAGTTTTTAACTATAATCATTTTTATTACTAGATAATGTTTATAAAGTTTTCAGCATGGTATAAATTATCCTCAGTAATTAGACACCAACATTTAAGACTCTTGAGGAAACTCAGCTATGTATCTAGAT
The DNA here is from genome assembly GCA_030556225.1 of Cricetiscus sungorus. Lineage (NCBI taxonomy): Eukaryota > Metazoa > Chordata > Mammalia > Rodentia > Cricetidae > Cricetiscus > Cricetiscus sungorus. Next base: position 17,081,749 of record JANBXA010000731.1, read on the forward strand.
AAGTAGTTGATGGTTATCTACTAGATGTGTGGGTATTTCTGTGCTGGGGTGTATGTATATATGTGGTATGATGAGAATGCATGGTTGTAGTAAAAAAAAAATTACCTGTTCATATTCCAGTCTCATCTCCACAATTCACATTTAGACAATAGATATCTGTGGAATGGTGTTTTCTGGTATGCTCCTAAAGTTTAGCTATGTACTTACATTTAAAAAGGGATATTAATACTAAACTATTTTTTTATAGTAACAGCTTGTCTTCAAATGCTGCTGCACATTTTGTATTAGATAATTTGCCTAGTTAGAGTTCTTTGTGGAAATCAAATACTGTTCCAAGTATAATGATTTACCATTAGTTATTTAGAACATTGCAGATTCAGAAATTCCTGAGATTGGTTACCATATTTATTGTCAGAGTGAAAATCTTCAAAAATGTCAGTTTCAAATCCAGTAGAAGCCCTGTTATGTTACTGTCCATTGCAGTTGACTAAGCAGTGCTGGCCACTCTGACTCCAAACCCACTGTCTGATGATGGTAATGTGTTGGATACTTTGAATTGTAGCCTTGCTTCCACGTACCAGCTAACTTTCTGTTTGCCCAGACTTTCTTTTGCTGTTCTCAGGACTGTTTATTCCAGGCAGAAATATTATGGTGATTATACAATCTAGCTAAATACTTGTTAGAGATAAGTGAAACAAGAGTGTAAGAATAGAGTTAATATTTCTATAACAAATAACACAGGTGCTTTAGAAGACAAGATGAAGTCTGCTGCTAAGAAAGATCTGAGAACTTACAAGCTGGCCCAGTGGATAAGGGAACTAGGGCACTTGCCAGTCTGATGACCTGAGTTTGACTCCTAGAACCCATGCGGAAGGAGAGAGCCAACTTTCTTAAGATGTCCTCTGGGTTATGACGCATACACCCACTCCAACATGTAATAAGTCAATACATGTGGCTTTTAAAATATGGGAATAGAAAAATGATCACAGTTCAAGTTCCTGGATTCAGTTTGCTTTGTAAGACACTAAGCTCTTTGTTTACTTGATGCAGATAGAACTGGGTCTCTATAGGTTTTGGTCCATAAAGGCTGGCAAATCACTGTATTAATCAGTATTTATAAGCAAATAGGGGTATTTTAAATTACAGAAATTTCTCACGTTTGTGGAAGTAGAAAGTGCAAAGGTTGCTTTCTAGAAGGTGAGACTGCCCTCATACTGCCTTCATTATTCAATCTGCCTGTGCCATCTCTCCCTCTTTTTACCGTTATGACGTCTTTTACCCTTAATTACTGCCTCGAAGGCCCCCTCTCTAGATAGTTAGGTTTTGAAGTAGGGCTAGTCCCTAATGCTAACCATATCAACTTACTAGGACACCCGAAGCTGGTTATTGTTAGAGAGATGCTTACTCTCCCTTTCCAGTCAGAGCCGTCTCATATATGTATGTTTTTCTTCTGCTATGTTAAGAGAAGTGAAGTGTTGGATCATTGGATCATTTAATAGTTTTACAATTTCTATAAATTATAGATTATAGCATAATCACTTGAGTTAGTAACAATATTAGCTGATATGTTATGTGTCAGGACAAAAGAGATAGTTAATACAAAAAAGAAATGTTACTTGTAGATGTTATAGTTCCAATTATATGACAATAGCTTCCTTCATGATATTGCCTACATAAATAGCAGTTCTACATAAATTTTGCTCCAAAGAATTACCCAGATATGAAGAAAATGCTTATCCATTTCTATGTTTATGGAAGTCGAAACCCACAAGAAGCTAGGGTCTTGTGTGAACTGATTTTATATATGCTTTCTCCTGGGCTTAATTTAAGAAAGTGTACCATTTTTCTTATAAATTTATTTGTACTTCTGTAAGCACATTTACTTCAAAGTCAAAGGAAAACGGGCTTTTGAGAATTCTTATTGGATATTAAAATGATAAGCTCACTGTCCTTTGGTTTATCAACCTTTAGAAACAGGTCTGCTTCTGGCTTGGTTTCCCGTTTTCATTTTACTCTTGTTTTTCTTTGAAACAGGTGTGTGCATGCATGCTTGTATTGAGACAGTGTCTCACTGTGTCATCCTGGTTGTGCCGGACTCATGTAGATGAGTGTGGCCTCCAATTCAGAGGTGTGCCTGCTGCTGTCTCAGTGCTGCCCCACCACACCTGGTTGAAGCTGATGTCTTTAAAATAAGGAAAAGCCTCCTAATGGTCACATTGGTATAGGCCCTCATTAGTAAGAAGTCTTAAGTAAGCAGTGTGTGGCTGTCAGTGTCATGTTGATGTGCTCCTCTGTCCTGTTTTACTCATTCTTCACTTCTGCCTTCTGTTTCCTGCTGTACAGTGTCTGCAGTTACATCAGGACCACAGCCCTTTATAACACAGGCAGAGACAATTGTCAAACAGTTTTCAAACGTCTGACAAATTGTTCTCAGACTTGTTCAGTGCTGTTGATTTTGGCAGTAGATGAATATTAATTTTAGATTTTTGCTTGCACTTCAGTTTAAAGTTAGGCTTATTTGATACATTGTTAAAGTGTTCTCCCACTGTTTAAAATGTAGAAATGAGCCATAAAATTGTCTAATGAATATGGATATTTGTATCTTTACATCATTGGCCATGGTTTTAGATTTCTTTGTTTAGTGTGAGTAGTGAAGAAACTCTTGGTAATCATGTCAATATTATGAAGATGCCTGATAAGAAGATCCAGTTGTTTGTTGTTATTGTCCTTCATTGATACATTCTAGAAACTAAATGAATTAAGTGCCACGTTTTCTTGGTGCTTGTTTATAAACACTCCCTCCAATCCATTTGAGTTAATGCCACATTTCAGAGATGAAGAACCTTCTCTAGTCCACTGATGACTTAGTAGTAAACATCAGTGTTGAAAGCAAAACTTGTCTTTGCCCTTGAAATTTGACCACTTTCCTGCCTCACTTTGTCTTTTCCCTGGATATATTTTTACCTTTAAGTGTGTTGAGATAAAAGGTCTGGATATGCTGTGTAGTAACAGGGTACTTGCCTACCAGATATAAGACCTGAGGGTTGATTCCCACTACCACAAAAATAAATAAGCAGCAAATGTTCTTAAGCATTAAATTCCTAGCTCTTTTAAACATACTCTTAATTTCCCTGTTCCTTTTAGCTAGTGTGCTCAGGATTCCATGCCAGGATATAATACATTTTACTAGGGTTAATTCTTCCCTTCTTATTGACACACAGTTAATGGTGCTGTGTATAGTTGTTATAACTCTATGAAACATTTTTCTTACATAAAATTCACTGAATAAAAACACTGATCTCCAAAAATAAAAGAATTCTACTCTCCTTAAAATCTCTAAATTAAAGCAGATTGTATACAACAGTTATGCATTCAGTGTAAGCTACGTAAAAGCAGTATGCTCTCGATGGCTTCTTTCAGAACCCACTAGAACCAGATTATAGAACTTACTAGAACCAGAAGCTTGGAGCTGGAGTTACAGGTAGTTGTGAGCCACCTAATGTGGGTGCTGGGAATTGAACTCTAGTCATCAGCAGGAATAATATGCTCTTTTAATCATGGAGCCACATCTCTCCAGAGCCTTGAAATTAGCAAAAGAAAAAGAAAAGAACCACCTCCACCCAATAAAGCAATCTTTCTCTGTCGCATCTACCTCGGCCGGCAAGGAAGATGCAACTCCGGGAAGATCTTCATGCAGTTTATTCAGGATCCTTGAACAAGCTTCTTCTGCTCCCCTGGGAAATGCCCGTACATGCTTAAATCCCCTTGAGCTGACCAACCCCAGTGAGCCACGTGGACCTTGCAGATAGGCTACTTTAATGCGGAAACAAACAGGCTGAACAGGCTTAACCAAATAAGGACTTATTTACGCCAGAGAGCGCTCACCATTGGGAAGGTGGAAGGCGGAAGCCAGCGCCATCTTTAAGGCGTGGCACTTCATAGCTCTCTACATTTCTCGGCTCCTCTGCAGTAGATACATGATTAAATATAAATACGTTATCATCATGGAGGAGAGCATGTGTACCTGATTTGCTTTTGTGGCTTACTTACTGGTAGATGATTACTCATCTATTGTTTAATAAAATTGAGTAGAATTACGTTATATAAGAACTAATAATTGAAAATAAACTCAGTCTAGCCTAATTGTCCAATATTCATTGCTGTCTTAATATGACATATGAGGGAGAAAAAGATAGCCTTTCCAATATTTCACATGGGAAATCAGAATATTTCTATACATTTTGTTTTGGCATGACACTTGAAGAAGTCTTGAGAAAGTGACAGGGGCATGGTAATGCCGTGTGTCAAGCTGTTTGATTTCAGTTCCAAGACACTTGTTTTTGTTACTAATCTTACTTTTCCTTGGTTTAAATCTTAGGTCACCATTTTTTCTTTTGTTCCTCTTCAGTTAAATGATTTTGCTAAGCAAACTGCAAAAGCCATGAGTCGTCAGTTCTTCACCAGTTGCAGCCAGGGTGATCAGTTCAGATGTATGGATCCTGCCACACATGCTGATAGCTATAAGTCTTACTGTGCAGGGGCAGGCAGCTCACTACAGTCAGAGCAGACAAGGATTCTGCAAGTTCTAGAGCAGTGGTAGTAAAATGTGTGTAAACATGGTGTAATAGTCATAGGTGGGCTCACTTGATTCCGGCATTCCAGTGCATGTGTTGATGAAGGAAATGGGACTCTGGTGTAATAGTCATAGGTGGGCTCACTTGATTCCGGCATTCCAGTGCATGTGTTGGTGAAGGAAATGGGTCTCGGTGTACAGTCTCGGGAGCTTCCTTTGTGACTCTTGTGTGAGTGACAGAATTTCTACTTTGTAGCCTTTTTTTCTTTATACTCATAGATATTTGACTTTAAATTGCCTTTGAAGATATTTTCTGATTCAAATGTGAATTTGCAATCCTTTTTCCACTTTATGACTTCTAGAATCCAATGTTGGGATTTTTATACATTTTCCTCAGCAAATCAGTGTACAGGTCAGTAATACTTAGGAAGTGCATGTGCCTATCCTCACTATGAGGTCAAGATTACAGAGCAGTGCAGTACTCCACACATTTAGAAAAGTGTGTTGTTGTAAATATGTCGTTCCAGCAGTTCCAGCCCTGCTCTGACCTGTGCAGGAGCCAGGTCTTGCTTGCCTTTGGATTTGCCCCTCAGCAACAGTGTTGCCTAACACACATGCACATCTCTACTAGTTTTTCTTTTGATTGTTTGTGGAAATATTAAAAAGTCATTCATGATACATATTGTTTCAGAACTAAAGTTAGAAGTGTCAATTTGCATATAGGCACATGTCTTTGTATGTTATTCGTCCTTTGCCCTTTAAGAGGATAAAGGTTCTTGTTCTAATTAAATATAAAAGGCAGTATTTAGTTAATTGATGTTAAACTTTTATCTTGTGTGTTAGCTATTTTAATATTTGACATTGAGTTTTGCATTTATAAAGGTGTGAACTTTAATACATACATATGGAAAGCAGTCATACCTCAGTATCGTCATGCTAAACATAAGTGTGTCCACATTGTTCATCTTACACTTAGGAGGAATTCCGTGCTGAGTGTTAATGCCCAAACTTCATTTATTAATGATCAGTCATTTTGAGACTCTAGATAAAATTTTAATGTAATGTCATAGACTTTAGGCAACTTAATATCTAGAAATTAATTTTTATAGGAACTGAATAAATGTGGATCTATAGTGTAGGGATAAAGATTTCACCTTTACCATGTTCCCATTAAGAACAGCACTACAGATTTAATGGTAGTAGATACCAGACTTTTGACCTGTTTGTCCTTGGTTTGGAAATGGCCTAGTGCTGTTTATAGTTGTATAACTTTAGCACAAGTGGTTTCTATGGCTACTGTCCAGTACCAGATGTAGAACAGTGGAAAGCTTTGATAAGGAGAGCAGGATTTTTAAACAAAAGCCGGACATGGGTAATTACCCTGAAGCTGAACTGAGGTCCATCATATTCAGTACTATCTTTCACATTTCATTCCACTCTTTGCTGATTAGGAGACAGAAAGCCAACCTGCTGCTCTTCTCTTCCATCCCCTTGCCTTCTTCCTCGCACGCAGTAAAGAATCTGTTCAATACTTAACTCCGTTTCACCAGCCCTGTAGTCTTTGCTGACAATGTGAGGTGAACACTCCTAGTTTGGAGGCATTTACAATGGTGATGGCACTGCTGGGTTTCATTTCTCATGGAGTAGGTCTTGTGAGTCGTTTGTATCCAAGTGTTTGCCAAGAAGCTGCTATTTTGTGTTAACTCCTGTCACTTTGGTTCTGCCAGTGACTTAATACTAGTGAGGTAGAAGAAATCATGAACTCACTATGAGAAGCTGTGACTTACTAAACAACAACTTAAACGTGACCTACAATTACAGTAGAAGCCGTTGGTTTTTGTTAAATGACTTTAGTATCCTGAAAGCTTATCTCCTGAGTAGGGAGCTCCCCAAAGCCTCTAGAACAAACAGTGTATAAGTTAATTGTTGTCCTTAGGTGTCTGACTGGTGGTTATCAGTTAACTGATGGAGGGAGATGCTGTAAGATTAGCTCAGCAGGGAGAAGCACTGTGAAGCAGAATATTGGCTTTGGTCAGTGTGGGTACTCAGTGGTGAGAGGGAAGAGGCTTCAGTGTTAAGTCAGCAGGAGCCACAGAGATTAGGTGTCCCATGTGGGGAGGAAGTTGAGGACTTTGGTACCCGGTGACTGAGTTTTTGCAGAGAGACTAAACATACTGTCAGTATTTAAGCACAGGTGAAGTTCTGAAGGAGGCGCTGTGAGAAGTTGTGTTGCTGAGCATATTTTACATTTATTAGCCTTTCCTATTTTTGTATATTTTCTTTCCTTAGCTTGACTATATGCTCTCCCAGAGAAATCATAGCATTTCACATCAATCAACCTGCACTTGTGGGACCTTATTTGTCAAGTATTGTGCTTAAGCAGACCAGGCTTAGTCCTTATCCATGAAGAGCCTGTTCCTTAGGAGGAAGTCACCAAAATGGTTCCAACTTAAAGGTGTTGGGCTTTGTATAGATGTGTGAGAGGTGCTGCATAAATACAAAGCATTCATCTGAGCAGATGATGCTCGCGGCAAAAGCTGAGGCCACTTAGTAGGTAGCTGTCATTTTAAGTAAGATAGATAGGGGTGAGAAGGGCTGTGGGATATGCAGGGAATCCAGGTACTTCAGCTTCAATAGAATGCTGGGCGTCTGGGCAGGAACCCCCTGAAGAACCAGAGCTGCCCACATGAAAGGCCTATTATATGCCAGGTTCAGGGTTATCCTACCAGTGATGGCCAGCCTGAGAAGGATATTCATTGGCAGGGGGACAGATGTGTATGTTTCATGAAGAGTACCCTGGCTTCAGGACGTAGGTAAGGCTGAGTTGTGGGATGCTCTGCGGAGGCCCCAGACATAACTTTGCAGTGATGAGCTATGATCCAGAAGCCATAGGATATGAAACTGCAGGGGATGTGAGTGACTTGAGAGAGTGGTCGGAGGTCGGATAATTGGCATGGAGGTGATGGAGTTAAGGGAGACTTCTGAGGGATCTAGATTGGGACGATTGAGTAGCTGTTGTTCCTGTGTATATTATATCCCCTCTTCTTTCTCCTAAGAAACCATACATGGTAAGGTGTCACTCCCTCATTTATGTAAGTCTCCTGGTTGCCTTCTCTGCTTTTGCACATTCTTCCTCCACTATTTCTTGGACAGTGGCCAGGATATTTTTCAGAAAGGGAATAGATAACGAAAATCTAGTTTTTAAATTGTATTGATGACTCTGAGAAGTTTAGAATCAAAGTACAGATTCTTATGTAACATCTAGGTCACTCTGATCTGTTCCTGGCAGTGTTGCAATGTGCAGTTGGTGTCATCTTTTGTACTGTAAACCTTAACCCTCAGTCTCCGTTCAGGTTCTAAAGTGGACTCACCTTTCTGTTTTCAGTGTCTTTACATTGACTCTCATCTCTTTGAGTGTCTTCCTCCGCTCTAAGGTTTACCTTCATTCTGCAGCTCTCGGATGAGTGCGCTCTCCTTAGAGAAGCCAACCCTGCCTTCCTTTCACTTTATATTCCCATGGTTGCTGTCACACCCCACCCTTTAATACCAGTGTGTGAATGTGTGACATCTTATGTCTGTCTCCCACCAGGATCTGTGAACTCACAGAATTCCATTCTTTCCCTCACCATGTGTGAGTGCATAGCAAAATAAAACAATCATAATGAACAAAATTTAAACCATCTTAAGGAGGACTAGGAATAGGCAATTAGAGAGCTAGCCAGGAGTTCCCTGTTTAAATAATAATAAACAAAATTTTACCATTACTTTACTCTTTAAAAGTCACCAGAACATACCATCTTAATCCTATAGTGTCTTGTAGGCTTTACTTCCCATGTAAAACAAACCAAAACGCAGCTGAACTAGAAAACTTAACACTTTTTCTTATTTGAGGAGAAGATGATCAAGAGAATGGCAAACTTCTGAGTGAAGGCGATGATGAGGAACATTTTCAGTCTAAACAGTGTGTCCTATTTTTTGAGATGCACTATTAAAAATCTATTCTTTGTCTAATCCAGAGTGCCATTAGTTCTACTTAAAATGGCAATGTCTAATGTTACTACAGGACTTTCCCTTTAATGTCATTTAGACTCCGTTAATCCTGTCTTTTAATAAAGCGTTAAGTTGTACAAAATTTTAAATAAAATTATCTAGGTATAATGATGCATGCCTATAATCCGGAGATTATTCTGGGGAAGAAGACAGGAAGGTGGAGATTTCAAGGACAATGTGGGCTGTAAATAGTGACACTGCCTCAAAACTGAAAACAATGCATTAACACACACCGTTCACTTGAATATTGGTGACTTTGTGAATGTTTCCTTTCTCATTCTACAGAATGACTTGCAGTTCTGGGTTACACACAGATGAATGGTGCCAGTTTAGACTCTAGGAAGTGCATGTATATTTTCCTATTTTTGCATCATTCTTTATGAATGAAATGATTTGCACAGATGATAATGCTGTCTGAGTAACAAGGTCTTACTGGACATGTGAGGGTTGTATGATTGTAGGCGTTCTGAACAGTCAAGTCTTACAAACAGCAAATGAAGCAGAGTATTCCTAATTGTCAGATGTACAGTCTCCTCAGCTGGACACGGTTTCAGTCCACATCAGGAAATCCCATGAAGAAGGACTGTCCTTGTCAGCCAGCAGAGGGTAGTGTACACATAGAAGTGAACATTGGCTTGTGAGGCTCCTTTGGCCAGTGCGGTAGAATTCCTAGATGGCTTATGTTTAGAATTAGCAGTGCTGATAGGACAGTGGTTAAAGGGTTCTGCCTTAAAGTTGAGATCTGAAGTCTGTGCTACCATAACGTTGCTGTTTCAGGAGGAATGTCCTCTAAAAGTCAAACTCCATTTTTAAAGGACCCACTAATCTACCATGTGGGAAATTGACTCAGTTATCTGTGTGTTCACATAACTTGTAGCTTTTAAGACGGACAGAGGTATAATGAAGAAAGCATGAGCTTTTGATGTCTGACTCCGGCCGCAGTCTGGTGGTACTGCGTTCCAGCTGCATGGCTTGTGGCAGATTGGTAAAGCTCTCTCAATCTGTTTCTCCATCTCCAAAATGTAGATGAAAAGAATGCAGAAAATTAAGTAATTACCTTAGACAAGACTCAGTTGATAACAAATCCATACTAGTTCTTTTTTGAAGGAACTTGTCTATTTGTTGTAACATATACAGTTGCTGACTTTGAATGGGGAGAGGTCTGAGAGCTGTTAGCTTCTGTGTTTTCCTGCTGACACTTAGTTACTGGTTAAGAAATGACAGCAGGCAATAGTATAATGAGATGTAATATTTTGTTCTTTTTCTCTGGTTGCTACTGTAATAATGGCATTATGACTACTGAATTGGCCAAAGCTGTCCTCCAATTTTTTTACTTTGGGTGTTTCCTGTGTGTGCTTGCATATATATATGCTTGCAGTATTTCATGTTTATTAAAACAGAATTGAGGTTCTGTGATATATAAATGATTGGTAGCTATAGACAGGGTTGGAACAGTTAGAGAAAAACAAAAGTCAGACACTAGGCATACTTGGGGGAATGAGGAAGATCGAAGACTGTTGCTTGAGGATACTCTTCCCCTTTCAAAGAAACACATTGGCCTTCAAAACAGGACAACGAAACAAAAAATCCTCCAGGTATTCCTGGGCAGCGAATGTGAATAGAGAAGAATAGTGAAGATGATGGAAAATATGCAGAAGTGATTATCATCATCTCAAGTGGGAACCCAGTAAAGGGAACTGAAGACGATGGATGAGGAGAAAAAAGAGGAAACACAAATCGAATTTGCTATTGTTTTCAAACTGTGGTGATGTCATTTTATGTGGCATTTCTATGTATGTGATGATGGATGTTCCAAGAGGAACATTTTTCAGTTAGGGTGTTTGTACATAGGTGGAAATTTTAGCCACAGTCCCTGAGCTGTCTGGCTTATCTCAGAGCAAGACTTAACCACTGCCAGATCTTTGGCTGTGCAGGGGATTTGGAGCTTTGGGGCTCCAGGAGTTCCTGTAATTTCTGTTTCACAGTTGGGGGATAGGTGATCTTGCAAGTGGACATGTGAACGCAGGACCTGACACAGATTCCTCCCTGCTTCTTGTGATATGAAGAGAATGAGGCTATTCTCTGAGCACTTGCATTTCGATGGTTAATAGTCCCTGACCACCTTTCTGTCTTTGCTGCCTTGTCTCTAGGGCATTGAAGAAAATAACAGTCTTTTAGGGCTTATTTTGCTCTTACTGCTTAGAGTTTCATTTTTCTTTTTTCTTGTTCAAAATACTGGTGTGACATTTTCATCAGTGCCTATAGTGCATGGTTCTGCAGTTTGTTTGTCTCATTCGTCTCCTTTAGTTCAATGATACTTTATTTGCCAAACTTTCTCTTTAGTGTGTAAAGGAAGCCTGTTTTCCACAGGACTTGGCTTTTGCTGTCCCTCCTTGATGACATCATGTTTCTGGTCCTCCAGTCCTCCTCACTGGGAAGGGTATTCCATGAAGCTCCATGGTATGCTTCCAGAGGTTATGTGGCTTTATGGGCCGTAAGGAGAGTAGTGGGCAGAAAGGCAGAGCTGGGAAGGACTTGTCAGTGTTTAGATTCTTTTGGGCCAGAGAACAAAGCAAGGTATCGTTCAGCAAAGTGATATGTAAATGTACACTAAATCCTAAAAGTCCATGTATAAGTGACTATGAGTTTAAGGAAATACATAGGACATGGAACTTTATTTTTATTTAGATTTGTTTCACAAGTTGAAATCGTTTGTGAAGTTGAGTGAGAAGCTATTGTTCATGGTTTCCAGCAGTCTTCTCTCATCTGAACTGGAATGTTGGTCATTCTGACCCAGATTGACTTTTCAAGTGCTCAGTGACTATCAGTCTGAGCACCAGTCCATATGCGTGAAGTCTACGCATATGGAGCCCCCTCTTCACCCTGTATCTGCCAATCTCCTGTGTTGGAATCCTTTGTTGCTCTAATGGATGTGGGATGTTATGACATCACAGAACCACCACTTTGGTACACACCTCTTTCCTTGAGTAGAAGCTTCTTTGGTATTATCCATAGCCCTGAAGATTTCAATGTGTGTTACACCGGGAATGACAAGGTAGTTGTACTCTGACCATGTTCTCTGGAATTTTCTCTTTGCCCTGAGTAATGGAAGTGTCTCCTGCATGCAGAGTTCTGAGTATCCAGTGAGGTAAAGTGAAGCTGCCTTGAATTCTCAAGTGTGATGTAGATGTAGAATGTGTGTTCACACAGTAAAGCCAAGCAAATGTACCTTGGCGGTGACTTCACTTAAAGTGCCATGGTTAAAGAAACTGAAGAAGTAATTTACATGTGTTTATATTTTGCATTTTCTATCCTACCAGAACCGGGACCAGTATTCACACCTGCTGAGTGATCATTTTCTGCCATACCAAGGTCATAATTCCTTTCGTGAGAAATATTTTAGTGGTGTAACAAAAAGAATTGCCAAGGAAGAAAAATCAAGCCAAGAATGAAAATTATGTTGACAATCAAGAAAGAATAAGCATTTTATGGAAGACTTTTGGATGTGAATTTGTTTGTTTGATCGATCTGGAAGACTTGTGCTATTTTAAAATTTTTATATAAATAACTGCTATAAATCGAAATTGAATAATTTCAAAATGGTCTTTGTTTTAGAGACTATTTTGATATGTTTTTTGAACCTTGTTAAATTTCAGGGACAGATACATATAGATAGATTCAGTGTTTATATTTTTTACAAAGAAAATATTGTTAACTTTTTAGTCATATCTCCTAGGTATATAGTAGGCAATTAATAGTGCTTTAAAATATTTTAATTTTGTAAATTTGCTTGGTTTGGTTTTTAGTTGTATCTTGTTTTCATTGCCACCAATAAACTTTTCTTGAGAATTTCTAAAGATTATGTGGTACTTGGTATTTCTCATCTCATTTCATGGAGAGCTTTGAGGAAAATGAATGTTTAACCAGTAGTGCATGCAAGTTGTGCCAACAGTGGCCATGCTTGCTGGGAAGAAGGCTCAGGCCTGAGAACCACAGAGATTCCAACCTCCATCACCTCCAAGGGCCTTTGCCTGAGCCCTGCATCTGCACCTGGGGTTTCCTCTTGCATTCCTAAAACTTCACTGTTGGTCAAGTTAACTAACTAACTACCCCCAATTTTTGGTTTAGAAAGCAGCTGAAGTTAGAAGCAGGGACAACAGCTCATGTCCCTGATGGCCCCATAATGGTATTGAGCTTGATCAGTACTCTTTGAAACAGATGCTGTATTTTTTCTTGAAGAAGAAACTTTGCTGTGTGTACATTGTGTCCATTGTGGAAATATCTTCTTTGGAAAACCACTGTACCCATTAATTCTAGATGCTGATAGCTTTCTGTGGAGGAGGCAGTAAATGTATCCTTCTTCTCTAACCAGAGCCTATTTTTATTTGTGTTATTATTATTCTTTTACTGTGACTGCCGAGTTTTATGAACTGACAATATTAACTTATATGGCTTAGGAGCTGCAAAAGATTAGTGCTCTGGGTGGAGGCTGGGTGTTCCATGGAGTTCTACTTGTCACGCAGCATTGGATTTTGGCCTGAAACCTTTCCTGGTTGTCTTGTTTGGGTCTCTGGATATTATTTGTGCTACTCTGGGGAAAATCTAAAAGTATCCAAGGAGGTTTTCTTTGCAGTATTTCAGGTATACACCATCTTCATTTTAAGTTTTTAAGGTCCTGTTGGAATGGGTGTGAATCTTCATAGCTGACTCAATTGGAACATGAAATTTTTAGTTAAACCCTTTTTGTGAATTGTCTCAAAACTTAATCCAAATCACAACACTACTTTTACTCTTTGTCCTTAAAAGTTAATTCATAGTAAATAAGTCAAAACATTTTCATTACTATTAATTGAAGATTTCTGGGCAACAGTTCTTCCAACTATGAGGTTTATTTTCATATTTATCAAGTTCGGCTTCTTATTCCAGAAGTGTTACTCAAAGCTTATACATACATACTTGCTTCAAACTTGAAACTCATAAGTGATTAGAAGATAGATAACTTTCTAATTAATGTTGACTTTAGGATGTAGGTCTTTTTTGATGCTCTCTCCTATAAGTTTTATTTAATTAATTTGTGTGTGTGTGTAGAAGAAAGGAACCACTGTAGGGACTCTGGATTCTGGGGATTGAGCTTAAGTTGTAAGGTTTGGGCACAACGTGCTTTACCTTCTGAGCTATCATGTTGGCCCTCAAGCTTTTTTACTCTAAAAATTAAGCCTCCATTTTCTGCATAAGTTACAAATTGTTTTGGTTGGTAGGTGACCTTTTCCTCATGCATTTACCAGTAGAAATATCTCCTAATATCTCCTGTATCTCCTAACAATGACCTGTAGTTTGAAATTTGCAATATATTCTGGAAGAAAACTGTAGGTGGTCTGTGGACTGGCCTACTTAATGTTTATAATATGACAAAGTATGTAATTTTGTTTCTGGCATATATTAAATAGCCATAAAACCCAGATGGTTACCTCAGTGGTGCCTCATCAGAAGCACCTCCTTCCTGTTCATTTTGTTGAGAATTTTTCTCCCTGCGATAGCTGCAGGGAAGTAGAGGAGTAGGTGGTCTTGGGTTTGTTTAGCCAAAGTGGCTAGAAGATTTTTTTTTTTTTTTTTTTTTTAAGTTTAAAATCTGGTAAAATTTTCTTGACCTCTTCCTGCCCAGCATGAGCCTGTTTTGAGCCAATTTCCAACCAGTCTCTGCATGACTCACTTTAAAAAGGTGGACTGAGCAATAGAGCAGTCTGAGACACTAAACTCTGGGAGTAACTCAAGGTTGTCACTACTTCCCTTGAGAAAACTCCCTCAAATCCTGATTCCCTACTAGTGAAAGAAAAATGAGGATTCCAACGAAAAACTATTGAATTTGATGTACAAAAGTAGACCGAGTTAACACTGCCTGTTGTACCGAATGTGTTATTTGGTTGGATTGAATATTTGAGTTTTGAGACAGAAATATCTTCTAAGGTACTATGTTCTATACTCAATATACATTAAAAGCAGAGGGTAGACTTGCTTTTAGCATCAGGAAATTAAATGTTAACAATGTATTACCTAGGTGCCAATATAAGCAGCTCTATCTTTGGAATAAGATGCCTTTGATGTTAGGTGAACTTCTAACATGTTATGCTGGAAATACCAAGTACTTTTAATGGAATAAATGATAATGTTGATTTCTTTAAGATTACAGATGACTGAGAAATTACCTTTCTGTGCCATTTTATTCTATTTCTCTTGAAAAGGTGCATAGACCCAACATTAGTCATTCTTATGCATATATGGGTTTTGTGTGTGTGATGTGTGCATGTGTGTGTGATGTGTGTGATGTGTGTGTATGTATACAGTTCAGAGGACAGCCGTAGGTATTGGTCCTTATCATCTACTTTGCCCCTTCATATTCATGCCAAGCTGGCTTGCCTTGGAGCTCGCCAGGGGTCACCTGGTCCCTCCCAGTTTACCTTAGCAGCACTGACTACTAACCCCAGCTTTCTATGTGTCCTGTATTTGCACTCTGGTCCTTACACTTTCATGGTAAGCACTTTACCCATTGAGCCATAAAACTTCTGGCAGTTCTCACAGTTAAAAAAAAAAAAAACAAAACAAAAGCAAACAAACAAACCCAAAAACGTTTGTAGCTAAAGCCAAGCATAAAAAGTTCAGTGCAGTGTAAGGGTGGACTGGAGGTGGGTGTTACCAAGGAAACTGTTGACCTCGTTGCTGACCTTACTGACCAAAAGAGAATAAATTACACCAAAATGAAAACTTTGGCACTTTTTTTTTTTGCAAGAATATGGTTTTGCTCCATTACAAAGATACTTAGAAAACTAAACATTTGCAAAAAGCATTCCCCCTCTTAGGATTGTATTCATAGAATAAGTGAAGTTCACATTCATTTCCAACTCACCCACTCCCATTTTTCTCAGATATTTATCAAGTAATGTGGTTTATAATCCAAACAAAAAAAAAAAAAGTTCCTTAATCCAGAACATACACACGACACGATAACACTAGACTGATGCTATTGTACTTCGCTAAAACACTGAGGTCTTCTCTAAAACAGAGCGGTTTGCACACGTAAAGTCTGGAGTGTGAAGAATCATAATGGAATGATAAACATATCTGTGATTCTATCTAGCAATAGAATCAAAGAAACAGCACATTCCTGTCTGTCCTTTGGGGTGAACAGACTTAGAAAGACTGTTCCTTTAACAGAGTCCTGCCTCAGGACCTGCATATGTTTCCTTGTGTGGGAAAAGCACATTGACATTTACACATAATTGAGGCCAACCTGGAATTTGGCTCTTATCCCTTCCTTCATAAGCCATTGTAGACGGGTTCTTATGAGGATGGAGTTTAGTTGTTATGGCAGTCTCTTAAGAAGCTTGAGTCATGGAACAAAGTGGAACTTAACGTATGAATGTTAAGGTACGCCAGCCTCCTTTATGTAACTCATTCCCCAGTTTCTTGGCATATTGGGATGTGCTTAGAATAGTTTTCTGTGGACTTTGAACATTCTTACCAAGTTAATCGAGTTGTAATCATGCTGAACTGAATAGCTTGAAAGGCATCTACTTTGTCCTTTTAACCTCTAAATTTAGAATCTCCCCTTTAATCAACTGCCTCAACCTTCCTATGGGTTTATCAGGAGAACTGTTTTGACTAACACATTAAGTGTTAGCCATGACGATTTGTTGGGCTTATATGTGAAGTTAAGCAAATTAAAAGGAGAAAACTGGAAATACCAATGGTACTCATGATATTGAAGTTGTGCTCTGATGGCCATTCTAGCTGTAAATTGACGAAATGTGTCCAGATGGTCAGAGTTGGACTAAGTGAGGGCTAAAGTCTATGAACCCCTTAATGTCCATAACTCATGGACTGGAACCCACATAACTCCACATACCTGTAACACTAGTGTTCTTGAGACTGAGACAGGTGGGATCATGGGTTTGAGTTCAGCTTGGGCTCATAGTGATGTCTGGTCTCACACATGAAAGAACAGTCATTCAGTTTATCATGGAATGAATATTTCACCACAAATAAGAATGCATTCACTACAGACAGCAAGTTGGTGTGTGGGGTTTAGGAGGGCCAGTGTTGCTTTTGTTATTTTCATTTTGCTGTAGCATCAATTTACGGATGAGCAAGTCTCCATAGAACTCTTTCATTCTCTATGTCTAAGCGAGGCATGTACCTGATCCGTAATGAGCTGGGAATCTGGAAGAGATTTTCTTCAGGCTCCTCCTCCAAGTCACAGAACAGAGCTCAAGCATGCACACAGTCTTGGAAAATAGAGTCTTCTCCCCAGAGTAAAAGTATGGTTACTGCCCTTGATTCAAAACAAAACAAAACAAAACAAAACAAAAAAACCCAAACCATTCTAAGTTCATATATTTTCCTTTGTGATAAGCCCCACTGTGTGTAAAAGTACCTCTTTGGACCTATTGACTCCACCACCTTAATCTTATACTGATTACCATGCTGCTTGCCGGACATGCATTATAAATGCATTATAAAATTCTTTGTGCATGATTCAGGAAGCTCATATCTTCTGCCAGCATCCATGCAACTGGCCGTTAACTTACTGGATTATAAAAAGCAAAGTCTTGGACCTCATAAAGTTCTGAGAGCTTGGTGATGAGGGTATGATGCTGACAGAGATGTTGCTTGCTAAGAAAGAATGAGCTTTTTGGCCAAATAACAGGATTTGAAAGGAGTCCTCAGGGATTGCTAACAAGCCCCCAGGCCCAACCAGGTCACAGAGCATTCTTATTTTCTGTTCATGAGGAGTGTGGTGGTTTCCATAGTAATGGCTCCTATAGGCTCATAGGTTAGAATGCTTGGTCACCCAGGAGTGGCACTAGTAAGAGGTGTGGCCTTGTTGGAGGAAGTGTGTCACTAGGGGTGGGCTTTGGGGTTTCCAGTGCTCAAGCCCAGTGTCTTCCTGCTGCATGCAGATATACAGTTCTGGTTCATCAGCATCATGTCTGCCTGTGCACCGCCATGTTTACCATGATGATAATGCACTAACCCTCTGACCTGTAGGTCAGCTCCAAGTAAATGTTTTCTTTTATCAGAGTTACCGTGGTCATTGTGTCTCTTCCCAGCAACAGAAACCCTAAGATGAGTGAGGTAGTAATTGCATAGCAGATATCCAGAAGCAGGCTCAAGCCCCCAAGACCCAAGTGGTCCCCATTTATTTTTGCAGCTCATTTTCTGTGGTTAGGGCTGGTGGAATGTGGGCTTTGCAGTTTCCTCAGTGGCCTGGCTAGCTCCAGGTCCATTCTACTGAGACAAGACTAAGATACAATGTGCCATCTGCAGATCAGTCAGACACACAATGAGCACGGAAAAGGAAAAGGTTATGATCTAGTAGGCAAAAGCGAGGTGAATTGTGAAGACTCTGGCTATCTTCCTTAGGAAGTAAGGTAGCAGGGTACACATGGCAACAACCGGGCTCTGTATGGCTCAGCTGCTTCTCTGGCTGACTTTCTTGCCACGCACACCCCACCAGCCCCAAATAGTCCAGGGGTGTAAATAAAAGTTGCTTTCCTCCCCAATGGATTCTTGCCATCATGGAGCTTTCGGCTCTCCGGATACCCTTGAAACAAGCTCCTGGGAGAAGAAATAGGTGAGGCATTCATCTTGTTAGTAGGTAGCTCAGTGAGCCGTTTGTCCTGGCTTTGAGACCTAACAGTCCCCTACTGTTCCTCATTGAGTTTATAGAGTCAATGAAGGCAAAAAATGCAGAATGGGAAACTGACATAAAGACTAAGTTCTCACAGCGCCTCTTCCCTGCCCCTCCCCCTCCCCCTTTCCCTCCACCCCCCCCCCCGAAAACTCTGCTCTTTCTGTTATAATCAGGGGAGAGTTTGGTGGACTTTCCCTTCTGTAATGGAGTCAAGGCTTCTGATTAAAACGGACCTCTACAATCAAAACGGTTCACAGTGGTGTAATGGATATCATTATATGCTTTGCCTTTGGCAGAGCAAAGTGGTTGAAATTTCCTCCCTTTTCTTTCTACCTTTCTTCTCCCTCCCTCTTGTCCTTTTTTCCCCTTTGAGCTGGGAACAGCTGCCATTATTTAAAACAGAGCAGGGATAGAGCCTTGCATGCTGGCATGGAAGCCTGTACTCTGTGTCTCTTCATTTTTCACATTTTAGCCTGACCTAGGTTAGGTTAAGGGAGGTACTAGGGGTGGGATTAACATTTCCTTGTAGGAAAAGTGTATGTTACTAGTGTGTGTGTGTGTGTGTGTGTGTGTGTGTGTGTACATACACATATAAATATATCACATGTACACAAAAGGGGAAGCATGGACAGGAAAGAGAAGTGTCTTCAGTAGGTGGAACATAAGATGGTCCTCACAGCCCTCATCAGTGCCCTCCTCAATAATCTTAGCTGTGCTCTTAGTCTTCAGATGTTGCTGTGTGGTATGACTTGATCTGCCATTCGGAAAGCTACCCTGGCAGATGACACTCATGTGTCTTCCAACTGCAGGAATAAATGCAGGTGCTAATAGAACTGTCTAGGTCAATCTATAGAGATCCATTCCCTGAAGACACCAGAATCAATCTGTAGGTTTGGTCATCACCACCCAGATGTCATCCCTATTACCAGGACTCATCCTTGGACAAGACATGGCAACACAACCACACTTAGAGACAGGACACAAAGTAGATTCTGTGCTTCTGAGGCAGCAGTTAGCATTTGGTACCAGACTTGGGAGTCCTGGTTGCCTGGGGGTAAGCAACACTATGCTGCATGGGGAGGTTTCCCTCCTGCTCCTGGAAGATTGATTATTTCTACACCGTGCGTCCTCCTTAGCACTGTTGGTCTGTGTCATTGCTACTGACACCTTCTCAGATTACGGTGGTGTTCCATTTAGATCAGCCATACCCACCTTGGCTCTTGAAACTAATTAATTTCATGTGTTTGGCCTTCTGGACCATTTGGTATGACAATGCTATATGTTTTATTGCAAAAGCCACTCAGCCATGGGCAGATAGTCAAGGCATTTGATCAATGTCTCACGTTCCCTGCCATCCACAGGCATCTGAAATTTCTGAGCTTTGTGAGTTTGCTGTGCTTTGTGAGTTTGTCCTGTTTTCCCTGGCACAGCCCTCTCCCACACCCTTTCACGATGGGAAGACTCAGCCCATCGCTTCAGAGTTAGCTCTGAATAATGTCAAGTTTTGTTTGCTGTCAGACACTTGTCCTTCAACTAATGTGGGGTTTATAGCTGTAGTCTCAATCTCAGAAGCTTCCCCTCACAAACCATGGCCCAAAAGAAGTTAGTGCGAGCTACGTCTGTTTCTTTCTCTGGCATGCTTCAATATTCCAGTTGAAGTAAGGAAAACAGGATTCCAGTTACTGTACCTTCAGTGGGGTTAGTCTTTCCCTGTAGCAATTGTATCTATTACTGTAGTGGTTTTGTTTGTCATCTTTCTTTTCTTTGTTTAGAGGGTCTCACTTTGTACTTCAGTGTGACTTTGATTCAACTTTGTAGCCCAGGTTGCCCTTGAACAGCTCCTTCTGCCCCAGCTTCCCACATGCCAGAGCTACCACTGTGGGCTGCCACAGCTGGCCTTAACGTCCCTTCCTCCCCCTCCCTCCTTCCCTCCTTCCCTGCCTCCCTCTCTTCCTTCTTCCTTCCTTTCTTCCTTCCTTCCTTCCTTCCTTCCTTCCTTCCTTCCTTCCTTCCTTCCTTCCTTCCTTCCTTTCTTTCTTCCTGAGACAGGGTTTCTCTGTACAGCTCTGGCTGTTCTGGAACTCGACCTGTAGAGCAGGTTGGCTTCAAACTCAGAACTCTGCCTGCCTCTCTGCACCCTGAGTGCCGTGATTAAGAGTGTGCACTACCAGCACCCAGCTCAGTGTTTCCTTTATACCACTTCTAAAGCTGGCCGGATGGTGATTGGTCAGTGCTTATTGGAGTTCCCCACATGGGTTCCATCACCCCAGATGAAATATGCAGTCTCCCCGGAGAAATGAAATTCATAAAGAGCAAAATAAAGTGCCAGGGAAGGCTCTAGTGATTACTACTCTAGATGCAGTGGTGTAGGAAGACAGGGGGTAAGAATAGAGGTGAGACTCCTGAGCTTAGGAGTCTATTTCTATAGTAGTAGGTCCTGAGCATTCCATCCCCATCACCACGCATGAAGAAGAGAAGAGCAGGACAAGGAAGAGGTAGAGGAAGAAGAGGAAGGGGACAGGAAGGGAAGAGTACTGGCCTGAAAGTAGATGCAGTCCTCTGGGTTATGGAACCATCCGAGTTAGAAAGCATTCAAGTGTATGCCCAGTGTATTTCCTCTGGTTAGGCCCTGTAGCTGAAATACTCAGCCACCTCCCCCCAGAGTGTCACACACTGGTAAAATCTGTAGCACATGTCCTCTGAGGGACATTCTGTATCAAAGCTAAGACCAGGGTCAGATGATGACTCCTAATGTGAGGAGTGGAAACATCTTGCATGGATGTTTCTCTGTAACTCTTAAGATTTGTTCTGTGGCCTTTCTCTCCCTACATGATATGTGTGTTTGGCAAAGGGTCTTGACATGACTCAATACTCATGAGACCGGATCAGGCGATTCCAAGTTTATTACAAGAAATTTATGCTCAAATTACTAATGGGATGAAACATCACTGTAGCACTTGCTGAGAACCTTAGCTTTGGGGCAAGGCTTTTTTTTTTTTTTTTTTTTTTTTTTTTGCCTGAACTGGATGGTAGACATAACTCTATCTGTTATATAAATAAGTGTGTTATATCAAGGAATCAGGACTTAAATTATAAAGTTGTCTTGTTTAAGAAAAATGAGTGCTATTGAAATACAGAGGCCACCACTGTTTGAACTCGGAATATAAAAAAGTTTTCTCTCTTATTTCTTAAAAACTAAAATCATAACACCTTCCCTTCTCTATTAAAAGTACTACATAATAGGTTCTGAGCAGCAATATACAATTTATAGAGTCAGTCATAATATAGGGACATTTAAAATTAAATCTGAGGTTTCATTTTTTTTAATTTATTAAAAATGTTGGGCCAAGACCAATCTTAATTCTTCTTTCCTTATTTATGTATCCATGTGCATGCATTTGGCAGAGTTCATGGCAACATCTTTCCAGCCATGGACTAGCCCAAAGCCTTTTCTCAACTCCCTACTAAGTTGGATTAAAGCTGCCTAGTTAAAAGCTGCACACAGAAGTACAGCCAGAAATGTCACAAGGTCCCTTGACATTTAATTCTGCAGTCTTATCTGTGGGAGAAAGATAAATGAATAAAAATGTTTTTGATCTCGAATTTGTTAGTTTGTTTTCTTGCTTAGCTTTTGAGAAACAAGATCAAGAACTTGAAAACAGCTCAAGCTTGTGTTTGCCTGAAATCTGGCTTTCAGAACTAAAACAAAAGACCCTTCCTGGTGATAAGCAGGTCCCTAGTGGAAGAAGGAGGGAGAGAGATTAGTGCTGAGCAGTGTTAGGGAGAAGACATGACTCCCTTCCACTGGGCTCAGGTGGAAGGTCACCAGCTGGGCCGGTCCTATGTTAGGCCTGGAAGCCTATCAAGCTGACCTCTCAGCAATGGGTAAGGCAGTCCCTGGCCTCAGTGAGGTTATGGCCTGAAAGTTAGATGTGGGAAAGAAAGTCAAAGTGTTGTGACTCCTCCCCTAGGCCAAATCCTGGTGATCTGAAGTCACAGCTGAGTACGTTCAGCTGCAGGAGAGTGCAGGAGCCATGCTCCTCTGACATTTTGACACAAAGACTTTTGCTAACCTTAGAGGTATGACTCTCCCTGAGACTAGCCCATCCCTAGAGATTAGAAGATTTGCATTCCTTGTTGTGTCTTTCATATGTACTCTTGACATTCCACCTCTTTCAACATTCCTTTTTAACATACTTCCCTGACTTAATCACACTACCGCCAAATATAAGGCAACTAGGGAAAGTGCCTACAACTCAGAACCTGCTAAACTTATTTTTATTTTTCATGTGTATGTGTATGTGTTCCCATGTGTGTGGGCAGCCATATGTATGTATGGGCATGCAAAATCCCTTCACTTTATTATCAAGGCAGGTCTCCCACCGAACATAGGGCTCACCAATTCTGGAGAATCTAGCTGGCGAACCTGCCTCTAGGGTTGCCTGTCTGCCTCCAGAGTGAGAGGGTGTGGTTGCCACACCTGCCACATTTTACCTGGGAATCTAAACTCTAATCCTCACACTGACATGGCAAGTGCTTCTTCATCCATTGAGCCATTAGCCAATTCCCAAATTCTAAAATCCAGTTAAATTCTTCGAACTAGTTAGTTCTATTCCTGTTTCTCCTGCTTTGCCTGTGCTTTTTACATGGAAGCCACAATAAATCCTTCCTTCTTCTTCCTTCCCTCCCTTCCTTCTTTCTTTATTCTGCATAATTCCCCTTCCAGGCTTATTGCAAATGTCTTTCCAATGGCACACCTTTTTCTGGTTCATTGGCTGGGCCATTCCCAATGAAGAATAATGAAGAATAAAGCCTGCAGTTTAAAAAGTGGTGGGAGACGATTGGGGTAAGAGAAGGGAACATCTAAACTGAAGAGGAAGTGATGTCACCAGATGACATGAGACAGTGAGGCCAGGAGGGAAGGGGTTCTAGGTGGAAGGGACATTGTTAATGGTTAAGTAGTTGTGTGTTTGAAATTAAATGTTGATGATGAGAAGAAACAAAGCAGGAGAAGCTGTGCTGGTTGGATCTTAAAGGATTTTAAAACATGTTGTATGATGGTAGTGGTGCAATCACCTGGGAAACGGGCCTACGAGCATGCCTGCAAGGGTTTATCATTAATGGTTGAGAGGTGACCACCCATCTACTATGGGTGATGACATTCTCTGGCTGTCCTTGGATCTCAGACTGTGTAAGGGAAGAACAGAGTTGAAGAGCAGCATTTATTTAAGTCTGCCTCTTGACTATGGATGCAATATCACTAGCCACTTCAAGCTGCTGCCTCCCTGATCTCTCCACCATAATAGGCTGTATCCTTAAACGGTAAGCTACAACAAGAGCTTTCTCTCCTAAGTTGTTTCTGTCAGGATATTTTTTTTTAATCATAGCAACAGAAAAATAACTGAGACGTCATGTTACAAAAATCTATTTATAATCAGGGAGGTTCACTCACTGTGACATTCTTGATCTGTGGTGATGTCACAGCTCTTAAGGAAACTTAATCTTTCAAAATGACGTCCTTGCCTGAACTGCTCAACTTCCATACTAAAGGCCTACTGCCAAGCCGTTGGTAGCTTTGCCGCTGCACCAAAGTCTGTTTCGCCTTCCATTTTGGGTCACTGCTCATGACCTCCTACATATTGCTCCATACTTAAAGCTTCTTGAAGGAAATCGCTGGCACCTTGGTACTTCTGTGTCCCTATCTGGAAAGTTCCCCTAGATTCCCAGTTAGAATGTGTAAAAGATTTCTCGAGGAATTGCAACAGAAACCTCCCTGACCCTGACTGACAGATACTTGCTCCGGAGCCAAGAAACAGTCTGGAGTTGGCCTCCTGCAAGCAAGAAGATGGTTCTTTATTGATTTCACTCTTCACACAGAGCTGACGGTGTGGGCCTGCAGAAGAGCAGCTGATGAAAACAAAGATGGTGGCTTGCCAGCTCATGTTTGTCTTTATCGTCAAGGAAGAACACAAACATTGACTCAGGGAGCTGCTCTTCCCCTCCAAGACAAACGAGCTGCTGAAGTGTCATGGTTCTGAAACCCTGCTGATCTACATAAAGGGTGTTTCACTGGTCATCCTCAAGTGATCTGTCCTAAATGAAAAATAGTTTGTGTTGCCCGATTTAGAACTTGGCTGTGGGGCCCATTGTGCTGGCTTCAAAAGCACTGAGTATTTCCTGAAAGAAACAAAACAAAACAAAACAAAAATCTCACCATAATTCCCCATCTTCCTTTTTCTCCTGTCCTTCAAGGAGACTTTTGAGGACCCTTAGCCTGTTTCCAGTCACCGTATTTGGTAGCATCCTCAATAGCTTTACTGAAGGGGAGAATTGTCTAGTCATTTTCCTGGTATGGCACCTTCAGCATCCTCTTTCTATTTCCTCTGCCTTGACCTTACCACTGCTGTCTTGTTATCACATACCAACTGCTTGGACCTTAAAGTGAACCAAACGTGTTTCTTAGACTGAAAAG
Source organism: Cricetiscus sungorus (assembly GCA_030556225.1). Lineage (NCBI taxonomy): Eukaryota > Metazoa > Chordata > Mammalia > Rodentia > Cricetidae > Cricetiscus > Cricetiscus sungorus. The sequence goes on from JANBXA010000731.1 coordinate 17,106,532, forward strand.
GAGCACATAACCCTTGAGTAAAATATTTTCTGTTTTAAAAAAATAGAATTATTCTGCATCCTCTTAGTGGCGCTTTTAGAAACAAACAAGGGGTTTGGAGAAATGGGTCAGTGGTTCCCAGCACTTACTGTTCATGTAAGGACCTGGGTTCACCCCTCAGCATCCACATTCCTAGGTGATTGCACACTCTGCTCTATGAAGAAACCTGCATGTGTGTGGGGCACACAACCTCACAAAGCACACATGTAAAGTACATAATAATAAGAAATTTAAAAAGACTTCCTGTGTATTGTTCTCTGAAGGGTACACTGAGTGAGTGCGGGGATGGTAAAGGAAGTTTAATATAAAAATGTCCTGCTGTTGTGCATGTTACGTCTCCTTATGCTTTTATTATTTTCTTCTAATGTTCATTTAGTGCCTGTAAAGATCTCTTCAAGCTTTCTTGGTGTTCATAAAACTCTCTGGCTTCTTTGGAAATTTTAGCTTAAAATTTTGGAATAGATAATACATTTACATGGTTTAAAACCCAAAACAGTTCAAAAGTGGGCCTTGAATAAAAAAAATTCACCTCTTTTCACCTTCCAGACCTGGGGGTTGGCCACCCAGTTTCTCTGTCTGGAGACCTTACACTGTCATACATGGCTTTGCTCATGGCTTGGGCTCATAATGTCTAGCCCAAGTGTGAAGCTGAATTGCAGCACTCATGTAGAGCAATGGCAGGAACAAGATGGACTGACCTAACACATCCCAACACGACAGTGACTGAACTAACATTCCAGTGCTAGCAGGACACTCATTGATCTAAGGTCTCATTTCTGGTGAACAGAAGACTCTTTCCTTTGTTATTGCCTTAGAAATCTGTAGAGGTGATATGGATGAATGTGTTTTGAAAAGTCATTGCAATAGGGTAACAAAGACCAGGGAGGAGAAGACCCAAATCCTGATGTTAACCCTATCAGGCAAAGAATTGTAGTGAGGAGGTGAATTGCTCAAGACTTTCTCAGTGAGAAGCATTTGATTCCCACATTTCTGGTTCTGGAAGAGGCTGCTGGTTCCAATAGAGATGGAGAAAAAGTTCGTTTGTTTTCTGTAAGTTTTCAGACCTTTTCTGGTTCTCCCACCACCTGCCTTGACATGGAGGCGAGATGCACATCTAAGCAAAGAATGGGACATCTTCCATAGCTGCCTGATCTGTCACCTTTGGGGTCCCTGACTGCTTGGTGCCCTCATGGCTTGTAGTGGTCTCCCATCTGTGAAAGATAGGGTCAAGGCATGTGAGTTGGGAGAAAATACAGGCCATTGAGGGCTCCAGGCTTAATGTCCCAGTGTCCTTGGGCAGAGCTGGCCATTTACTTCAGAGGGTGCTGCACTTGGGGAAGGAATGTAGATTCTGTCACACTGCTAAATGTGCACGTGTGAAGGGCACTGGCCTGATAGCCAGGGGCTGGAGCCCTCCTTATCCACATGAGATAGGAAGCAAGGGATGTAGATAACAGGCTCTCATGTCTGCAGGCCTGCACCTGGCCTCGGAAAAACTGCTGCTATCTGGTTGTTAACATAAGAGTAATACATAAATTTAACTACTAGATCATGCATTGTCACATTTATCTTGCATGATGTAGTAATTATTGAAGGGACCGATGCTCTTTTAATCAATGAATTCTCATGCAGTTTTACCAATGGAACCTTGAGCTTATGACATTTAGAGTGTTTATCCTATTCAAAGTGAAAATTGTTGTTGTTATTACTGAGAATCAATAAACAAACTTTGTTTTCCCTTTACAAATCAGTCTAAGCACAGCTATGGAATGGTCCCCAGGTTCACCAGTCTTAGTAGCCTTCTTTTCTCCTCTTCCTTTTCCTCATCCACCATGGCAAGAAGATATCACTTCACATGTAACTGTCCAGTGGTTTCTATGTTCCTTGACTTTTTGAAGATGGGAATGGAGAGAAAGAATCAGACAGTGGGGAGGGCTCTTGGAGGTAGGGACACCTGTTTTGTTAGCTGCTCTGTCTAGAAATCTCAGGAGATGTTAAGAGTGAGCCATTGATTGGAAGAGATCCGGACTTGTTAGCAAGTATGGACTTAATTAAGTCAGAATTCTTTTGAACACTGTAATTCTGAAAGTAATCGCATTGACCAAAAAAAAAAAAAAAAAAAAAAAAACCTAACAGGCTTGTTGGGTGCTTCACCAGTAGGAGCACTGCTTTCTGTCTCAACAGGAAGACAAGGTGTGTGACTGACAAAGAGAGCAAGAATGCAAAGAACCCTCCACCCTTCAATTCCTGCTCCAGAAGAGTAGCAGAATAACCCCAGGGGCCTGGAGAGGTGGCTCAGCCTGTCAGGTGCCACTGCATGAGCATGGGACTTGAGTTTAGATCCCGAGACACACTCTAACCTGAAGGAAGAGGTTATTCACAATGTTTCCCCACGGCTCAGTACATCCATGATAGAGTACAGATAGAGTACAAACAATGTTAGGACTCACAGTGTTGCATAGTCCTGCTCACTGGATGTGACTAGTCATCACTGGAGGTAAGAGTCATCTCAGGGCTCTACCTGGAAGGCATGCAATCAATGGATCTCAGAGCTTTCTCTTTCTCTTTTGATTGAGAAATGACTGCCCTCCCTCAGCTCCCATGACAAATGCTGCCCTTTTTAGAGGCCAGGGGAAATGTCAGTTTATTAGAATCCTTAGTCTGGTGTCAGTTTGAGCAGGAAACATTGGGCTCCTGCCTGCTTTAGGATCATAAGACAGAAGCATTGTCAATGAAGGGCCTGTACTCAGAGCCTCGAGATCACTCGGGTAGATGAAATGTACACCGCATTGGGGCTGGTGACGTCAACCTCCTTCCCCATCAAGTGTTTCTGAATGTCGCCAGGAGGCCAGTTGCCTCTTGTTACCAGAACTACTGGTGAGTAGTGTAGTTGTAATGAAGAATGGCTTAATGTAAGCGAAGAGTCACAGATTTGCTCGTCTGCACAGTGGTGTGTGTGTGGGCGGGTGGACCGTCACCTGGCACTTTGCTATCCGAGGGGTCCTCTGTGAACAGCATCATAAGCACCACCCTTAGTTTGTAGAAGTGGGAAATCTCGGGCCCCATGCCAGGCCTGCCAAATCAGAACCTGGGCTTCAACCAGATCCCCAAATCAGATTTATATGGACATTAAAATCTGAAAAGTGAGGCTCTAAACTCAAGTTAACCATGTGTTACTTATCTGCTAGCAGAGGGAAAAGATGCCTGAGGTCATCAGCAAAGTTCTTAAAGCCTGTTATCAAGGTTAATCATTTGTTTATTTTAGCTAACATGGCCCTATTTCCTCTAGGGTCATTTACTGTGCTTCTCAGTAAATCCTTGCTTTTAATTCATGCACTTCCTTGCTTCCCACTTTCTTGACAGTTCTAAGAGTTTATGAAGCAGTGGTCTGTCTATTCTTTCAGCTGCTGGATTGGTCTTCCACTTGGAAATAACAGTGTCCTCTTCAGAAGCCTGGGGGCCATAGGGCTGTCAGCCAAGGTCTGTCTCCCTCCAGTGGCTGGAGTAGCCATATCAATGAAGTGTGTTGTTTTCCCACTGAGATGAAGTTCACTTGTTCTATGAAAATAGCTGAAAGGACCAGGGGCTACATAGATCCAGACCTTCTGGCTTGTCGCTGTTGGGTCACAAACTCTGAAAGACAGTGTATACGAGTCGTCGCTTACAGCCACCATGTGCCAAGGAGTTCTGTGTTTCTCTCCTGTTCTTTCCCATATTCATACTCTTTAGTTTGGTTTTTTTATTTGCCTGCCAAAGTCAGAACCTCAGAAGCCAGACCTCTGGAAACACACATTTGTAATGTAACCCCAGGACTTGTGACACCGAGGCAGGAGGATCTCGAGTTCAAGGCCAATCGTGGAGACTTTGTCTCAGACAAACAAACCCAAACCAGCAAAGAACCTCAGCTGAGCAGGGGTGTCCACGTGCAAGAAAACGTGGTTCCTGCTGGGAAGACTCCCCATCATGTTGTCAGTGAAGGAGACGAGCTTCACACGTTGCCTCCGCTTGGATTACTCCCTTTTGGTCATTATCGAGGTGGAGGTTGCTTCAGCATCCAATTCGTAATCCTGCGGTAATTTACACTTCACCTTATCAAGTTTGTGTTCAAATTTAAGTTTTTAAACTTGTTACTGGCCTTCTTCAAATACTTGTCGCACATTCTAAGAGAGTTAAAGTCTAGCACACAAAAGAGCTGATATTTGCACAGGCCAGCCCACTTAATGATGATCAAAGATTCCTTAACTGACCATTCAGCTGCATGACATTTTATACAATTTCCCCACCCATGGATTGGACTAGCTAGCGAATTCCAGGCTAGATTGTGTTACAGTAATAACCTAGCAAAAAACCAAACTTTTATGACATAAAATAGTGAAGTACTAGTCGAAATGTTATTCAGATGTATATATTAATTAATATGTAAGACATGCTGAAGCCACAATACCCAGACTAAACCCTTAACAAACAGGGAAGGTAGAAACTCTAAGCTTCCCTGAGCGTGTGGGAGAAGTCTTCTTTATTTTTATTTTCAATTAACGGAATTTGGAAGAACATATTAAGAAATATTTATGTGGCAGTTCTTTCTGACTTTGTAAATACATCTTACAGTTGGGATTTGAAAAGAAGGAATTTGACGTTGTGTTATAAGAGACATTTCTAGACTAGATTCTCTCTTCTAAAATTTTGATGTGCAGAGGAATGCCCTAGGGACTCTTCTGAATGTGCAGATGGGTCTGCGTAGAGTCTGAGATGGAGCCAGATGCTGTCCCTCTGAGTGGCAATTGTCTGTGGACAGACCCTGTCAGTCTTAATGATGCTGGCAATCACTCTGAGCTAAAAAATAAACAATTATTGAGCAAAAGCTTTTACAGCTCTGGGCAGAAATCTGGGGAGATGAGAGCCTCCTGGACATGGGACTTAAATGTTTCATCACAGTTGAACTGATGTCAGAGATCTAGGAGTAGCAGCAAGGGATGGAATGTTGGATCAAGCTGTGGAGCTAGTCAACCGCTAAGCTGTAAGACCGTGACACCACCTTGGTTACGCCTATTGATAAAGTTTGATATTATATTCCTAAAGGTACAATTGCAGGCTTCTACCACTCGGTGGATAAGGAAGAGCCAGAAGCAGCCATTGTAGAGGGAAAGTTCGGAGTGAGCCTGTGGGAATAGAGAAAAGGGGAGGCGTGGCACCCGATTCAGCAAGCCAAGGTGGGCGTGGGCTGGGGGGAGAAAGGGCATGAGCATCACCATCTTGAGACTCTGGACTCATGGTGCCTCTGACAGCCGCCCAGAGGGCTCTGAGGGCTCTGAGTTCTCCATTGCTATCTCAACTAAACCAGAGCTCATGGGTCCCATTTGAGAATTTGCAAAAGAGTTCCAGAAAGGATTAGTACACTTTCTATTCAGTGTTTTAAAATTACTCTTATTATAGTGTGTGTGTGTGTGTGTGTGTGTGGGGTGCACACCATGGACCATGGTGTACATGCACGGAGGTCAGAGGGCAGCTTTTATGGAACCAGCGCTCTCTCTGCACCTCTGTGTGAGTTTCAGAGACTGAACTCTGGTCTGCAGGCTTGGACTGCGTGCACCACTCCCCACTGAGTCACCTCGCCTGTCCTTCTCTATCTGTAACAAAGTTTCCTGCAGGATTGTGTTGTGTGATATTTTGCTTGTATTCTAACAAATAAAGATAGCGTAGGGGCTGATGGCGGAGCTAGCCCCTAGTTAACCATAGAGACTTGGAGGACTGTAGACATGATAAGGTAGAGCAGAGAGAATATCCGACTCCTTTTGGTCAGAGAATTAAGAAAGGTGAGAAGTTTCCGGTGGCTGCGCTCTGATTCTCCGATCTTTCAGCTTTTACCCCAGTATCTGACTCCAGATTCTTATTGAAAAAAGACTAATAAGGATCTCGATTCAGAATTGTCAAAACAGTCCAGAGCTGTAGAGGAAGGGAGTTTGTTTGCATAAGGAATGAGGCAGGGGCTAGTGCGTCATACCTCCTCATGGGCTTGCATTGTGAAGCTGGAGAGGCAAGCCCATAGGAAGGTAATTAATTTGCCCACATGATACAATAAAAGTCACAAGGAAAGCTTAGAAAACAAACTTGACAGTGTGTATGCAGTAAATTGTGGCAGTTGCTGACAAGATAACAACCTTCAGTAAACCCTATATTTCAAGCTATACTTTGAGAACAAATGTCAGGCCCCTAACATGGCTCTTGTAAGGAAAAAACAAAAAGCAAATAAACAAAAACCCAAACAGAACAGTAAGGTATACTCCATCCATGCTGGAAGGGATTCTAGACTTGTGCAATGTGACCCCTTCCAATAAATGTTTAAATGTCTGTCCTAAAGTCCATATTTCTTTAAAAGATGGCAAGGCGTTCCTCCTGTGAGTAACTTTAATCTTCATTTTCAACTCTTAATCTTTCGTTTAGCAGGCTTTAAGAAAAAATTCATTTGCCTAATAGTGTAGAGCAGGGTCAGTTTACAAAAGATAATCACCTGAGACTACAAGCTGCTTTTACGTGAGAAGTAAAATCTACCTACGTAATCCCCTAGGTAGACTGCTGCCCTTGAGACAAAGAGCATTCAGATTGATTGCTCGGGGCTGGGGAGAAGCTCAGTACTAGAGCACTTGTGTAGCGTGCTGGCTGCCTCAGTCACCCTGAACTTGGGCAAACAAAGAACCCGCATAGGTCCTGTCATAATAGGAGAGGGCAGGAACAAGATCTGGGTCCAAAGCCTGAGAGGTCCCACGTGGAACCCAGATACTAGGCAAGACACTGCTTTATGCTTTACCTGCAGAGAGTGACATGTTCCAAGACATCTGGAGATTCCAAATTTACACCCCCAAAAGTTTTCACGTGTTCATTCTAGACCAAAGTTAGTGCATCCCCAGATTGTTCAGATTTATAGCATGTCAGCTGGTCCTTGGTTGGCTGGGTATGGTCATGCAAATAAGGTCAGAAAAGGCCTAGCCAGAGTTGTGGGGAAGTTGCCAGTCCTGGCTGCTATGGTGATCTCTGCAGGCTGCAGCCCACTGCTTATCTATCTGGATTGCTGTCAGGCCCCTCCTGCAGCTGGGGTTTTGGTTCCTTTGGCACTCTCTTGACATTGGGGTTTGAGTTTCCAGCCTATTGTCAGACAGGGTGAGAAGATCCACATCAGGGCCGCTCCCACCCACCCATCACTGCTCCATACTCTGTTTCAATGGGAGGTAGGGTTTCTGCATCACATTTGGGAGGAGGTATTGGGAACACAAACACAGAGTCTATAATATGAGCTGGATTATGAATGCAGTCAGGGTATTCTAGACTTTTGCTTAGATATGCTGGTAATTGTAGGGATGTTGACCCAATTTGAGGGCAGGCAGTGGGCAAGACAAGAATAACTTGACTGAGAGCCATCTATGTAGACATTCAGAATTCTGGCTTCTTTAGCCATGGTGAAAAATCAAGAGTAAATCTTCTGAGGGCAGGACTCCGGAGAGGAGGATTGGAAGGGAGGTGTGAAAAGTGTGCCATTGGTTTCTCTAAGAACCATCTCTGGGGTACCAGTTGTGAAGTTAAATAGGACCAAGGCTCATTTGATTTCATGACCTGTGAGAGGCCAAGGACTAGCTTGGCAAATGACTCAGTACTTGGGATTTCACACATGAGAAGGTGACCCCAATAAATGAGTCCGCTACCCTGGAAGTGAGGAATGATTGCAGCAGTATGTCATTGAAGTGTAATCGGGGTTTCCAGGAGGCCACAAGAATGCCAAGTCAGAGAACTTGTTAAATAATGATTTCATCTCTCCCCTCCCTCCTTGCCTTCTCTTGGTTTGCTCTAACTAGCTCGAAGGAAATCCTTGACTGAGTCCTCAGCTCACCAAGGGCATTAACACTAGGCATCTAGTAAATTAATTCAGTTAACACTAGATGTCAAGCTAAAGTGCTCTCTGTTTTTGAAGACACAAATAGAGGAGGCAAGGTATGGCTATTCTCAGTTGATCCTTTGGCAAGGAGTTGGGGCAGTTAAGTGGAACCACAAAAACACAACCACATGAATAAAAACCAAACTAAACACGCAGATGACACATGCCACAATGGCCATGGGCTACTTTGACTTTTCTGACTTCTCTGGATAGAGGATAAATGCAGGAAAGAGAGATTAATGTCTGGGGACAGTGATCCAGATGTGCTGCCCCTTAGAGAGCCAACAGCCCACCCCTTTTCTGCTTTCACTCCAAGATTTCCACAGCAGGATCAAGGTTCAAATTGGTTTCCAGCTTGCTGTGAGTGGTCAGAGCTCATAGGCCTTTGGAGGACTACCACAGTGTCTGCAGCACAGACTGGCTCTCCTCCACCTTGTTTCTTCCTGCCCCCTCTCATGTGCCTAAAACACTCACACATTGTCTTTCTGCAAAGCTGAATAAAAATGACTTTCGGATCTTACACTGTCCCTAAGGCAGAAGTTTTTGAACAATCAAATTGTCTCATAAGAACAGGAACCTGAAACAGAGAATGAAGCTCCACAGAAATCAGTTGGGGGTAAGTTTTGAATGTTTTCTTCTCTCTTATCTTGCCTTTTTTTTTCCCCCTTTTCTTTCCAGTATATTAAATAAAACATTCTTTATTCTCTAGGAAATTGCATTCTTGTTAGTGACATGATCACACAGAAACTGAATTTGAACACTAGTGATATGATTGTGTAACAGCATCATTTTCTAGGCATTTATTTTAAAATGGAATTAAGAATTCATAGTGTGCTATTTTGTATAATTCATAAAACAAAAAGTATATGTTTAGAGTATTATTCACATGCTTAGGATGAGAAAACCGAGGTTTAGAGAGGTGAATCTACCCAGCACCCCACAAAAGGTTTAGACCTGTTTGGGTGCAAGCATGATCCCCCCCAACCCCCTTCCCCATCACAATTTTTACCTTTGCAGGGCCACAGTGACGGCCTTAACCGTTAGTCAGGAAGGCTTAGGAAGCTGATCAGAACTGAACTTGTCTTTGAAGGCTTCGTGAAAGACATAGGGAGATGAATATTTTATTGTGTCCTCAGCCTGATAATTCTCTTTCAAGACACCGGTCCTTCTTTGTACATGAGCTGTTAGAGTGTGGTAGTTTTCCACATTATGTGGAAACTGGTTATCATTAATCTCTGCGTGCGGCCCTGGTTCCTCCAGGGGGCTCCTCTTGGAAGCTGATAAATCTTTCTAATTAGCTGTAAAACTCATGAAAATGCGACGTCATGTTTTAATCATAAGATACTTGGGCCATTGGCATTTTGTGTCCTAGTTGAATTTTTATTTTTGTTTACCAAATTGGTTGGAGCTTATAACATTTTTAGTAGTTTACTTGTAAGCCCACAGAGCTTGGGATTACAAAGGCTATGAATTCTTTTCAGTAATGAAATCACAGAAATGCAGAAAGAAAGTGGGGGAAGGCGCATTGGTTGATTTTCCCATGTGTTGGTGGAATAGTGAAGGATCTCTGAGATATTCTCAGATAATTCATTGCAGGCCCAGTTCTAAGAATAAAAGCCAGTGTCCTGAACAATGGGGGAGAAAATGGGCTTGCTTTCTGTTTTGTTCTCTGAAGTTCCAGTGAACTCTCACAAGAGTTTTCAAGAACAATCAGGATGAGAAGTCCCACTGCAGGACAGTTGTTAATGAAGACACAACTGGTCAAAGTATATAGGATAACTGATGGGGTTGTGCTCTGCCACAAATGGGACACCTGTATCTCCCCACCTCCCACCATCCCTTTAAGGCTAAGGACCTACCCAAGAAGAGAGGCAAGACAGTAAGACCTAGAAGCCAGGGAGGAGTAGAGAAAATGGCCTTCTGTGTGTGATAGAAACACTGCACTGATGAACTCACAACCACCATGCTTGGCTGCACAAGACCTACACAGATCAAGCTAGTCAACACCCAACACCTGGGGAGAAAGAGCTCATGAGCCCTGACCCCTAGTTGAGGCGTTGTTGACAGTTAATGGGTTTTGTGGGAGAGAGAGTTGGTTTTCTTTAAGGGAATAGCCCCTGGTTGGTCCACCACACTCCCCTGGATGGCCCCACACTGATGAATATATATAGGCATCATATTAGAACCAGTGGGCTATAAAAAATAAAATAAAAAAGAGAACACGAAGTTGGGAGATGTGGGGCTAGATCTGAGAGAAGTTGGAGGTGAGCATGAAACAAATACACTGTATACATGCATGACATTCTCAAAGAAATTAATATAAATATTACAATAAACACATAAAATGTGGCAATAGCAGTAAAGAGAAGTTACTGGATTTAGTTTTCAGATGGAGGATTGGCACAGGATCAGAGTCACATTTTAACTAGAATGTTCTCCATATTGTGTTATCTCCTCAGATTGGTTCAAAAACTTTAGACGACAGCACAGCTTTCTGGGGCCCCATCCTTCAGCCTCTAACTTGGGAGGTCTTGAACAGGACCTGGAATTTTCATGTTAGACAACTTCTTAGATGCTGCTTGTACTGGTGCCACCCAGCACCAGAAGGTGAGAGTCTGTCCCAGCTCAGTACTAACTACCCACGTGATCTGAGCAGGCCTTCCTCCCTCCACTCACTTCTGCTGAAGTTAGGATGTTCTGCAGGGCTTTGACAACCCCTTGATAAAAGCATGGGCTGGGAGCTAGTTGATAAAAATAATTTGATCCATTTCATCTCACGTTTTGAGTTGGAACAGTGATGTGGGTTTTTGTTCTGAAATGCTCAGGACAGGAGCTAACACTGTTCTGAGCATGACTCTTACACACATATACAAGTTCTTATGGTGAAACATGGCCTGATAATTTTTCCATTGTTTGGAATTAAAGAGAAAACATGGTTTCTTACTTCTGTGTAATGCGTGTCTATACATATGCACATGTGTTTTATGGGGCTGAGAAATTAACCCAGGGCCTTGTGAATTCAAGTTCAAATTATTCAAAAAATAAATTCCTACTGAGTTGAAACACAACTGAATTTTAATTACAAGATGCTGCCAAAATTTTACACATAAACTAGGATCTTTCAAGAAGATTAAAATGCATCTTAATTTCTGTCAAGGTTCCTACAACAAAATCTCATAGTGGGAGGGACTAAACTAACATAAATTTATTCCTCACAGCTCTAGAATCTGAGAAGTTCAAGATCAAGGCTCTGGCAGATCTGGCATCTGGGAAGGACCAGCTGTCTTCTCATTGTGTCCTCTCTTCACAGAAAGCAGAATTGTCAAATGCAGCTCTTTCTTCTCCCCCCACCTCTCTCAAGTTCTCAATATGTAGGCCAGACTCCCATTGAACTCACAACCCCTTTGCCTCTGTCTCCTGAGCTCTGGGAGTATAGGTCTGCATTACCTTGACTTCCAGCTTGCATCTCTTTCTTATAAAGGTTAATTTAAGGAGAACACAGACATTCAGTCCACAGAAATGGGACTAAGAATTTCAACAGAGTTAGAGTAAACAATACTGTCTTGTTCCATCTTCATGAAAATTGGGTATAATAATAGAGTCATTTGGACACACGTCTTGGGGAGTAGCCCACATAAGATTGCTGGGAGCAAGTTTCTAGCTCTGTGTCTGAGGGAGGCATTTTCCTGGCATGGCTACGTCCCAGAGATCACTAAGTACAGGCATGCTGTGAGGCCTGGATCCTCTAAAGGGTCTTTGGCCACTCTGAGACCAGGACAACATGGTTCTTCCCCTCTTTCTTGCCCCAGGAAGAAAGATCACTGGGCATGCATTCTTTATTAATTTCAGTTTGAGTTACTGAACTCTGCAGACTAACTTTATCTTGATATTTCTCTCCTTTGTTCTTTGATTTTTTGAGATAGGATCTTGCTCTGTAGCTCAAGCTGGCCTGGGACTCAATTCTGCTTCCATTTCCCTGGTGCTGGGATTATATACACCCACCACCATCCTTAGCAACAATACAATTGTTAACTGCTAGAGAAACTACTTTCTAAAGTTCTAGTTAACAAACGAAATCCTTTTAGTAGGAAATTGTGACTTGCTCTTGTTTATTCATTCTCAAATGGGAACATGAATCACAAAGTCACAACATGAAACCATTTTGGAAATAATTACTCACCTACTTTCCCAGCAACTGGACGTTTCATGCGATATGAATAGAAAATGGAGTTCCCCCTTGGTGCCTGGGGGAGTGGTGGTGGAGAGGATTGGTTCCAGCAGCCATCTCCTTGGATGCCAAACTCCATGGATGCTCAAGACTCATATAAAAGGGCATAGCATTTTCACATTATCTGCATACATCTTTGTGTACACAGAAATAGTTCTTAGGTTACATAAGACACCTAATGCAATATAATACTGTGTGAACAGTTGCTATACTGTTTTATTTAGGTACCAATATCAAGGATAGAGAAGCAATATATATTCTGTAAAATCACAACTATTTGTTTTATAGAATATTTTAAAATATTCCTTTATTTCCCATTCTGACCATAGTTTCTCTTCCCTTCTCTCCTCCAAGTCCTTCCCCACACCTTCCCTTTGCCCCTTACCCCAATCCATTCCTCCTCAGTTTTTGTTCAGAAAAGGGCAGGCCTCCCATGAATATCAATAAACCATGGCACATCAATTTGCACTAAGACTAAGCACCTTCCCTAGTATTAAGACTGGACAAGGCAACCCAGTTGGAGAATAGGGTTCCAAAAGCCAGGAAAAGAGTTTGAAACAGCCCTGGCTCCCACTGTCAGGAACCCATAAGAGGACCAATCTACACAATAGTCACATGTACACAAAGGGGCTAGGTCAGTTCTGTGCAATCTTTGGATTTCAGTTCAGTCCCTGTGAGTCCCCAGGAGCCCGGCTTAGTTGATACTGTGGGTTTTCTTGCAGTATCTTTAACCTCTCTGACTCCTAAAATCCTTCCTCCCCCTCTTCCACACAGTTCACCAAGCTCTGCCTAATGTTTGGCTGTGGGTCTCTGCATCTGTTTCCATCACTTGCTAGGTGAAGCCTGTCCAGTGACAATTGGACAATCTATGAGTACATCAAAATATCATTAGGAATAATTACATTGACTTTTTTCCCCCAGTGGTTTTGGTCTAGGTCTCTGGGCTATTCCACCTCTGAGTCCTGACCCTCCAGGCAGGTCAGGGGTGAGCTCCTTTTCATGGGTCTCAGATTGGACCAGTCATTGATTGATCACTCCCACAGTTCTACGCCATCTTTACCCTAGCATATCTTGTAGGCAGGACAAATTATAGGACAAAGGTTATGTGGCTGGGTTTGTGTCCCAATCCCTTCACTGGAAGGTTTGCCTTTATAGGATCTGTTGAAGTCCATAGATGTGGAATTCAAGGATACAAAGGGCCAAATGTAGCTCCTATTTTATTCTTTAGTTTATAGCCACCGTTATAGCATCAAGAGGATGATTGCTGAATGTGTCAAGGTAACTTTTGAATGCCTATAAGTATGTTACAACATTGTTTTGTAGTGTCTCAAAAAGGACTTTAAAATTTTATTTTTATCAGGAGAGTCAGAATTTTTCCTAAACTTTAGTTTTTGGTATTACAGTGTCTCATATAGCCCAGGTTGACTTCAAACTTGCAATATAGGCAATGATAACACTGAACTTCAGATCCTCCCACCTCCTCCACCAGATATGTGGATCACTGAATCTTGTTTTGGTGCCAGGAATGAACCTGAAGTTGTTTTGTGCACAATAGGCAAGCATTTTCATAGTTGAGCCACAACTCCAGCCCCAATATTAATTTGTAATCAGTGGAGTTTCCCTTTTATGTAGTTGTAATATAGGCTGGGCAATATTTGTGATTCAGCTATCATATATAATTAATATGTTTAATTAGGGCTGAAGGTATAGGTGAGCAGTCCAGCCCATGACTTATATTCATATAAAGTAAACAAAAAAAATCCAAGTAAATAAAGTCGTTTGCGGTGGTGTTATGTGCTTGATGTTAGTAATGCTAACGCTTGGGAGGTTGAGGCAGGAGGGGAGGAGATACACATAGAGACTTATTAACCTGGGACTCCTCTTGGCTTGAGCTACACACACACACACACACACACACACACACACACACACACACACACACACACAGAGTTTAGCAATCCAGGGCCCCCATCTACACTGCAATATGCTTCCCCCAACAAAGCAGCTAACCCCTCTGCCCTAAATAACATTTAGAACTACCTTAGTGGCCCTTAGTATGGCCAACTGTCCTTTGACAACCTTTCAGAGAACAATCCCCGACTTACTATCTTATTGCTACGTACATTTAAAATCATATGCAGCTTATAAAACTCAAGCCTGTCAATCCAAACATTAAACCATCCATACCGCATCCCTGGACCCACAAAAGGAAGCTGGGAGAGGTAACCTGGCCCCTTGAGCAATCTTGCTGGGGGACTTGGCTCCCTTGTAGTTTATCTCCTCTCTTCCTTTGCCTTTGAATACCATCCTTTGTGGCTTTGCCATTTGTCTGTGCTTCTTTGACCAAGATGCCAAACCTTAGTAAATATGATCCAGACAAAGCCGCTATGAATGGAAGGACGGAGAACTGAGTTTGAGGACAGGTAGGGTACACAGCTAAACCCTGTCTTAAGGAACAAAAACAAAACAAAGTGTACACAGCAAGATATGGTTGTGAGCTTTGTGCCTTTGCATGTGTATATTTCTATTTCATTCTCACCTGCTTTGTAAAACAGATATCATAAGTGTAAAATAGCTTGCATTTGTCTTAGAAAATATGGAAAATATGGAGAGGTGAACACAAAATCAACCAACTCAGAATACTTTACTTTGTTTACCATGCATATACACATCTTTATACATTTTTATTTGAATATATAAGCAAGTTAGAGTCTGTAATGTAACCCTGTAACCATTTTTCTTTAAAAACCATATCAGCTGCTATCCATTTCTATGTCATGTATCTCTACCAGCTTCCCAGAAACCCATTAAAACAAGGAATAATACATGGCATGAATAATCAAGTTGTTGTTTTTAAAGCCCGTGTCGGGGCCTGGACAGGTGGATCAGTGGTTAGATCCGTCTTGGCTCTGAGTACCTGAGCTTCTAGCTGCCTCTGCCTGAAACCTCAGCTCCAGGGTATCCAATGCACCAGAAGGCACCTGCACTCACATGCACAAATCGAGCACCTCACACACTAGAAAACACATACACATAATTATAAACAAAACAAACAATCAAACAAACAAAAATTTGGAACCCGTATCCGGTGACTTGAAGTGGATTGCTAAGAAACGAGAGCGACCAATAAAAGATGAAGAACACGATGAATCCTTCTATAGTTTTCTTAAGGGTTGTTCTTTATGATAGAGATTGAATAAATTATGTGCCCTTCCTAGAGGATGTGCTGCTCTTCATTTAAAATGTGCCATGGACCAACTCTTAAGCAACTGTGGTCTTTTAATGAAGGTGGCAGCTGTGCCCCACCTTAGCTACGCCTGGGCCTTGACAGCTAAGTGAATGGTCCATTTGTAGTCTAGGAACTGAAGGTAGCTCACACATGGGACCTTGCTGATGGTGGACCCAAGTCTCCTGCTAGAGGAGGATTGAGTCAACCAGTTCAACCTGAAGGTCACTGTCTGCCCTGGCTATCTTGCTTGGGATTCCTGACCATTGTTGCAAGGTTAATATTGTGGACAGTGTGTGTCTCACTTCCTGGGATGAACTTGTGGCCCACTAGATGTCTCAAGGCAAAGATTCCTATAATACCCACGAGTTGTCCTTCTGAGAAGGCACAACTTTCTTGGTTATAAATTATGTCTCTGTAAGCCACCTGCTAATCCAAATAGATAGATTCTTAAATATCTTGACCATGCAGGAAATATAAGCCAGTCTAGTCCTGTCCACCTCCTGTCTGTGATGGAGGACTGTGGCCGGAATGGCTTTCGTTCACATTTGTGGAAGGTTGGTTCTCCCTGGATGCTAAGCTACAAGTAGTATCCTTTCCCCACAGGAGCTTTGACTTCTCACACACTGTGTGCTTACGGCTCTCCTAGTATTTCATACTTAGTGACTGAGGGTATCACACACTCCATCACACTCCAGCTGCTTCAACTCCCAGTCACTGACTTAGTCTGTGCATGAGCAGACAGGTCAACATTTCTCGTGGAGCCTTCTTGGGTGGGTGGGGAGATCTAAATAAAAGAAAGAAGATTTAGATGGAGAGAAAGAACACTAGGGCTTTTGAGTTGTAGCTTTATTATTGTTGTTATTATTTTGTAGTTAAGCCCTGGGGTGATGTCCAGTTTTCTACAATTTTACTATAAATTGTTCTCTTTGATTCTTTTCTTGAACATTATTATTGTTTTGCTGTTGATGTGATTGAATAAAAAACCTAGTACATGTTAGTAAAACCTCTTACCACCAAATAATACCCAGACCTAAGGATTTTTATGCCTCCTTTGGTCGTTTGGATGAATATCTATGCACATTATAGAGATGATACATCAAAGATGAGTTTCTTAATCTTATTTATTTTTATTAATTTTAGGCTAGCATGCAAACTAATGAGTTTCACCATGCCCCTTCTCTGTGATTATATTTTTTCCTCTTTCCCTCTAGCCTATACTTAATTATCTCTCACCACCATCTTGTTTCCTTTCTTCTCCTAGCCATCCTCCTTTTCTACTTCCGCACCATGTGTATTCCATCGCCCTCTCTATTTATCATTTCTCGATGATCTCATTCTCCCCTCTCACAGCCCAGCTTCCAGCCTGATGATCCACAAGCACACATATATGGAAAAAAATACCTTATGTATACTTTTTTTTAAAATCGAGGTTCCACATAAAAGTAAATATGTAGTATTAGCCTTCCTCAGTCTGGCTTATTTCATTTAACATCAAAGATTTTCGGTTGTATTTATCTTCATGAAAGTTTCATTTTGTTCATGACTGATTACAATTCCATTGTGTATGTGTACCATGTTTTTTTGAATCTGTTCTTGTGTTGGTGGACTTCTAGCCTGGGTCCATTTCTTGGTTGCTGGGAGTAGAACAGCTATAAATATGGATGTACGAGTATTTCTATGGCATGTTGACTTAGAGTCCTTTGGGTACATACCAAAGAGTATGTAAGTCACATGTTAACTATTTTCATTGAAAATCATTTTTTAGCTTATTATTGTATGTGTGAAGTATGTGTATGATGCGTGAAATATGTAATACTCTGATCAGAGAGATGGGGGAGTATAAGCATACTGTGACAAGTGTGTGGGGGTCAGAGGTCAACATTCCAGAGTCTTTTTTTCCTTCCCCTGTGGGTTAAAAATAAGGTTGTTGGGTTTGCACAGCAAGCACGTATACCTGCTAAGTCACCTCATCTTCTGTCTCTGCCCACCTCTTCCTCTCCTCCCCCAACTCTCTGTGGGAATCTCTGTTCTGATGTCCATAGTTAGTATGAAGGTTTACATTCTCATCAGCAGTGAATAAGGTCTTCGACACATTCTTACACAGTATTGTCTTTTGTTTCTGGTGATAGTCATTGTTACTGAGGTAAGATGGAATCTCAAAGCAATTTTACTCTTCATTTCCCTGATAATGAAAGATGTTAGACAAATATTTATTATTTTGATGACTCCAGATAACATTAGCTCATTTATTGATTGAATGACTTGGGGTTTCGTGTTTAATTTATTCAGCATTTATAATCTTGTGCATTAGTACCCTGATTGATTTGTAGTTAGTGAAGAGTTCCTGCCCTCCCCCCCCCCACCGTAGGCTGTCTCTTCATAGAGATGGTTGCGACTCTGACATTTCTCTGATGATTGCTTTCTTTGCTGTACATAACTTTCTTAATTTCACACAATACCACTTGTCAATTCTTGGATCATTTCCTTTGCTATCGGAGATTTGCACAGAAAACCCTTGGTTGTTCTTACATCTTGAAGCATTTTACCCAAGTTTTCCTTTAGCAGTTCAGACATTAATAGTCTTTGATCCACTTTGAATTAGTTTTTTAGTGTGGGGCAAATAAGAGATCTAGTTTCCTTCTTCTACATGGAAGTATTCAGTTTTCCAAGCACTATTTGTTGAAGACTGGCTCTCCTCCCATGCATATTTTTGTCAGCATTGCCAAAAACAGATGGCTCTTTCTATGTGAGTTCACTTCTGGGTGCTCTATTCTGTTCTTCTGGTCTCTCTGCCTGGATTTGTACCAGCACCATCTTGCTTTTGTTACTACAGCTCTGTAGTATAATTCCAAATCACATATTTTGATATCTAACATAGAAATATGTTACATATTCAAGGTCTTTTGTGCTTCTGTGTGAGTTTTAAAGTTGCTTTCTTTATTCTGTGATGTTGATTCATTGAGATTTTGTTGGAGATTGCATTGAATCTGTGGACTGTTTTTTAGTAATATGGCCATTTTCACAATATTAACTGCCAATGTGTAAGCATGGGAGGCCTTATATCTTCTAGTGATTTCTTTGATTTCTTTCTTCAGTGTCTTAAAATTTTCCCTATAGGTATGTTTTACCTCATTGGGCCAAATTTATTCCTGTTTCTGTTGCTACAGCATCATAAACAGGATTCCCCCCCTCCAAGTTCTATGTTGGTGGATTTGCTTTCTTTATAAAGAAAAGCTGCTTTTTTGTATGCTGGTTTTGTATTTAACTACTGAAGATGTTTGTCAGATCCAAGAGTTTTCTGGTAGAATTTTCTTATTACTCTGGCTAAATCTTTGAGTAGTATACTGAATAAAAAAAGTGGAGCGAGAGGGCACCCTAGTCTTATTTTAGATTTCAGAGGAAAGAAATGTGCTCTTTTTTTGTTTTTGTTTTTGTTTCGTTTTGTTTTTGTATTTTTGTTTTTGCCATTTAGTACAGTGTTAGTCACAGGATTGTTGTCTACAGCACATTGGCAAGATTTCACCCTGCCTTTGTTCAACTTTCTGCTCCTTTAGCAGAAGGCTGGAGAGCAAAGACTGAGTAAAAGCAGTTTATTCCCACAGGTGGTAGGGCTGTGTCTAAGGAAGGTTTTTGTTTTGATTTTTGTTCTTAAATACTTCCTGCATCTTACCACCATAGTGGGCATCACATGGCCAGAGAATGAGAGATGAGGGTGAGAAGCAGGAACAAAAATCGAAGAAACAAAGATATGCAAAGCTACTCTCTGAATAATTAACCAATTTCTATCTGTTCAGGTGGAGCCTGCTTGACCTAATCACTTCCAAAAAAGTATCCCACGTCCTAATAACATCATGGTGGCAAGTTTCATGAGTTTAGGAGGAACTCTCTACCCATTTTGAAATGTCCAGTTAGTATGCTGCTGATGTTAACCAGGGGCAGAAGGAAGAAGAAAACTTAGGGCAGGAACATAGTAGTGGTCTATCACCCTTACTGGTAGCAGAGCCATGTTTCCTTACGAGAACCACCTGTCCCCTAATTTGTGGTCATAGAGTATGGCTTGACCTCCTCCATTCATTCCAGAGCTGGCCATATGCCCTAGTTTTGGGCACCCAGACCCAGCTAGCTATGGGCCAGAGGAGGCCTCCTTTCAGCCTTCAGGGCTGTGCATGCCTAATGTTATAGCAGTGGGAATGCAGTGCCACTAGTGTGTGCATGTGTGTTATTGAAAATGAAGTCAAGAGACACAACAAGGAAATCTCAACATCCAACAGTACCTGTTCCTATCTTGACTTCTCAGTTACACCAGCCGGCCATTTTCTTAGTCTGAGTGAGGCTTAGTGAAGCTTGTTACTTGCAGCTAACCATAAAAGAAAAGCTGCCACTCCTGCCTTCTTGTACCTCTTTGTTGAAAACCCAAGTAGCAATTGCCTAACAAGGTATTAACAGTTATAGCCTGTATATAGTCATTGTATCAGTGTTGCTTTTTGTGTCTCCATGCATGTGACTGTACATAGATATGTGTGTGCTCATGTGCAAACGTCTGTGAGTGTATCTGTTCATTTAGAGACCAGAGGTCAACCTCGGGTATTGCAGGGGCCATCCAACTTTTATTTTATTTTACTTTTTCTTTTTTTGAGACAGGCTTTCTGACTGGGACTTGAAGCCTCTGAATTTTGCTAGACCTGTGCTGGGTGCTGGGATTAAAAGCATATTACTGTGCTAACCTTTTTTTTTTTTTGTGGCTTGTGGGGACCTAACTGAGGTTTTCATGCTTGTTTTAGGGACTGAGATAACTTCCCAGTCCATAATTAAGGCTTTTATGATATAGGTTCCATATTAATAGGGATTAAGTAATTGTCATATATATATATATGTCACTTCTAATACTAGTGTCAATTATTAGTAGAGTCTTCACAGTTATAATTATAATTATTAGTTGGCTGATTATTATCTTAATCAAATGAATTCTATTTGGATAGCTAATTATTTCCACCTGTAAAGAGCAAAATGTAAAACCTGGGCTCCCAAATATTTTTTATTTCTACCACTTCATCAAAAGTCAGACAATTAGTTGATAGAAGATTTGCAAATTTCTTAAGCAAAGCTGGGTAATGTTTGTTCTGGACGAGGCACAAGAGAGATTTGGATTCTACAGCCAGGTCTAAGCCCTGTGGGGTCTTTCAGAAGATTGGGCCAAGTTGCTCTATTTAATCCAACATTTCAAGAACGAAGACTGAAAGAAGATACATGTAACTTCCTGGGGACCCAAACTCTGGTAGTCTCCATCTCCAAATCACAAGCTGTTTGCTTTCTTTGTTTCTTTACCACAGCCCAATCAATTATTTGTCATTATTTAGAATTCTCAATCAGGAGCATCTGGGGCCAATTTTTAAATTTCAAACTAACAGAGCAATTTAGCTGTCTGACATTGAGCTGAAGAGTAACTCTCCTTTGACATTGTCATCGCCATTGTGTCCAACCTGCTCTGTTTCAGATATGAAACATCTGTGCTCTGAGACGTGTAGGTAGGAAATCAAACCAGATATGTGGGCATCCAAAACTGGGTGAGAAGCTCTGTATGATTGCATCAGTCCCTTCCTGTAGTCTTTCCTTCATCTTACTCTGTCGATGTGTTCTGTCTCTAAAGCTGAGTAAGTCCTCCTTCCCAAGCAAGACAACAGATGGAAGGTGTTATTGTCTGAAATAGTAAAAGGAGATGAACAAGAAAAACGTGAAACATCCCCCAATTCGTTCCCCATTGAATGTCCTTAGGTTATTCAAACTTGTCTCACCACTCTTGTTCCTAGTCTAAGGGCATTCTGGCCCCCACAGGGTAGGTATTGTATAGAAATAATATTTCCTTTTCCACCAGGGAGTATTTTTAGTATATTTATTTTCTTTTTTCCAAAATGGGGTGGTTTTACCTTCAACACATATGTCCCTATATTGAGGATTTAACAACCTTGATGACAAGTTCAATTGACAACAATTGCTAGATAGCAACTTGTTGGAGAAGCCCAATATTAGGTTTTATATAGGGCATTTCTAGGTTAGAAAGAGGGCACCATTTGACAATTAGCTATAGTCCCTTCTTAACATTTCCCTTTGTCCATGATTAACACAATTCCATCCTTCCTAAAAAATAACCCCCGAAGTTAAGTAAACTTGAATAATTCATCTTAGTTGAGTTTTAGCATAGATACCTTGAGCAAATACAAGCTTGTCAACCAATCACCAACTAGCTGTTGAGAACAATCTACAGTCAGGTGCCTGTGGCTGTGGATAGCATGCACGAAAGGATTGCTATGAATGCAGTGATGAATTGCTATGATTGTAGATGACAGCGCTATGTTGCAATGTCAAAAGTTGGGCAGCCCCTTATTTGCGTGCCCACATGATGTGAAGTGAATGGGGGCTACAGATAGACTCTGTCCTCAGTCTAGATAATCTTAGCACGGATTAAACAATGTTTTTTAGGAAAACCCTACACTGTTAAATTATTAACTTCAAGTTTAGTTGTAGACTAGCACCATTGGAGGAACTTAGAGAAGCAGCTGCAATCATGTCACATGCCTATGACTATGAGAAAGATTGTTGTAACATTGAGTGAAGAGGTGTTTGTGTCTGAGGCATATGTATGTGCAGGTACCTTCATGTGATTGTGGGGAAGTCAGAGGAGGAAACCTGACTGCCTTCTCTGTTGCTCTCTGCATATTCACTTGACATAGGAGCTCTCTGTAGCAGCACTTTCTTTGGACTGATAGTTCCCAAGTAATGACATGTAGACTTATTAATCATGAAAGCTTGGTTTTAGCTTAGGCTTATTCCCAATTCATTCTTAAATTAACCCATTTATATTAATCTACATTCTGCCACATGGCTCATTACTTCTCCTCAGTATAGTACCTCCAACATCCTCTGCATCTGGCCTATGAATTCCCTACCTCTCAGCTTCCTTCCCAGAGTTCCTATCTTTGCCCAGAAGTCCCACCTATCCTCTCCTAACTAACTACTGATGGTTCAGCTCTTTATTAATCCAATCAGAAGGTGCCTTAGACAGAGGAGGTAAAACAGAGACACATTTTCAGAGTGTACAAAAAGATATCCCAACAACAGTTCTCATGGTTAGCAAGGCACAAAGATCTTTTTGTCTTTAATCTTTCTGTCCAGTTCTGGGGTTATAGGTACATGTGACCTCTATTGCCATTTTTTTTTGTTGTGCATGTTGGGCATCAAACTCATATTCTTATTTGCACAGCAAGACCTCTTACCCACTGAGCCATCTTTCCAGCCCCCAAACAAAGTAAAGGCTTAATCAAAGGTTGGACATCTCAATTTTCCATGTGCCTGAACATATGCATCTTTTGTCACAATGCACTGCACTGTATTTGGGGATATGGGTACCCCTGTGCTAATGTTATTTGCATTGAGGAAACAGTTTATATTGTACTTGTTATGGCTTTATTATAGAAGGACTTCACTCACTGGAGGGGGTATTGGTCCATAATCTACTCCATGCTTCTTTATTCTTATAAAAGAGGGTTCACGTGATAAAGTCACTTTCCTGAAGGAAATGCAGGGATTACAGTGAAGTGGGCACACTGAGATCAGGAGAATTGCCTGTGAAATCAAATTTAGGTAAAAAGATAGCCCAGCAGCCATATGTAAACAGTTCCCTTATGGAGAAACAATAGTTTGCACTGGGTAATTCAATAGAAAACATTAGCCATTTATCATCCTTAATTATCAGTCATCTCTAGCTGCATCTGGTTTGCATTTTTTATTAGAAAGCCTTTTTTAAAAGTTGAACCAGGACATTTTTTTCCCTTCCATTCCTGATTTCATTTTGTTATTCTTTTTAAAATTCCATCACTAATTCCCATGATGCGAGGAGGTTTGTGTTTCATAAGGCACAATAAATCAAGCGGCTGTAACATCGTCCTTACTTGTATTTATCACAGGCCTCACATTGCCGAGTTTACTCAAGGTTAGAGAGTCAAGCTGCTTTGGGACAAACTTAGGCAGCGCTGTGGGTATGCACGTAGCCCAGCTGAGCGGAGGAAGGTATAAAACTTAGGCAGCACTGTGGGTATGCACGTAGCCCAGCTGAGCGGAGGAAGGTATAAAACTTAGGCAGCACTGTGGGTATGCACGTAGCCCAGCTGAGCGGAGGAAGGTATAAAACTTTGGTCTGCTTAAGTGAGAGCAGCTGCTTCAAAAAAAAAGTCAAGTGGCAAAAGCTGATTCTGGGGCATTGTGGAGTTTGAGAGCTCTCATCTTGGTACTCTGGATGGCGTATGATACATGTGTTAGAATTTTGACGGTCTGTAATATTATTCTCTTGTAAGATAGTTGCAGCTAGTATTTATTAAGCATTTCTTCAGGCTGGAGAGAGGACTCAGGGTTAAGAGCATATACCGCTCTGGCAGTGGACCCAAGTTTTCTTCCTAGAATCCACACTGGATGGTTTAGAGCCACCTGTAACTCCAGTTCTAGAGGACCAAATACGTCTTCGGCCTTCTCAGGCACACACATGCACATGCATACACGCAGGTAAACACACAGACCTTTTAAGAACAAAGAAATTCCTGTGTGCTTTGCATTGTGTGATGTGCCTTTATATGTTATCATGTCCAGTTCTCACAGTGATCCTCTGAGGGAGGTAAATACTATTTATGTCTTTTTTGATGAGCTAAATAGTTCCCCAAAGATAATGTTGCATGTTGATGTCTCATCCAATGAGCACCTGGCTGTAAATATAAAATAATAAATAAAAACTCCAAATTTGCATGAGACACACCTTTGTTATGTCTCCACAAGGGATTATTTTAACAGTTTAAATCCTAAGAAAACAGGAAACTAGTGCTTGTCTCTCTATAATGTGAGGGTTCTTTTTCACATAGCCTTTCAGGTTCTTTTTATATGTTTACTTTTTTAATGAAATTATTTGTTTAACAATGGGTTTTAAATCTTCGGAGAAAAATCTAACACTAGTCTTTTGAGCACAACGCATGAGCTGTGCATATCTCCGGAAGATGCACCATGGTTTCCAGGAGTAATGAGGGAATTCAAAGGCTTAGGAATGGGAATGGGAATGCCATGCACAAAGTGCATGCTTGTTTCAAACTGAACACTCTAGAAATCACCAGAACACCTCCTCCACTATGATTCAGAATGAAATGTTAATGAAGTGAGTGCTCCTGTTCTTGCAAAGCTTTAGGATTTGCCTGTTTGTAGGCCAGGTGTGTCTGAGACAGGCAGCCTGATTTCAAGGAGGATGGTTTTTCTGTGGGTAGCACAGGAAAAGTGGCAGTATCCATTCACCAAGGTTAAAGTGGGTGCACACTTTATAAGGGCAACAGAAACACACTATGAACCAGAATACATCAGGCTGCTGAGGTCCATGGCAATGTCTAATGTATCACAGCATCCCCAGTAAAGAGAAGAGATGGGTAGTCTATTAGGTTATTAATCTACCTAAATACGAAAGAAACTTCATATTATGTTATTCAAAGTTCCAACCTGAGTTGGCATAATGGGGAGTTGAAGCCATACCTAACCAAGTTATTATTGCTGAGCCTTCACTGAGGAAGAGTCCTACCATTATTACAAAAGAAGACCATATATTTTTTCTCCAGAAGGCCTGAAGCTATTTCTGCACTTCAGAAAATGTAACATCTAGGACTATGTGGCTCAGTGGTAGAATATTTGCTTAGCATGTGTGTGGACCTGGGTTTGAGCCCTAACCCCTCAAAGAAAGTAAGAAAAAGGAAAGAACAAGAAAAAGAAAAGACAGAAAAGAAAATCCAGAATTCTACATTTTTCAGGAACTACTAACTACTCTTAATCACATTAATTACAATGACCTAAATGGCCCACAGTAGCTTTCTAGTTAGTTAGATTGAGAGCTTTGTGTGGTTGAGGACACAAATATCTTGGTTCATGCTATTAAGCTACTATAGAACCAGTTTGTGTTATAACGCCAGTGGGTAACTGAAATAGCTGTATTTGATCACTGCCAGAGCCCTTTGCTCTTTGAACTGTAGAATGAAGGTTATTATAGTTAGACATTCTGGAAACAAAGGAAATTTCTCATTCTCACAAAGATAGTAGGAAAAAATAATGCCTCATGGGGGATTGTGTAGATTAATGCCACTGCAAAGTAATACCTATAACATTCCCGTTAATTCCGGTCCCTTGGTCTATGAAGATTTTAGTGCATCTTGGAGAATGATTATGGATCACACATTTGTAATGGTGCAATCATATTTTTACATGCTCTCTTATACATGGTACCTTTATTGGAACAAATAACCATGACCTCTGGCACCTGGTTTACAGGTACTGACTTGAAAACTGCCTTTACTGCTTACATTTTGGGAGAGTTCCCAAAAGAAACCGGCTTCCAATGTGCACTGAACTCTAGAGACAGGGCTGTGCTAGTGTTGCTCTGCACTCTCTGCAGAGAAATGTATTGTCTTGTGTGGGAAGCCACATCCCCAAGATGGTGCCTGGCTGGATGCCAGGTAGTTCAAGCTTTGCTGTAAACAAGCCTTATTTGGAAGTGCTTGATGGATCTGGTGTCCTTCTGTGGCCTATCTGGGATCACCAGGTGGCATGAGATGATTGGGCTGTGAGAGCACATTTAAGGGCTTGCTGGGGCTGGGAGAAGTGGAAGCTGATGGGAGAAGCAGAAGCTGATGGGAGAAGGGGAAGCTGATGGGAGAAGGGGAAGCTGATGGGAGAAGCAAAAGCTGATGTACAAGGATCCTGAATAAACTGCATGAAGAAGAGTCGTGGTTGCATGTTTCCTTGCTGGCCAGTAAAGACGCGTTACAAGTGGTGGCCCATATGGGGAACCTCTCCATGGGTGAACGGCTCAGAACTTCCTGCAGTCAGGGTAGTCGACTGGTAAGTCCCAGGTAAGTTGGGACCAAGTTAAGACCCTCGGTAAAGAGGCGATAAGGTCTCTGGTAAGCAGCAATAAAGTTCTGGGTTTGGACCAAGCTAAGGCCCTTGATAAAGAGGCCATAAGTTCTCCGGTAAGGAGCAATAAAGTTCCTGATTGGGACAAAGTAGAAGAAGCCAAAAGTGAAAGTATGGGGAATACAACATTGCAACCTATTTATCTCGCTCTTTAAGAGCTGTTCTATTCAAAAGGGTTGAAACTAAAGAAAAGCACATTAGAAAGATTTCTTAAGGAAGTTAAGACAGTAGCTCCCTGGTTTGCCATCTCCGGCAATGTAACTACCAGCTGCTGGGACAAACTTGGGAAGGATCTAGGTTTTGCCTGGACACAGGGAACACTGAAGTCAGGGACAAGGCCTATTTGGAAACTTGTTCACAGCTGCCTAGAGGATCAAAAATGCTGCATGGCTGTTGAAAAGTTTTCTGATTTTGTGGCCAGAATGGTGGAGGCAGCTGGGAGGGTATTTGGAGACCCTGATACAGCCATGCCCTTGATAAAACAGCTTGTCTCAGAAAAGGTCCAGCAGGATAGTGTCATTAATTATTTAGGGGCTAAGATAAATAAGGACTGTCATGCCACAGGTGGCGGGGAAGGTAAAGGTAAATAGCCCTATTCAGCCATATATAATACAGCTGCAAGAGTTAATTTGGAGGCGTTTACAGCCCTTTTACATTCAATATATTAGGGCACATTGTGGGTTGATTCACCTGATGCTGATGATGGTGATGCTGATTGATGAGATGAAAGCGGATCAGCGGTAGGAAATCCTGTCGGTGTTCCCAAAGCCCATGCCAATTAGACACTCAGCTCAAATTTTTCCTAGTTTTTTTTTTAGTATCCTACCAGAATTATTCTTTAGCAGCCAATATGTCTAAACAGCTCTCACAGTATCTTTTAGGTAATTGGTCTGGCGACTTCGATAAGTTGATGCACAACCTGAGGCTCTCTATTGTGAATGTGAATTCCACCCAGGTCGATGTCTCCATTGCTGAGGGACTGTCTACATGGATCACCCAAGCCACGAATCATCTGAAAGAATGGGTGGGAATGGGTGCCCTGGGAGGGGTGCTTATCCTAGTCAGTCTCATTGCCTTATGGTGTATCTGCAGGATGAGGGTTACACAGAGGAGAAGTAATGCCATGATTGCACAAGCCTTCACAGCCTTGGAGGCAGGGCAATCACCTGAGGCTTGAAAGGACCAAGCAGTCATCACGCTCAGGATGCGAGATGAAGTACTACACTTGAGGCTAGCTTCTAGCAGCTTCATGGAGGGCAAGTCTGATTGCATATGGGTTGGTATCCTAATCCCATCTCTGAGAAAAGATATCGGACGGGTGTGGTACCAGCTTGGCTGATAACTGGGCGTGGGGCCATTACAATGTCCCTTGTTCATCAGAGACCAGACCTCTACCCTTGCCTTTTGCGTTTAAAACATAAAAGGGGGAACTGTGGGAAGCCACAGCCCCAAGATGGTGCCTGGCTGGATTCCAGGTAGTTCAAGCTTAGCTGTAAACAAGCCTTATTTGGAAGTGCTTGATGGATCCTCCTTCTGTGGCCTATCCAGGATCATCAGGTGGCATGAACTGATTGGGCTGTGAGAGCACATTTAAGGGCTTGCTGGGGCTGGGAGAAGGGGAAGCTGATGGGAGAAGTGGAAGCTGATGGGAGAAGCAGTGGAAGCTGATGTATAATGATCCTGAATAAACTGCATGAAGAAGAGTCGAGGTTGCGTGTTTCCTTGCTGGCCGGTAAAGACACGTTACAGTCTTGGTGTTGTACAGAACATCGCACTGGCCTTCTGTATTAATAATATTATATTGATCAGATATGATAAGCAGAAAGAAGCCTAGCAAATACCTTAGAAATACATACACGAAGAGGTATGACAAACCCACAAAACTTTAGGGGTCCTCCACTTTAGTGACATTTCTGGGGGCTCAGGTAACTTCTTAGAAAAATGGGAAATCAGTTCATCAAAATGGGAAGAACCCAGAAAAATGGAACATGGAAGAAGCAGCCCTCTAAATGTTCAGCTACAAGTGTAGCTAAAAATAGGAAGGGATTCAAAGAAACTCAGGATCAGTGTAGTAAGGTGTGGCTGCCATCTTACAGCGGCGTTGATGTGAATCTTCCCTTCTGTCTCCTTCTCTGCTTCCTCTTGTCCTCTTCCCTGTTTTTGAGTCAGGGTCTTGCTCTTTGCCCCAGTGCTCTGGTACTTGCTATGCAGCTCAGCCATTTTTTTTTAAAACCTCCAGCTCTACTCTTGCTGTAGCCTTTCAAATATCAGTATTACAAGGCATGGCCCACTGGACTCAGTTGTGCCCTGTTTGTGGTGTGTGTGTGTGTGTGTGTGTGTGTGTGTACTCGTGGGTGCCTGGAGGCCAGATGACGACTTGGATGTCAAGCTGAATTATTCTCCATGTTATTCTCTTGAGAAGATCTTTATTTGAGCCTGAGGTTACTCTGGGAACCAGAAATCTACAGTCCTCTTGTATCCATTCTCTGCAATGCTGGGGTCACAGGTGCACATGGTGTGCCTGGCCTTTTACGCAGGTGCTGATGATTTGATTTTAGATCCTCATTCCTGCACATCAAGTTCTCTTACCTAATGAGCTATCTATAGACCAGTGTCTTCTTTATGACTTATACTGTCCAGAGACTTGCCATATATTGGTTGATGATTTTTTTAATGTATTTTGAGGAGGTATATGTTCGAATGATTTGCCTAGTTTTCAAGGAAGTTTTTTTTCTTCTTCTTTCTGTTCATCATTGAGTTCTGTATAGATTTTGGATGTAGACCTTTTATTAAATACATACTTTGAAAATATTTTCTGTAGTACATAAGCAACTGTTTTATCTTTGTTCCTTTGCTATGCAGAAGGGGTTCAGTATGTCTCTTTGTTTCTGTGAGCAGAGATTTTGATGTCATTGCAAAGACTGGTGTCTGCAGGAACTTGCCCCTGTGTTTCACATTACATTTGTAGTTGATTTTTGTTTCTTAGGTTTAGTTGTTACCTTTCTTGTTCTTCTGACCAAATACCTGACAGGAAGCCAGTTAAGGAAAGAAGGAGTTACTTGGGCTCACGGTTTGAGGGGATACAGGCCATCATGACGGGGACTGCATGATATGTTGCATCCTTAGTCAGGGGGCAGAAATGGATGAATGCTAGTGTTATTTAGGCTTTCTCCTTTCTCCTCTGTTTTTCACAGTGTCATTGATATTTGGGGTGGGTCTATCTGTCTCAATTACTGCTACCTGGAAAGGTCTTCCAGGCATGACCATAGGCTCATCTCCTAGATGATCATAAATCCAGTCAAGTTGACCATGAAGGTTAACTAATCTAACATGACCTGTGATAAGGGTAATTGTGTCTTTTTTGTTTTATGTCAGAAAAAGAGGTAAAGCTGCAATCTTTGTTTTGTGGAATATCAGTTTAAGATGTGTTATATTTGTTTATTCTGTGGAATATTTGCTTAATGATGCAAAGATGTATTGCATTCTTTTATGTTGCATTTAACTGTAAAGCTGTGTTACTGAGCCTGTCTAAATAAAGAGCTAAACAAGCCAACAGTGAGGCAGGAGAAAGGATAGGCTGGCAGGCAGAGGGAATAAATAGGAGAAATTTGGGGAAGAGAAGATACAGGAGTGAAAGAAGATTGACTCCAAGGGCCAGCTACCCAGCTATGCAGCAAGCCATGGGGTAAGAAGGAAAGAGAAGGTATACAGAAAAGAGAAAGATAAAAGCCAAGAGGCAAAAGGTGGGTGGGATAGTTTAAAATTAAGAAAATCTGGCTAGAAACAAGCCAAGCTAAGAAAGAATAAGAAAGAATAAGACTCTGTGATTTATTTGGGAGCTGAGTTGTACCCCCCCCAAAGCCAAAGAATAAAACAACCAACTACATCTGTGTCTCCATGAAAGAACACAGAAGACAACATAATTGGGTGGAAACAAGCCAGAGAGAAATACTGCAAGACCTCACCTATATATGGAATTTAAAAAGTCAACCTAGTAGTGACAAAGGTGCAGGAAATGGAGAGAGGGTGTACATGGAAGACACACACATTCCTTCTAAGGTGAACGAGCTCTGGACACCTAGCATAAAGTCTGGGAATTGTAGTTAGTAGTAATGGATTATATAGTCAAAGTTGTCTTTGAGGTTACATCTCTTGTTCTAAGCTCATTGCATAAGGCATGCTTGGTTATGGTAACCTTTTCACAATGTCTGTGCATATATAAATAAAACCATCACTTTATAAAGCTTGCATGTATACTTTTTATCAAGTATATTTTAATAAACCGAATAACTATCTCACAAAAGTCTATTTTTTTTACGATCTGAAGTACCCCCAACGCCAGGGGCCTGACTTGATTCCTGACATACAGTGTCAGTTAACGTGTAGTCGGCATTACATAGGACAATTTGATAATGATGAGAGGATGAATTTTTCCTTTGGCTTTTTGCTGTTTCAAATCCCTTCACGTTTTAAACTCAACAAGCATTTGAAAATGATTGGTACTTATGGCAGCACAATGTATTTTAGACTAGGAAAGCTTCCCCTTTTGTCCTGATTGTACATTAATCTTTTCTAAGTATCCATGAAATGTGAATAAGCTATACTAGCCCAGTCCTTTACATAATGGGACTCTGCTGTCAGTTGCTGACCTAGCTGAATGTAAGATAGTAAATATAGAAAAGCCTCTTTTTTCTATATTGAGGTGTTAAAATAACTGAGTAACTTAGAGCATTAAAATTATTCTACAAGAAAAAAATCTTCTACAAGGTGCTCTACTGATCGACAAATGTCACTATACACCTGTATACACATGTCGAATGTACAGCATCATGACAGAGCCTTAAAATAATGTGGACTTTGGGTGATGATGTGTCAATGTAGGTTCATCAGTTGTAGCAAATGTATCCCTAGGGATATAATAATAGAGCAGATGTTGCAAGTTGGGAGGGGATGAGCATATGAGAATTTACCATACTCTTTTCATACTAGTGCTATGAACTTAAAACTGCTCTTAAAATAAAAAATTTAAAAGTAGTAATAATCATGAAAGAAAGATAAGATTGAAGAATGTTATCAAATGTCTAAGATTTAAAAACTGTAAGTCCATGTCCTTAGAGAATACATTTAAAATGATGCATTTTCTCATTTTTAGTTTTCATGCTGTTTTATTGAAAAGCAGTAGATTAAAATCAAGAAGTACTCTATTCAGATTTCTTGCAAATAGAAGTGCTAGTGAAATTTTGTGCATTGAATTGTGAGCAGGCTGCTTAAATTTTTCTAAATGTGTTTAACTTAGCTCTGGGCAAAATCTATTAAAGCACTGAGAAGTAAAAGAGAAGAAATCTTAGGTACAGAAATCACACCCATCAATTGCCCGAACTAGATGCCTAGACATCACCTTTGTCTGCCCTCCTTCTGTCTCATGCCCACCTTTAAACCAACCCACTCACCACGTTTTGTCAGCTCTACTTCCTGCTCTTTGAAATCCTGCAAGTGAGCCTTGACTACTCTGTTCATGATGTCATTACTTTCAAGCTGATCATTGCTCCTTCTGGTTCCCCAGCCTTCATTCTACTTTCCAAACCACTGGGACATCAAGTCAGCAATGTATCTCTTTGCTAATGTAATCCTTGAGTGGATTTATGCTATGTATAGTGCTGAGTTTACACCTTCATACTGGAGTCGGGCTCATACCCATCTCTTTTGAGTCATTTCTTTCATGCTTGAAGTCTAATGATATTTTATGACTTTGGTCTTCGGTAAGGCAGTTTCCATTGAAGACCTGGGTTGACGTTTTCTCTCTTCTTTTATGGAGCTTAAGCTCTTTCTTTGGCTATAATAGAGGACTTTCTCTGAGATGGTGTCCTCTCCATAGCTCCTTGTATTACCTTTGTATTCAGATTATATTGTCACTCCCCATTTTCTCCTCTCCCTCCCAGTCCTCCCAAAGTATTATAAGCTATTTGGTTCAGGAGCTTAACCTTTTTTGTGCCTTGAATTTGGTCCAGAGATGGTGTCTCAATAAATACTTTGTTGAATGAAATGTTAATAGATAAAAGAAAAAGAATAAATATCCAAAGTTTCCTACTCCCTTTATTGGTTCACAAACCTAGTGAAGTTAATCTTTACCAATTATAAGGCACCACAAGCTCTATGGAGGAACTCACTTTTGTTCTAACCAAAGGCACGACTCTTCAAAGACCCAAATGACATTAAATGTTTTGTAAATGAACCCACTGGAGTGCAAGAAGGAATATTATATTGGAAAACATTAAACAACCTGAAACAAAAGCAGATCATTTCCCAACCACAAATTGTAAATTAAAGAAACAAAATTTTCAACCAATATTAAGTAAATGCTGCTAACATGTCAAAGGGAGGAGACAGTCAAATCAAAGGGAACAAGGCTGTGGAATGAAGACAAATGGTAAAAAGAAAGCACATTAGCCAAGAGCCTAAAATGCCAGGAAGCCCATTCAGACAAAGGGAGAAAATAAAACAAATTCAAGAATTGTACAAATGTCTGATTTCTATAGGATTGTCCCATTATTTTTGCTTGTTTTTCTTTCTAAGCTCATCTTAGAGACTTTTCATTTCCAGGGAGAGGCTTTGGCTGTCATTTTATCATGGTATGTGTTTGTTCATATGCCACACAGGCAATGAATTATGAAGAAAGGAGAGCCTTGTAGGAGGCAGTGGCAGGCTGGGCATACTTTTAAAGAACAAGTGAGGGCCAACTAGAAAAAGGACTTGAAAGCTAGATTCTTTGCAATATACACCCCAAAAGAAATGCTGAAATTCCTTCATCTTGTTTGTTATGTTTCTTCAAATCTTACCACTTCAAAACCTGTCTCAGTTTCCCCCAGCTTCCAGTCCCCCAGGGTCTAGCTGCTTTGGCTATTCCTCTTGGCCTCCCTGAGTGCTTTGGAATCAGTTGATTTAATTGTCCATATTATTGTATTATAGTTATCATTATGTTTTTGTGTGTAAACATTGTCTCTATAATTGCATTACTTCCTCTACCCTAAACTATGTTACTGACTTTTTCTGGCAATTATCAGAACAATGTGCAATGTATATAGTAAGCATTCATCAAATGTTAAAAATCAATTGGCTTAAGCTAAGCAAATGGCATTTTATGAGAAAGATTATTTTCCTCTTTCACAGTTATTAAGATAAACAAATTCAGTATATGATCTTCTTTACTTTCTCCTTATCTAACAA
Source organism: Cricetiscus sungorus (assembly GCA_030556225.1). Lineage (NCBI taxonomy): Eukaryota > Metazoa > Chordata > Mammalia > Rodentia > Cricetidae > Cricetiscus > Cricetiscus sungorus. Next base: position 17,140,162 of record JANBXA010000731.1, read on the forward strand.
ATACTGTTTATTTCTTCTTCTTTTGCACAACATATCTATCTTCTACCACAGCAATTTTTCTCAAACATGGATACGCACTAAATTGCCTGAGAATTAAAAAAAAAAAAAAAGAAATACCAATCTTTTTGATTTAAACTCAAGTAGAATTGTATGGTGTTTTAAAAGGTAAAATCCCAGGGCTTGAGAGACAGATCAATGTGTAAAAGCACTTGTCACACTAACATGAGAAACAGAGTGTTACCCACAGAATTAATGTAACAGCTCATGCATGGTTCAAGCATCTGCAATGATAGCATGCCTACCATGCAATAGGTAGAGACAGGAGAATCCCTGGAACCATGCAGGGCAGCTAATCTGGTGTATATGACAAAACAAAACAAAAACCCCCAAAACTAAAACCAAAACCAAAACAAAGCAAAACAAAACAAAAAACAGCAATTAGGTTCTGTCTTAAACAAGAATGAAGGTGAAGACTCACATCTGACGTCACCACAAGCACATACACATTCACAAACCTGAGGGTGCATGTATGATGGGAGATGTCAGTCTGTAAATATGTTTCTCATACTGGTTAATGAATAAAGCACTGTTGGGCCAATGGGAAAGCAAGATAGGCAGGGCTAGGAGACAAGGAGGAAAGAGGAAGTAGGAAGGAGGAGTCAGCATGTAGAGCCTGGAGAGAGCAGATGCAGGCTCGCTGCTCTCCAGTAAGATGAGCCACGTGGAAATACTTAGAATAGTAGAAATGGGTTAATCATTAAGACAGAGCTAGCCCTGTCTTACTAACAATGATAGTAACTGGCCAACAAGATTGTATCAAATACAAAGTCTCAGCGTGCTATTTGGGGCTAGAGGGGCGGTGGGACCAGGCAGCCGGCAGGGAGGAACAAAGAGTGGGACCAGGCGGCTGGCGGGAAAAACGTGCTTGTAACATACATGTACACATGTACATGAACACACACACACACACACAGACACACACACGCACACCTCCTAAGTGATTCTACTCTTTAGACATAGTGGAAAAGCTACATCATCATTGATGGGTCAGTCAGTCAACATTATTCACTGAATACCTGGGCTCATCTATACAAGTTTACCACAGTGACTGCCCCTATGGGCAGGGCACTTACCTGAGATGTACCAAACTATGTATGAGTGTTCAGGGTTTCCAGAAATCCAGATACCCCTTCCTTTATAAGTACATTTATTCTAGATGTACTATACATAGCATAAATACTTTAAAGATTATTCATTTATTTTAAAGTATATGTATGCATGTTTTTTTATGTGGAAGTTATGTGCACATGGATGCAGTTGCCCACTGAGGCCAAAAGAGGATGTTGCATCTCATTTAGCTGGGGTTACATGTAGCTGTGAACTGTCCTACATGGGTCCTGGGAACCAAACTAGGGTCCTCTGTAAGAGTAGCATGTATTCTCAACTTCTGAGCCATCTCTCCAGCCCTAAGCGTAAATATTTTCAAAGTATGGAATTAAATGGAAGGATGAAAGTTCAAGAAGTTTAGAGAGTTTAGTGAGAACAGTTTTGATTGGTGTTTTCTTAAGGAGCCAGGGATGGGAGAGAACCAAATCACTTTGCCAGAAAAAAAATTTAAACCATGTTCATCTGAAAACTGCCCTGCTTTTGGTGTTCAGATCAAATAGTCATTGACCAAGAGAGAGATTTTTTCAGTTGTTCGTTAATTGTGTTATGTTCTTAGTATTTTATAGACTGACAGTTCACTGTCATGATTTGTCCTTATTTTAAGTTATTCACTGAGCTCTCACTACACACCCGGCTCTCTGAAAAGTCTTTACACACAATCTTATTTACTTAACTGGCTATTTGAGCCTACAGTGCTGTAGCTTTTGATTTATATACAAGGAAACCAAGGTAGAGATGATGAGAAACCTCACCAAGGTCACAGGGTTCCTGCAAAACAAAGGCAGGAATGAAAGAGTCTGTCCCTCTCTAGATGTGTTGACCCCACACTGTGCTCTGGGAGAGCAACTTCCACCACCTGGTGCTGCGAAGACCAAACGGAATGCAACGCTTAACCCGAAATCCAAGGGTGATGGAAAAGAAATAAATTGCGGGGGTTTTCCTTTTCGTTTAAGTTCAACTGTAAGTCATTCATGAATTTATGTCTACCGCAATTGTGTTTGTAACTTTCCACTAGAATGTGTTTTGGATGATCTTGTAAAATTTCAAAGAAAATTTACAGGACTTTTCCCTCAGTGTTAAATGATGAGGTTGAGCAGCAGTGTGGCTGTAATGCATGGTTTGTTTATATGAAAATTATAGAATGTATTAATATAACTGTATTTATGTTCAAATCAATGACAGTTCAACTACTGATTCTTGAACATCTGGTGCTATTCCTGGCTCTGCGAATACACACGTGGTGCTAGCTCCATCCAGCCATGTGCTTACCTCACCTCAGCCAGGTCGCCATGTCATTTTCCAGGCACTTCTCCAAGATGCTCGAGTATCTTTTCCGTTGGATAACTCTTCCATTACTCTCCCCAAGGGCCTAAACACATTTTCCTTTGTGCCCCTTTCTCCATCTGTTCCTTATTTATTAACTCTTTTTGTAGGTCTCATAGCGGTCCTTTCTCATGTATCTAATTGATGAGCTAGGAAGCATCTCTATATTAGGTCATGGGTTAGATAAGGGTCTGTCCAAGGCTCAAGAAAGGTACCCCGCCTGTGTCACTATGATGGAACTTCTAAGAGGCGGAACACAATAGGAGGAAATTAGGTTGTCACCTAATTGAGATCTTGGCCATTTTGTTCTCTCCCTGTTTTTAAACCATCATGAGATGAAGTCCTCCTCTGTGCTCCCACCATGAGGCCCAACAGCAGTGGCCGAGGGGCTGAAACCTTTGAAGCTGTGAGCCAAAATAAAGTTCTTGTCTCTTCAAATTGCTTTCTGCCAGTATTTGTTAAATAAATCTGATCCATGACACATCCCTAGCAAATAGTATTTGCTTGGTAGGAGGCTGTTAAAATGTTGAATGGGTTATGATTCAGACTAAATTTTCACCTGAGTGGTTGAGCAAAGCATTCATCCTGACAGGTTAGATTTCTCCTCCAATTCTAAACTTTCCACACAGAAACAATTCTTCAACTGAAGTATTGGTGTTATTAATATTAACATATTAATAAATATGTGTAAAGCTTTAAAAATTCAAGCTCTGTCCCAAAGCAATTATTTATGTATGGGGGGGATGTATGAACATAATCTTTTGTATTATAGTCAGTTTATCATTTGAAAAGCTGATTTATATAATATTAAATTGTACTATGTTGAGCCGTCCTTATAACACCTAAAATGTAAGACTGTCACATCCTGATATTCATCTGAGAAGTTTCGTGACTGAATTAGCCACTTTGAGAAGAAATCCTTACATGTGTGGTGTGGTGTTGGTTTGTTATATGGAAAGTGGCATCCGAATCCGGTCTTGTTCTTCAAAGCTTTGAAACAGATGGGTTCTCTCCCACTGACTGAGGAGAGAGATTTGGGGCCACACCTTTTGTCTGCTCTGGCTTGGCCCTCATCTGCCATCTTCAGCATCATGCAGCACAACCACATAGTGTGGTGGCTTTGCTGTTGACATGAAAGTCTCAAGATTGCTAGCTGCCTTCTTTTTCTTTGAAATAATAAATCTCAAAAACAGTTATCAGGCCTGTGGGTACAGCTTAGTGGTAGAACTCTTGTTTAACATGGGGGAAGCTGTGGTTCAAGGCCCATCTTTAAAAAAAGTGAAGTACTCTAAAGAATACTATACATCTCGAAGCCACACTCTCTTTTCGCATTTCTCAGTCTAATAATCATAACATGGAAATTACTTTTATATCCTAAAATCTTTGCAGTTCTTCTCATGCTCTGGTGTTTCTAACTTGTTAGTGTATATCCTGTGCATTTAAATTGTCCAGATGGAGGAGTTAAAAGTAACCTATCACCTATGTCCCTGAGCCCCATGAAAGTGAGTCATATGTGGTCATATGACTTTACACTTTAAGAAGCTGTGTAAAAAAAATATGAAATAGCCAGTTCTGACAATGACCCAGATGATTCAGAATAAAAGTAGCCTCATAAAACTTTATTAGGTATGATTAGTCATGATTACTTACTTGTGGTGGTTGCATTCTCCCTGCAGGATTAGTTTCAATTTTGATTCAAGAGCCACACCTGATTTTTCTAACTCTGTTAGGAGGAACTGGAGACTGCCACGAATATTATCCAACCTTCTCGTTCTTTCCAATAATGGACCTTTTGTTTCTTTCTTCACTATGTTGTGATGATATTTAGAGTCCATATCAATTTCAAAGTGCATTTGTCCTGGAAATTTCTAGAAATGTCAGGAATCTTTACTAACCCAGGGACTGTATTTCCAAACAATGTTTGCTGGATGATTGATCAATAGGTACAGAATTGGAAATTCTCACAGACAAGTGGAAAATGATACAGTTCACTTGTACTCTAGAAAGCCTGTGAGCTCTGCCATTCTTGAAGACAAACGACACAATCCGTGTCTGTGAAGATGTCCAAGATTATTTCAGTGTGTCCTGGACCCCTTCCTTCAGTTCCTTAAGTTTAACGCTCCTCTGTATGGAAAAGTAGCTCATGTTCTAACCTGCCCCCTGAACCCCTGATTACTTCTGAAACATTTTCCACATTGCTTATTTAATGGGAGTAGAAAGAGGGAGATATTTTCCTGGGAACTTATTACATTATTCCCTTACAAGTCTAAATGTAATTTTGAGAATGTTATGGGTCGTCTACACATCTGGCCCATCATAAATCTGAGTTATCTGTGTAAAATTAAAACATAAATTAATATCTTCTCTAAGTGTATTAACTCTATCACCCTGCTTAGTTTGAACCAGACACCAGAGAGGCAGAAGTAAAAACAGTTGGTTCTTTCTGTAGCATGTCAAAATTTCTCTTTTCAATAATAATAATAATAATAATAATAATAATAATAATAATAACAATAACTATAGTAACAATAACAGTAATAATAATAAATTTGGAGTGATGCTGCTTTTTAACCCTGAAAAGTCTATGTCAACTGGCTTATTGGATGGGAACTGGGATTCATTCAAGAACTTACACATAGAGAATAAGGTTAATTCTTGGCGATGACTTACAAAATTTGTAAGTCATACACATATGTTCCCTAAAACTAATATGCTGACTTCGCAATTTCCCAGGACAAAGGGGGTCAATAAATAAAGATTATATTTCTAGATGTTATAAATAAATAACACAATTTTTCTCCCCACTGATGGCTTAAAGGGAAGATTTCGTTTAACTTAGATTTTTTTTCCTCCCAAGTGTAAGAGGAGCAACAGGAAGATGATGCTCCAAAAAAAAACAATCTTAGCTTTCTCCTTTTCTTCCCCTCCCTTCTCTCCTTACTTCCCCCCCCCCTTTTTTCCTTTTTTTTTTTCCAAACAGGGCATTGTCCTATACCAGGATGCCTTTCAGCCTACCAAATCCTGGGACTGTAGGCCTGTGCCACTCTATTAGGGAGGTCTGTGTGTTCTAGAGCTGTTGGCTCATCATGTGGTGCATGGTTGTATAGGACATGTGGTTTAATGAAATGATTTTATTTAGATTTTATTTATCTTATTTAGAGGCATCCATTAAACAAATAGAATTATTTTATTGATTTTGGCTGTGACTACTTCATTTGGAGAAATATGTCTAGGGGTGGTTTACTCACTGTTGAAAATTATTGAATAATTTGTGTTTCCCAGAGGTAAAAATAAACTACCATGTATCCTTTTGAGCATGATAGCATCATTAAAGCCCGAGGAGCCCGGGGGTAGTAAGAGAAGCACATGTGTGAAGGGCACAGTGGGCAAGAGTTTTCATATTTCTTTCAGCATCCAGAGGAAGTGTTTTCTTTTTGGCTGATAAAAGGAGCTCACCTAGGCCTGTCCTGCTTTGGGACATAGAAATAAATGGGACGGCTGATTTCCTTTTTTGTAGTTCTTAATTAATGATGTATGAGAGGAATGTTCAAGAACATTTATAGGGCAAACATTGCAGGTCACATTAACTATGACCTGTTCCCTACTTAACACAAGTACACTGAATAGATTTGTCAAAGAACTTCTATATATGTTACTTACTAGTACATACTGACTTATTGAATGCACCTTCTCTATGACTTTGTAGAACAGATGTGTTTATGCTTTTTGCAAGAGAGAAAGGAGCTGAGGTTGAGAGTTAGTTCCACCAGTAACTGCCTTTATGGCTTCAATTTTATCTTCAAGCAAAGGTTCTTCTAAGTTTCATTGTTTTCATTCCATAGACAGAAAAACTGAAGAAAGAGAGAGACTATTTCTTTAACTCTGTACTTTTCCATGTTAGTTAGGGATGTCTTGAACCTTGTAATACCATGCCTCTCCAGTGTTTAGGGATGATATACTTGAAATGTTGAGTGCCAGTGATGCTGGAAATAAATTAGCAGTGGTCAGCGCATGATGGATGAGAGAATACTCCTACATGATTGTGTGAGCATCAGACCATCCCTAAGGAGGTAGGTTACCCGAGGAGAGCAAAAGTGGAAACCTATCTCTTTAGTGATATTGGCTACTAACGAATGATGAGGAGTGGGCTTATTTATTGGAATCTGTCAGGATTGTACACAATCTAAGAACAGAGAACCGTGGCCACCCTGATTGGTGTCGAGTGCATTATGCAGTGCTGGAATTACTGGATGACCTTCTCACTAAAATAATTAATGCATTTGTTCTTGTTGCACATTCTCTGATTCCAGCTTAGTTTTCAGTTCAGGTTCATTTGGTTATCTGTAACAGGCTATCTTTTTGGCTACCAACCAGCTCCCAAATCATGACATGGAGACTTAATATTAGTTATGAATGCTCAGCCCTATCTTATGCTTGTCACACTGGCTCTTAATACTTAATTTAACCTGCTTCTCTTCCTCCACATTTTGCCTCAGTGTTGTTTTTTTTTTAAACCTTTCATTCTGTATGTCCTTCTCCACGTCTTTCTTCCTGGCAGCTGCCTGGCTGGCTGGCCCTGGGCATCGCCTGTTCTTTCTCCCTCATTCTCTCTTCCTTCTTTCTCTCTCCTCTCAATCCTAGTTCACTCCCAGTACCTATTGTCTCTGCTGGCCAACCCCACCTACCCCTCCTCTACCTAGCTATTGACTCTTCAGCTTTTTATTACACCAATCAGGTCCCTTAGACAGGCAAAGCACACATCTTTACATTGTTAAACAAATGCAGCATAAACAGATTTAACACATCTTTGCCTACTTAAATATTCCACAACAGTTGTCAGCAAATTTTATCTTTGAGTTTGCCAAGAGCTAGGCCTCATTATGGAGTAGCATATTCTCAATGGAAAAGTTCCATCCTAGAGAGGGGATTAATAAGACTCAGGAGGCAAACAACTCACAAGTGTTACAAGACCCTCTCCCTCAAGATTACATAAGCAGTGAGCACTACTGAGGAGAGAGGGGACTCCCCATCCTATCAGGCTACTGGCACAGAGCTCCAGCACTGAAGGTCTGGTGTGTCATCACCCTGCTGGCGTGGGCTTTTTGGTGATGTAGCTTCCATCGAATGGCCCATGGTTCTATAAGTAATCCCATACTCATACCCCTGTAAGTAACCTCAATAAGCCCATTTCTTTGCCAAATTGAAGTTTAGTAGAATACTTTCTTAGGTCTCAGTTCCCTAGCTAGGATGTATAGACAGATGTTCACATCTCTGAGATGACTATGTACAAGAACTAGATTTTCATTCAGAGTTGAGAAAAAAATGGCTCTCTGTCTTTGTTTCCATGGTCTTGTGGTCTATTTTGGTTGCCTTGTCTATGTACATATGTACATACATGTCTGTAATCTAGCATTCAGGACGCCAATGCAAGAGGATCATGAATCTGAGGCCATCTGGGCTGCAGAGTGACATATTTTCTCAACAATAAAGAAATTCAGTAACTATTTCTGAGTGAGATATCTATTGTAAAGAGGTCTGTACAAAATTGGATGGGGACAACACAGCATTCAAGAAAGGAAAAATCAGAAAATTCTCCAAGAAGGGACAATCTGTCCCTCACAATATGAGCAGAGAAAACTTTCCTTGTGGAATTTTACATGCAAGTGTGGCTTATTGAGAATACAATGGCAGGTTTTGTGTGACTGGGGGTAAGTTTGGGAAGTGTGTATGGGCAGGCATGGAGGGAAAAAGAAGAAAAAATAAAAAAGAGATGACATGAGTCAAGTGGGCTTCAGGCACAGAGTAACATATTTCCCAACCACGGTTGTGTGGGTTTTATTCTGTGTGTGCCTTCATGTGGGACATGCAGGTTCCTCTGGAAATTAGTCACTGAACAAGGTATTTGTAAAGTACAGGCCATGTTTGTTTGTTTTCCAGCCACTGAATGTATAGATTTCCTGGTCCACTAGCAACCATAATAACGGATACTTTTTTTTTTTTTTTTTGTTATTCTCTGTCTCCCAGTAATGTAAAGCGAGGGCATGATTGTTTATTTTCTTTCTATCTGGGCAGCTATGAATCAACAGCTTTGGGAGTGAAGTTAATTTTGTGTCCTTGGATATCTGGGAATGTTTTAGAAGGAATGCTTTTTAAAAACTTTTTAATATATATTTATTATGTTTTCTTATTTTACATATTGATCCTAGTTCCCTCTCTGTCCCATACCCTCTGAGCCCCCCTCCCATCTCATTCCCCCTAACTCCACAGGGAGGGTGATGCCTTCCAGGAGGGATCATCAAAATCTGTCAAGTCTAGGCCCTCCCTCTGCCTCTAGGCTAAGGGAGTATCCCTCCATGGGGAATGTGATACCAAAATGTGATCTCTTGAACCAGGGATACATCCTGGTTCCACTGTCAGAGGTCCCTTAGACTGCCCAGACCTTCTAACTGAGAGCCATGTTCAGGGGGTCTGAGTCGGTCCTATGCTGGTTTCCCAGCTATCAGTCTGGGGGCCCATTAGCTCCCTCTTGTACAGGTCAGCTTTCTCCGTGGGTTTCTGCAGCCTGGTCTTGACCCCTTTTCTTATCACTCCTCCCTCTCTGCAACTGGATTACAGGAGTTCAGCTCAGTGTTTAGCTGTGGGTGTCTGCTTCTGTTTCTGTCAGCTTCTAGATGAGGGCTCTTTAATGGCACAAAGTTAGTTATCAATCTCATTATCAACAAAGGGCATTTAAGGTATCCTTTCCACTGTTGATGAGATTGTTAGTTGGGGTCAGTCTTGTAAGTCTCTGGACATTTCTCTAGAGTCAGTTTTCTCTTCAAACTTATAATGGCTCCCTGTATTATGGTCTATCTCTCTCTCTCTCTCTCATTTTATATCTATCTACCTACCTACCTCCCTACCTCCCTACCTACCTACCTCCCTACCTACCTACCTACCTACCTACCTACCTACCTACCTACCTACCTACCTACCTACCTATCTATCTATCTATCTATCTATCTATCTATCTATCTATCTATCTATCTATCTATCTATCTATCTATTGATTGCTCTCCTCTATTCGTCCCCTGACTCAATCTTCCTGGTCCCACATGTTATCCTCTCCTTTTCTCTTCTCCCCTTCTCTTTTTCCTAACTCCCTTTCCACTCACTGACCCCCCCCCCCATTCCCCATATGCTCAGGAGATCTTGTTCCTTTCCCCTTCTGTGGGGGACCTTGTATGAATCTCTTAGGTTCCTCCTTGCACCCTAGTTTCTCTGGTGGTGTGAATTACAGGCTGGTGATCCTTTGCTCTATGTCTAAAATCCATATATGTGTGAGTACATACCATGATCCTCTTTTTGTAACGAGTAAGTTTTCCCTGCCGGCTGCCTGGTCCCACAGCCGCACCAGCCCCAAATAACATGCAGAGACTCTGTATTTGATACAATGCTGTTGGCCAGTTACTAGTTTCTTATCAGCTAGCTCTGTCTTAATTATTAACCCGTTTCTATTAATCTAAGTATTTCCACGTGGTCTCATTTTACCAGGGAGCGAGCCCAGACCTCTGTTCTCTCCGGTCTCTACATGCTGACTCCTCCTAACTACTTCCTCTTTCCTCCTTGTCTCCTAGCCCCACCTATCTTGCTTTTCTATTGGCGAACAGTGCTTTACTCATTAACCAGTATGAGAAACATATTTACAGAACAACATCTCCCATCAGGTTACATCACTCAAGGTGGTTTCTTCAAGTTCCATCCATTTGCCTTCAAATTTCAAGATTCTATTTTTTTTTTCTGAGTAATATTACATTGTGTAAATGTACCATATCTTCTTTATCCATTCTTCAAATGAGGGGCATCTAGGTTATTGCTGCTGTGAACATAGTTGGACAAATGTCTTTGTTGTATGGATGTGGATCATTTGGGTATATGCCTAAGAGTGGAATTGCCGGGTCTTGTGGTGGACTGGTTCCCATTTTCCTGAGGAACTTACATATGGATCTCCAAAATGGCTGTACAAGTTGGCACTCCCCCCCCCCCCAGCAGTGGAGGAGTGTTCCCCTTTCTCCACATCCTCTCTAGCATAAGCTGCCATTGGTGTTTCTAGTTTTAGCCAATCTGACAGGAGTAAGATGGTATCTCAGAGCTGTTTTAACTTGCATTTCTCTGATTGCTAAGGATGTTGATCATTTCCTTAAGTTTCTTTCAGCCATTTTGAATTCTTCTATTGAGAATTCTCTTCAGTTCTGTACCCCACTTTTTAATAGGGTTATTTGGTGTTTTGGTGACTAGTTTCTTGAGTTCTTTGTAATTTTTGGAGATCAGCCCTCTGTCAGATGTGGAGTTGGTGAAGATCTTTTCCCAGTCTGTGGGCTGCCATTTGGTCTTATCCACGGTGTCCTTTGCCTTACAGAAGCTTCTCAGTTTTAGGAGGTTCCATTTATTACTTGTCAATCTCAGTGTCTGTGCTCCTGGAGTTATGTTCAGGAAGCAGTCTCCTGTAACAATTTGTTTAAGGGTACCTCCTATTTTCTCTTCTAAGAGGTTCAGTGTGGCTGAATGTATGATGAGGTCTTTGATCCATTTGAACTTGAATTTTGTGCATGGCAATACACATGGGTTTATCTGCAGTCGTCTACACATCATCATCCAGTTGTGCCAGCACCATTTGTGGAAGATACTTTTCTCCTTCTATTGTATAATTTTAGCTGTTTTGCCAAAAATCAGGTGTTTGTAGGTCCATGGGTTAATATCAGGATTTTCAATTCGATTGCATTTGTCTACCTGTCTATTTTTGTGCCCAAACCAAGCTTTTTTCAGAAGTATAGCTCTATAGTAGAGCTTGAAGCCAGGGATGGTGATGCCTCCTGAAGTTCCTTTATTGTACAGGGTTGTTTTGGCTATCCTGGGTCCTTTTTTTTTTGTTGTTCATATAAAGTTGAATAGTATCCTTTCAAGGTCAGTGAAGAATTGTGCTGGGATTTTGATGAGGATTGCATTGAATCTGTAGATCGCTTTTGACAAGATCGCCATTTTTATTAGGCTGATCCTACCTATCCAAGAGCATGAGAGATCTTTCCATTTTCTGGTATCTTCTTTAATTTCTTTCTTTAAAGGCCTTTATATAGGTGTTTCACTTGTTTGGTAAGCATTACCTCAAGATACTTTATGTTGTTTGTGGCTATTGTAAAGGGTGATGTTTCGCTGATTTCTTTCTCAACCCCTTTGTTGTCTGTAAATAGTAGGGCTACTGATTTTTTAAAACTTGATCTTGTATCCTGCTAGTTTGCTGAATGTGTTTATCAGCTGTAGGAATTCCCTGGTAAAGTTTTTTGGTTCACTTATTATCCACAAATAGTGATAGTTTGACTTCCTCTTTCCAATTTGTATCCCCTTGATCTCCTTTTGTCTCATTGCTTCAGCTAGAATTTGAAGTACAATATTGAAGAGATAGGGAGAGAGAGGGCAGCCTTGTCTTGTTCCTGATTTTAGAGGAATTGCCTTAAGCTTTTCTCCATTCAGTTTGATGTTGGATGTTGGTTTACTGTATATTGCTTTGATTATGTTTAGGTATGTTCCTGTAATCCCTGATTTCTCTAAGACCTTTATCATGAAGGGGTGTTGGACTTTGTCAAAGGATTTTTCAGCATCTAGGGAGATGATCATGTGGTTTTTCTTTTTCAGTTTGTTTATATGGTGAATCACATTGATAGACTTTTGTATGTTGAACCATCCCTGCATCCCTGGGATGAAGCCTACATGGTCATGGTGGATGATTTCTCTGATGTTTTCTAAAATTAGTATTTTATTGAGTATTTTTGCATCAATGTTCATGAGGGATATTGGTTCTCTTTCTTAGTATGTCTTTGTATGGCTTGAGTACCAAGGTAATTGTAGTCTCATAAAAAGCATTTGGTAATGAAACTTCTGCTTCCATTGTGTGGAACAATTTGAGGAGTATTGGTATTAGCTCTTCTTTGAATTTCTGGTAGAATTCTGCACTGAAGCCATCTGGTGCTGGGCTTTTTTTGGTTGGAAGGCTTTTGATGATTGTTTCTATTTCATTAGGGATTATGGGTCTATTTAAGTTGCTTATCTGTTCTTGATTTAATTTTGATAAGTGATCGCTATCCAGAAATTTGTTAATTTCCTTTGAATTTTCAAATTTTGTAGAGTACAGGTTTTCAGAGTATGACCTGAAAATTGTCTGTATTTCCTCAGTGTTCATTATTATGTCCTCCTTTTCATTTCTGATTTTGTTGATTTGCATGTTCTCTCTCTGCTTTTTGGTTAGTTTGGATAAAGGTTTGTCTATCTTTTTGATTAAAAAAAACAAAAAACAAAAAACATAAACAACTCTTTGTTACATTGATTCTTTGTATTGTTTTCCTAGTTTCTACTTTATTGGTTTCAGTCCTCAAATTGATTATTTCCTGGGGTCTACTCTTCTGGGGTGAGTTTGCTTCTTTTTGTTCTTAGGCTTTCAGTTGTGCTATTAATTCTGTAATGTGATTATCTTCCTTTTTTTTCATATGGGCACTTAGGCAATGAACTTTTCTCGTGGCATTGCTTTCAGAGTGTCCCATAAGTTCAGGTATGTTGTGTCCTCATTCTCGTTTAATTCTAGGAAATTTTTAATTTCATTCTTTATTTCTTCCTTGACCCAGGAATGGTGTAATTGTGGATTGTTAAGTTTCCTTGAGGTTGTAGGGTTTCTTCAATTTGTGTTGTTGTTGAATTCTAATTTTAAAGCATGGTGGTCTGATAGGATACAGGGAACTATTCCTTTTTTTTTTTATGTATGTGTTGCGGTTTGTTACGTTGCCTAGTATGTGGTTGATTTTAAAGAAGGTTCCATATGGAGCAGAGAAGAAGGTATATTCTTTTATGTTGGATGAAATGTTCTATAGATTCTGTTAAACTCAATTGGGACATAACTTCTGTTACTTCTTTTAATTCTTTGTTAAGTTTCTGTCCGGTGGTGAGAGTGGGGTGTTGAAGTCTCCCACTATGAGTATGTGAGGTTTTATGTGAGCTTTGAGTTTTAGTAGTGTTTCCTTTATGAATATGGGTGCCTTTGTATTTGGGGCATAGATGTTCAGAGTTGAGACTTTTTACTGATGGACTTCTGTGATGAATATGAAATGACCTTCTTTATCTCTTTTGATTGATTTTGGTTTGAAGTCTAACTTGTTACATATTAGGATAGCTTCCATTTGATTGGAAGATCTTTCCCAACCCTTTACCCTGAGGTAATGTCTGTCTTTGAAGCTTAGATGTATTTCTTGTATTCAGCAGAAGGATGGATTCTGTCTTCATATCCATTCTGTTAGCCTGTGTCTTTTTATAGGCAAGTTAAGACCACCAATGTTGAGGCAGAGTAAGGACCACTGATTGTTAATTCTTGTTTATTTTAGATTTGTTGTTGGCGGTGGCATTGTGAGTGTATTTGCCCTGCTTTTTCTTTTGGGTTCTGGTAAAGTGAGATTATCTATTGCCTGTCTTTGTAAGTGTTGTTAACTTCCTTGGGTTAGAGTTTTCCTTCCAGAACTTTCTGTAGGGCTGGATTTGTGGATATGTATTGTGAAAATCTGGCTTTGTCATTGACTATCTTGTTTTCTCCATCTATAGCGATTGAGAGTTTTCCTAGGTATAGTATCCTGGGCTGGCATCCATGGACTCTTAGTATTTATAGAACATCTATCCAGGACCTTCTGCCCTTGAGAGTTTCCATGGAGAAGTCAGGTGTAATTTTGATAGGTCTGTCTGGTCATTTTCCTTTGCTGCCCTTAATGTTCTTTCTTTATTCTGTACATTAGGTGTTTAGATTATTATGTGGCAAGGACTTTCCTTTTTGGTCCAGTGTATTTGGTGTTCGCTATGCTTCTTGTACTTTCATGAACATGTCCTTCTTTAGATTGGGAAAGTTTTCTTCAATGACTTTGTTGAATATGTTTTCTGCACCTTTGAGCTGGGCTTCTTTGCATTCTTCTATGCCTATTATTCTTAGGTTTGGCCTTTTCACAGTGTCCCACTTTTCCTGGATGTTTTGTGTTAAGGATTTGTTGGATTTAAGATTTTCTTTGGTCGATGAATCTATTTCCTCCAGTTTATCTTTTGTACTTGAGATTCTGTCTTTGATCTCTTGTAGTCTGTTGGTTATGTTTGCATCTGTAGTTCCTGATCATTTACTTGGTTTTTATATTCCAGCATTCCCTCAGTTTGTGTTTTCTTTATTGTCTCTATTTCAGTTTTCAGGTCTTGAACTGTTTGATTGTTTTCTTCATCTGTTTTATTGTTTTCTTTTGTATTTCCTTACTTTATTTAAGAGATTTACTCATTTCTTGTATTTTTGCTTGGTCTTTTCCTCTATTTCTTCCAATTTTTTCCTTCCATTTCTTGGAGAAATTTTCTCATATCATCTTTGAGGGCCTCTATCATTTTTATAAAGTTAATTTTTAAGCCATTCTCATCTGCTTCATCGGCTTTGGTGTGTTCATCTACTTGGTGTAGAGTCCTTTGATTCTGGTGGTGTCAATCTGGTCTTTCTATTATTCGGTGTTTTCTTGTATTGCCATCTTCTCATTGCTTCTTCCAGTGGGTTCAGGAGAAGTCTCTATCTACCTTGCTCTCCCAGTGGGTGTAGTTAGGTCCGGAGTTGGATGTCTGCAACTCTGAATGATCTAAGCTTTCTTGGAGGTCTCTCCTCTGGCAGAGGGCAGGTGATGAAGTCCAAAGATCAGGCTGGTGCAGCCTCAAGGTGGTCCCACGTGGATAGGCGGGTCCAGTGTGCTCAGAGGAGACTGAGGAAGTCCCATGGAGGTGGAGGGGTTGTTGATCCCCCACTCTGGCCTAATGCTTACCCAGAGCAGCGGGCCAGCAGGACAAAGGGTAGGTTGGGGGAAGCAATAACTGATACTTTGACTTAACAGTCCATTTGATGTTTAGAATCAATGTAAGAGACACACCTTTGTGGAGGGCAACCCTGGTGGGATTTTCAAGAGGATAAGCTAAAGAAAAGACCTGTCCTAAATGTGGGCAGAAACTTTTATCAGGTAGCCCAGATACTAAGGGGTCTAAGGAAAAACCACTGTGATCTGCCCGCCTGCCTCCTGCCTCCTGCCTGTAGTTTGGCCTGAGCAAGTACATCTGTTACTGTTGCTGCCAATCTCCACTCACCGCAGCTCAGCTTCTTTAACCTTCTAACATGGCTTTGCAACTGCCATTCTCCAGGGATTCTAGGTATCCAGCACTAGATCCAGACTGCTGAGGCATCCAAACTCATGGACTGAGTAGCTATGGAATTCTCCGTCTTTCCAGGTGCAAATAGACATTGCTTTACTATCCTCTCACATAGGCCAATTTCATAAACTCTGTTTTATAATTTATAAAATTCCATTGGTCTGTTCCTATAGGAAACTCTGATCTTAACAGAAATTAACCCAAAATATCAGTGTAACTTGAGAATGTTTTAGTTTGCCATTTTATCAGTTGTAAATTTGGTCAGTTCCCTCCACCACCCTGCCCCTGCATTTGATAGGCCATAGTTATCTCCAGAGAGCTTGGTTTTCTGGCAGTATGCAATGGGAGATGACCCTTTTGGGGGCTCATAAGACATCCTCTGCAAGGCGCCTTCCTTCCCAAAGCACTGTGATAGCAGCTGTCAGTCAGGAGCATACTGAGGCTGAATTCCTGTCCACCAGTCCTAGCACATCACTTGGTCATGCCTCCCTGCTCTGAGAAGCACAAATCCATTACCTTTTAGTCTCTTTCTCAGACGCTGTGGATGTGAGAGAATTGTGGCTCATGGAGCCTTGTCTGTATAGATCTATAACCTCTATAATGGGTGTATGACTTCTTAACATGTGCTCCAGTTATGCAGGGGACGATCCTGTGGGCACACTGGATTGCTGTAACCATTCACTGAAGAATGAATTCAGTCTTTTCTCTTATAAACTTTAGAATTCAGAGACGTATCCTGCTAACATTTGGTATAATTGACATAAATTGATCTCAGTGGGCTTGGATTTGTTGGAAATGTTCTTAAAGCAAGTGGAAATTTATAGCAGAGATGTGAAGGCTTGAAAGTGGAGAAGAGAATTCAAGGCATGAGTCAGAGCTGCAGATATAAACAGGGATTTATAACCACAGTCAATGGCTGCAATCATTTGTAATTGTAGGAAGCGTTGGCCACACCAGATTGTTCCAGATTGCCAGGTTTTCCTCTTAAATGCCATTTGGTATTTGTGTATCAAGTTCTGATATTAGTCTATCATATTAAGGATAACTAGATCAAGGAACGAGAGGGTATGGATTTTTCCCATATGTGACTTAGTGGTGGAATCTATGAAGTAGAAGGCTATTCTGATGTTATTTCCAGGGAGAAGGTAGTCCTCCTCAGGCTTCTCATAGAATACTTTGACCAGGAAATTTCAAGGCTGCTACAATGGCTCAGTGGGTAAAGACATGTGTTGGCACCTGAGGTTGATCCTTGGGACCTATGTAAAGCTAGAAGGAGAGAACACATGCTACGACATTGTCCCCTGACTTCCTGTATTAGTCAAGATTCTCTAGGAGAACAGAATTGATAGGATGAATCTCTCTCTATATAAAGAGGATTTATTAGAGTGGCTAAAGGGCTGGGATCCAGCTGGCCCAACGTTGGCTGTTTACTGAAGTGCAAGAATCCGGTTGCTGCTCAGCCCATGAGGCTGGATATCTCAGCTGGTCTTCAGCATAGGCCTGAAGCCTCAAGAAGTAGGCTTTGCTGCCAGTGAGGGAATGCCATTTCCATCTAGAGAAAGGGCAAGCAGGCAAAGAGAACAAGCTTCCTCCTTCCTTGTCCTTGTCCTTGTCCTTGTAGAGGGTGCTCCCAGAGGTGTGGGCAATATTTAAGGTGGCTTCTCCTACTTCCAATCATCCAATTAACAAAACATTTCTCACAAGCGTGCCCAGTGGCTGATGTTTTTAGTTAATTCCAGATATAGTCAAGTTGATGAACAGAAACTTCTATATGAATGCCATTGTACACACACACACACACGCACACACACACACACACACACACACACACACACACACACACACACGCATGCACGCACTCACGCACTACTACTACTACTACCACCACTAATAAATAAACAGTGTTAGAAAAGACAAAAATGACTCTCTCTCTTGGGAAATAATTCTTTGCTGCATCCTCTTTTATTGTCAACATTGTTCTTTTTATGACTGCTAAGAAATTAAAAAAAATAGCAAGTAATGCTTGTGTCACAGGACCTACATCTGTATCTAGAAGATACATAGTAATACATTGTAATCATTTAAAAACAATCAAGTGTATTCCAGAGGATACATTTTCAGGGTGGAGCTCCATTTCACATGGCTCTAGATTTCTTATGATGGCTGTGTGAAAAACATGCCCTGAGTTCTGTCTCCTTATCTGCATGGTGAATCAATTCCTCCCCTTCTTCCTTCTCTTCCTCTTCTTCTTTTGTGAGACAGGGTCCCAATGTGTAGCATAGGCTAGCCTGGAACTCATTGTGTAGTCCAGGTTAGCCCCAAACTCATTGCCCTCCTCTGGCTTAGTTTCTTAAGTGCTGTGATTCTATGCATTTATTCTGTGCCTGATTAAAATTTCAATCCTTGGCTTTTCAATCTTCAAATTTGTTAATCCGTTGAAATAAAATCTGATCTTGAACCAAGATTTTATTCATCTCTACTTCATTTGCCTTAGAGATTAAGTTGGTTTATAAAGCTATTTAAGCTCTTTATTTCTGAACTCTTATGTGTGTGTTCTTAGGTCAAGGGTAGGGGGTGTGGTTGTAAGTAGAGGAAGAAAAGAACAGTACTTAAAAATGCCTCTTAGCCTTTTTAAAGGAACATCTCCAAAAGCTCACTGTTTATTCTTCTGGGAAGTGGTTTTATAAAGTGCTGGGTAGGATAATTTCTCTAAAATTTCCTGTGGACTTTAATGACCAGAAGAATTATTCAAAATTTCTTCCAGAACGCTGACTGGAAGGAAGGGTGTGTGGTCTGGTCTGGAGTTCTCTACTGTTTTTCTGGACAGGTCACATCTCCAGACTCAGCAGGCCACCCTGGCTGAGATGTTCCCTGATCATCAGCTTTCTTCCTAGACACCTCCCTTGCAATAAGCTGGGGCCTGCCCTGTGCCTTTGTGCTCTGTGCCCACTGTGTTCCATTCCCGCTTTCCTTGTCTAGGTTGTCTAGGTGCAGGGGTTCCCTTCGGCAGGCGTCAGTCCTGCCCATCCACACTGTGGATTCTCATTAGGATTTGTCATCTCTGGGTTTTCAGGTACCTTTCTGGTGCTATCCCCACCGCACCTCAGGAGCTGCTTGTATATAAGTCATATAGTCTCTGGCACTTTGTCTTAAAATTCTTTATTAATTTTAAATTGTGTGTGTGTGTGTGTACAGGTATGTATGTGCATGTGAGTGCAGATGAATGCAGAAGCCAGGGGTGTCAGATTTCTGTTTCTGTGAGCTACAGATGGTTGTTAGCTGCCCAGTGTGGGTGCTGACACTTGAACCTGGAACTTCTGCAAGAGCAATACACAATTTTAACACTTTTAGTGGGAAGTCATCTCCATAGCTCCAAAATTCTTGTCTTTTAGCTAAATGGATGTTTTGGTCACATTATTATAATACTAATAAATGAATGATGATAATTTCTGGTTCCATAAAGGTTTTAATTTTTAATGAAAAATTTCTATATATGTTGTTAAGGTACATGAAATCCTTGATATTTGTCACATATGCTATATTCTTTTGAAAGATAATTGAAAAAAATTAACTTAGCATACACAGTAGTGGGCTTCATTAGCACTTTTTAAATTTTATTTTTTAATTAATTTTCAAATTTGTTGAAATTAAAATTTAATTATGTCATTTGTCTTTCTCTTTCTTCTCTCCAACCCCTTCCCTTCCATGTACCCCTAGCTCACTTTTTCCTCTTTTTTGTCATTATTTTTCATTTTTTGAGATTATAATGTAATTACATAATTTTCTTTTTCCTTTTCCTCCATCCAAACCTTCTGTATGGCTCCACCCACTCTCCTCTCTCAAATTTCTCAAATTCATGACCTCTGTTTTAGTAATCGCACACACACACACACACACACACACACACACACACACACACACTCACACACACACACATTTGGATATCTATACACCTAAAAATATATATACAATCTTCTCAATCTGCATAAGGTTACTTGTATGTTTTCAGGGCTGATCACTTGATATTAGATAACCAATTAGTCTGCTCCTTCCTGGGGAAGACTGTTTTCTCTTTCTCAGTATTCCTTAGTTGCCTGTAGTTCTTTGTCTAGAACTGAGACATCCTGAGTTTTCCCCCTTTCCACAACTTTGGAACCCTCTTTGTTCAGGTTATTGGGCAGCCATACTGGTGAGACTTTAGGGGTGTAGCTTCAGACATTACTAGGAGAGAGTCTCACAGCAAACTGCCTGATCCTCTGGCTCTTACAATCTTTCTGTTTCCCTCTGCAGTAGTGATCTCTGAGCCTTAGGTATAGGAGTTGTGATGTAGACGGATCATTTGGGCCTGGCTTCCAGGACTCTGCATTTTGGTGAGTTTTGGTTTTCTGCGTGGTCTCTGTCTATTGCAAAGAGATGTTTCCTTGATGAGGGATGAGAACTACAATAATTCATGGATATAAGGACAAATATTTAGAATGTAGTTAGGAATTATGCTGTTTAGTATGTGGCGGTTGTTGGTTTTCCTCCAAGATCCATGACTTCATTAGCCATGGGTAGTTTGGTTTCCCTTTTGTTGAGTGGATTCATTATGGGATTGTCATACTCTTCCATCCTACCCATCCTCCCCCCCCCCTTCCCTTGTCCATCGCCCTGTTTCCTTCTTGGTAGTCTCTTTGCTCCCTTGGATGTCCCCCCCTTTTCCTTTTTTGTCACATATGTTCTATAACTTCTTTTTCCCCACTTAAGGCATTGCCTTCTTCCTCTCTCATGGTCTCCACACATCTAAATGTGTGTTCCGCACAGGAGAGAAAACATGGTTGCTGTGGGTTGGATGTGAGATGCTCTCGGTTTGTTGGGGCACATCTGGTGGCGCTATTTGGTAAGGTTGTGAAGCCTTTAGGAGTTGGAACATTTCTGGAGGAAATGGCTCACCTGGGGGTGTGCTTTTATGTTTTATGTGCTGTCCTCCTGTCCTGTGTCTTGCCTTCTGGCTGTGGACATGTGACCACCGCCTCATGCTCCCTTCCTTCACAGTTTCCCTCACTACAATGAGCTGCATGGCCTCAAACTGTGAGCCAAATCAGTCTTTCCTTGTCTTAAGATGGTGCCTGCTCACAGCAGCCAGAGAAGGAATCAATACGGGGGTGTTGTCTTTCTCAGTTAGGCTCATTTCACTTAACAGGGTGGAGCCATGGGTATACACTGTTAAATGGCAGCCTGGTGTTTTAAAAGTGTTCCTTCAACCAGTCCATACAAGGTGGAGCTGCAAGGTGCCCCCACCTGCTCCCTCCCTCAACCTCATCTCTCCCCTCTGATATGATGGCAAGGGCTTCTTTTCTTTACCTTCCTGGTGAGAGTTTTGTGAAGTGAAATTGGAAAGGGCAGTGAACTAGGCAAAGTTGGCAGAGTGTAGTTAACAAAAGAGTACTAAGGAATATTGACATTGACATTCCAGTCTCCCACTGTGATGACCATCCAGGATCAGTTTCCCAATCTCTCACATGGTTTTAAATGAACAAATGTTTATACTACTTTGTTCTTTTATGTTTCAATGGCTTGAGAAATTAAAAAGAGAAAAGGAACGGGTAAGAAACTATGGGTTTGGTCTACAAATTGATACATACAAGTGTACACAGAGTACTTGTTGTATGCCAGGCATGATTAGTAGATGCAAGCATAATCCATATACCTCCTCTCATAGGATTGAATCTACCCATGAGTTCTTCTTCCCTCCTTCTTTTGGAAGTGACTTACACTACTGTGAACTTGGTGGCATACTTAAATTGTTGAAAGTTTCTTATGATTTGATTTTCACTTAGGAATGTGCATGCTGTTCTGACTGTAGTGTTCTGAATTCAGGAGGGAAAATGTACTTGGTCTTCAGTTACTCTTCGCTTTCATTTGCCAGATCTTAGAAGCTCTGTGATAGTGGTCTTGCTCTTCATATTCCCATTAAAGTGAAATAAACTTTATGAGTTGCTTAGAAGTTGACCATGTATCCTTGAATTGATAGTACCAATGGGTGACAAACTCTTGCTTCCTGTTTAATTGTGACTTAATATTGAGCTCTTCTAGATGATTCTACCAAGTTCTTGAATGGCATGATATTCAATAGTGGTGGTCATTAGTGTAGATAACAGTCAACTGGCCTGGGCTCAATAGAGAAGTCTTATGTAGTTCCCTGCCAACTCTTTGAGTTGTTTTCTTTTTATTCATTTGAGGAAATTTATGCTTTGGCTAAATAATAATTTAGCAGATTTGTTTGAGTGCTTAAATACTAGATTCTTCCTTAGCATGTGAAACCAACATGCAATAAGGTAATATTTTCCTGAATACATTTGAAGGAGAAAAAAAAAGAAAGAAAATGAAGCACTCTAAAATTTGTGACATTTATTATGTCTTCAAAAACATAAAAACCAGAGAGGAACATAGATTTTAGAAAATTGATATTGTTTAACATATATTAAGATTTTATGTAGTGTATGTGCTTGAAAGTGAAATAAACCAAATGTAAGTATATTTTCCCTTGTTGACAGAGTAATTAAAACACTTTGTAATTTTAATATAAAACTGTAAGAGTTTTTCTACCTACTTAAATAAATCAGATATTTCTGGTCATTTCTATAGTATTGCCAAATTGTCAGTGATACTTTGTAACTAAAACAACTAAGAAAATTCCCTGTAGTCTGAGAGATTTCTATAAGTAGTTTAATATGTATGATGTTTCTCATTTTGGAAAAATGTTTTATGACAATTCCAGGATTTTCACTTGTGTCATATGCCCATAATGAACACAGGGTGAAGGTGATATAGAGACTTCATGCAGTTACCAAGGGTCCTGTAATACCTATGAAGCAACCTTTCATCTTGAGCTTCTCTCTTATAGTGGTTCTGCTAAGTTAAGATGGCAATAGTTCCCTGGTTAAGAACAGTAGATATAATAGGTAAATGGAGAACAAAATATGTCCTTAAACTAGAGGCAGAGAAATCATCCTTCCCATTTGGCTTAGAAATCATGCTGGACGTGGATAGTGTTCTTCATGTGAGTACACTCTATACTCTCTATCTATATAGTCTTGTCCTCACCCGATACCACAGCAACAATGCAATGTGCCTCTGTGCTCAACCAAAGGCCTGTTCTCCATCCACAAAGCAGGATTCCCACTGAGATAGATCTGGGATGTAGCTAAAGAGAGTCCATTGGCCTCTCTTCTTTGGTAAAAAGTCTTCCATTTGAAATCTTGTAAATATTTTAAAGAAGAGCTTGAGTGCTTGCCACTTCACGATGGTGCACATATATTGGGGGCATGATGGTGAGGAAGGTAATTGACG
Organism: Cricetiscus sungorus; assembly: GCA_030556225.1. Classification (NCBI taxonomy): domain Eukaryota; kingdom Metazoa; phylum Chordata; class Mammalia; order Rodentia; family Cricetidae; genus Cricetiscus; species Cricetiscus sungorus. Next base: position 17,163,211 of record JANBXA010000731.1, read on the forward strand.
CAAAGAAAAATCAAACTACACTCCTAGTTTTCAAGTCAAGCTGAATAGATGCAAGGCCTGAGTTATGGGACTGGCTTCCATGACTAGTGATTCATAACTGTAGAAGGGAGGTAAGTCAGCCTTAAAGCTTAAGGTGGAGGCAATCTCAGTGGCAAATCAGGCCAAGTGGTTGAACGTGGTGAGGTTAAGGTGTTTGCTGCTCGCTCTAGAATCAAGGAAAGGAATAGAAGAAGACATTGTTATTACTACTTTTTTTTTTTTTTTTTTTTTTAATTCCGGAATCTAAGAAGGAAAACAAGAAGGCTTGTGAAGTTGTACTTGGGGTTGGAAAGAGAGAAGTCATTTTGGATCTGGAAGATATGGGCACCTGCAGCAGCCTGGGAGGCAGTGAGGTCTGCGGTGAGGAGTGGCTGAGTTTGTGCCTGGCAGGTTGACCAGCCTGGTAGAGGGGGGTGCCAAGGGAGTAGTCCTGTTGGCATTTTCCCCTTTCCAGAGACCTTGCCAATCGAGAGCACTCTGTATGTGTCCCTTTAAGAGCTAGGTGGCTCCTCTCTCGGGACATTTAAGTCTTGAAGGGTTCTTGGGTGGCACAAGGGAAGAAACACAAGGCTGGTGTGTGGGACTCTTGAATTGCTTTCAGTTATGAAATAAGAGATGGGATCATTTCTGCAGCACGAGCATCATGAGTATTTCAAATCGATTCCTTTTTACAGAAGCTGTTAACCACCATGGCTTGTGCCTTGCTTCATGGTGTGTGGTCATAACAATACTGAGATTTCAACAGCTCTGCACAGCTGTCTCTTAGGCAGTCTTCCTTTCTGTTGTCTTTATCTTAACAATATTATCCTTCTCATTTCTCATTATTCACTTACTGTTGGTTTACATGTCTTTGTTGTAGGAGATAGAAATGCATCTTAAACAAATCTTTCTCTTGTTCTACTTTCAATCCAAATCCACTGAATTCTGAATATAAACTTAGTTTTCAGGAGGAAATTAGTTCTTATTGATGGCATCCCATTGTTGTTCCAAGTATTATCTCGAATAAAAATTAGCAAATTATTTTAAAAAATCAGAAAAATTGTTGTGTGTAATTTGCTGCCTTTATCTGGAGTTGTTGGTATTATTTGCACTGGGGACAGAAATGTGACCAAGCTTTAAAAAAACTGTCCTCATGATCTGGATCAGGCTAGAATCATGCTAGACTAATCAATGAATCTGGGCTTTGGAGAGGAAGGAAAAATATTGTATGGGTCATTTCTAGGTATACTGTCAGGTGAACAAGAAAGTGTCTACTGTAGTTAATAGTAGTGATGTCAAAATTGAAGATGATGCAAACCTACAAAACAGCTCAGTGAAGCTAATAAAATGAGTGTCTGGGATTACACAAGCTATGCTCTCTCATCTGTTATCATAATTGCCAAATGCATAAAGCCTCAAGTGTGTCTGTTCCCATTTCACAGATGAGAAAACCAGTGGACACAGGGGTTCTGCAACTTGCCCAAGGACACACAGCTGGTAAGTCACCGAGATGAAACATCTACCACATCCTCTTCCTAGAGGCTTTGACTCTGCTACTCAGGTCTTTTCGTTTATTTTTAAAAAAGAACATTCTGGTTTAATTTCAAGTAACAGTACCCTGAAGGCACAGGGAATTTTCAGAGTTGGACAAACGATCATCTGATGAAGTCGTAGGATTTCCCTTTGCGTTGGAAGAAAGGCCGCTCTCCATGCTCCTCCTTTGATTTCTCACTGGCATCTTTTCCCCTCCATATTTCTAGACATTCAAGCCAGATGCCAATTGTCTGTGTGAAAACACATTGTATCTCAAATGTATCGAGATGCCAAGTGTATGTGTAATATTGGACCATATGTGAATGTTCCAGTAAACTCCTGGGGACTTACGTTCCTACTGTCAGCACTGCATAACAGGAAGACTATAAATTCCACTAGCTAACCAGAAGACTCACATATGCCTCATATTTATAAATACCCCAGAGATGTGATGCATGCTAAATTTGCCTTTTGGGTATAGCAGAGGTAGATGCACCTCTTTATGGGAGGCAGTGGGAGCTTGCAAAATAATAATAATAATAATAGTAATAATAATAAAAATAAATGAGAGTTCCTTACTTTATTGTTGTTGTTATTGATTGTAGCAGCTGGTTATTGTGGAGAAATATATGAGTAAGAAACATTTCTTACAGAAAAGAAAAAAAATATATGATAGCAACAGACAGACAGACAGACAGGTTGAACTAGATAAATTAGGCCCAGAAAGTCCTGAAATTTAGACAGGGTAAATTGTAGAACTGCAAACAATATTGCAATGGGCATGAGATGGAAGCTGGAATTTTGAGTGGTATCTTTATCTTGTCCTCTCATCCAGCCTCCTGGGATTCAGGTCTAATCATCATTAAATAAAAGCACAAGCCAGGTGTTGGTGGTGCACACCTTTAATCCCAGCACTCAAGAAGTAGAGGCAGGAAGATCTCTGTGAGTTTGAGACCAGCCTAGCCTACAAGGAAAGTTTCAGGACAGCCAAGGCTACATAGAGAGAACCTGTCTTGAAATCCCTCCCTACCCATCCAAAGCACACAACAAAAGCACATTAAGAGGATTTACTACCCACCTGGCTTTACTTTGGGTTTAGTGGGTGTTGAGAGGATGAGACGAAGCCTTTGTCTTTGAAGTCCTCGTATTTTACAACAGATGCTGTACTGTTGCAGAAGTGCCATCAATGTAGAGCAAGGAGCTAGAATGGAAAGAAACCCAGGATGGCCTGGGAGGTTGTGAGAGGGAGCAGGCATTCTGTCAGTCCCTCTCTGGGCTGGCTTAGGACTGGCTGAAAGGTAGTCCTCTTCCTGCAGTGGTCTCTCCTAGAAAGCACGGGGGCTCTACTGGAGATAACCACAGCGAACGTTTATCAGGTTCCTACACTTGCTGTGCACATTATTTTAGTACTTTGACTTTCAAAACAACTAAGACACCCTGATGGTCCCTGTAATATAGCCAAGGAGACTGAGGTTTAGATGGAAAAGAACAGTTTGTTCTAAGTCTTGTGCTTTTGAGGTGGTGTGATTCTTCATTCCATAGTCTAACTGATGGTGGGGGCAGGGATTGTCTTTCTGTATACATGTTCCTCTTATTGGTTGATGAGCAAAGCACTGATTGTCCAGTAGACAGGCAGAAAGTATAGGGGCTACCAGACTATGAGAATTCTGGGGAGAGAAACTCAGAGGGTGAGCTGCAGAGGACACACCATGTAGCCCCTGTAGGAGTAACAGGTCCAGACATTCTCCGGTAAGCCAAGACTACATGGTGACACACAGATTAATAGAAATGGGTTAATATTGAAGAGAGATCTAGCCAATAAGAAGCCTGGGCCATGGACCAAAGGCTTTCTAATTAATATAAGCTTCAGTTTGTTTATTTGGGATTAAATGGCTTAGAGACCAGGTGGGACAGAAACTCTATCTACAACTAACATTTTTTGATTTACACAGACCAGGATATAGTCGCACAATGTGCTTTATTCTATTATCTATTGCATGGGAGTCAAGGCCAGCCTGTGGTACATAGCCAGGCCCTATCTCATTAAAACAGAAACAACAGCAACACAAAGAAACATACACAATCTAAACAACAATAACACCAACAAAGCAAACAGAAGCTGAGGTGTGATAAAGGATGTGTCCCGCCTATCTCCCTTTAGAGTCTTCACCTCTGCCGAATCAACCCACACACCTCCTCCTGCTATCCTGGGACTCCCTGTACTTTCATAAGATCTTTCTGGTATCTTGGCACTTCTTTCCTGACAGTGTGCTCAGAAATTTAGGCTACTCTGATTCACTTAGCAATTCATCCTGAACTGTCACTGTCCCACACCTACCCTTGTTTCCATCATCACAGCATTGCTTACTTTTGTGTAATGTTTCTATCTAGACGGTACAGTCCTTCATGCTGGTGACTTGATCCTAGGGAGGAAAAGTGAGTCTTTATATTTCTGCTTGCAGAGGACACTATGATTAGTTTTCTCTATATTGATTTGAATAGAAATTTAGCTATTTATGCATTGCTGCTTAAAAACTTAACACAAATGTAGTAAAGCATTTCATCAACATACATGTAGTTGCTTTCTCCTTATGCTTTCTGTACATCAGTGTTTGGCATGCTTCTTAATCGGCCCTCTGCAATGTTGCTGAGCTCTGTCCTCACCTGGGGGCCTATGCAGCAACATATCTGGTTTTCTGAAAACTCTTAGGATTATACATAGTGTTTTTGGCCAAAGTCATCTCCTTGTGGTTGCAGATGTGAAAACCTCAGCTTTTTGCTGGCTGTCAGATGGTGGTCATTACCAACTAGATGTGACTGAAGACCAGCTCTATGCTATGTGGCTCTCTCGTTCCCTCTTTTTTTTTTTTTTTAAACACTGGTTTCTTTCTTTAAAGCAAGATCTTGAGAGAAGTCTCCAGCTGTTTGCTACTAAGACAGCCTTACATAAAGGAGTGCAGTTTTGGAGATGGCATCCACCCCTTGCCTTATTCTATTGGTTCTAGGAAAATCACAGGACCCAACACATCCTCAAAGGAATGGAAATACACAGGGTGTGACCTGCAAGAATTTGGGACCATGGCAAGATTGCCATAAAATTCTCCACTAAAAACAAAGAAGTAGGGGATGTGCACAAGCTTGAGACTTGATTTTAAGTAGAAAATCATTAATAGGATAGATATAGATCATTTTGCTCCAGTGGCTAAATCATCACAGTGGGAATCCAGGTGTTTTTCGTTAAGCCTCAGGTTCTAGCTTACAAAGATGGAGTTCAAGAACGTATCTACTGGGTTGTGTATGTGTGTTACCTTATTAGGAATGGTCATAGGCCAAAGTGATGTTGTCAACGTAAGCTCTTCTCTGGTCAATTATTCAGGAGTGTGAGGCAGGAAACTAGGTATAGGACCTGGGTGCATTTAATCTCTTAGGGAGTCAAATTGGAAAGGTTCAAACAGTTTGTCAGGACCTCCTCCTGGAAGGTCAGGGACAGAACCAGCAAGGGGAGCAAGTTACTAGAAAGAAGCTGAGGCTGAATCAAGGCTAAGAAGAATGGGTCATGTAAAGGTGGGGTTGAGGTTGATTGTGACCTGTCCTCACTCATAGGGCCAATAATGGTTGTACTGTCGGCCAGAGGGAGGTGCCTAATGTTTCCTCATTGAAGAAAGTGACTAAGAATTGTCTCAGAAGATCTAGGCTCTAATCCTGCATTTGTTCAATTTGCAAGAGGTGACACATATTCATATTTTTACTAAATATGGGCTACATTACTTGTTTTTTTAAAATTTCTTTTTTGTTTCCTTTCTGCATCCCATTGTTCAATTAAAACTGATTTTCTATCTCGTTTTTCTTTATTTCATTGAAATCCAATGATAAAGCTATAACCCTATCAACTGAACAACTGGACGGGCTGTGCTTTTCAACATATTGCTCTCTGATTTTACAACTTCATGCCTTTTTAACGAACACATGTTTTATGGGTCTTTCTCCTGTGACTCATTTTTGGAGGTGATCCGAGAAGGAGTTATTCTCCAGACATGGCACCATTGACCCTCATTTTGAACTACATTTTTAAACTTATTTTTAAAAAGATATTTCATTCACAGAATCCCCACTGAGCTTTTTATTGTGGAAAATTAGGGCCAGTAAATCATCCCCCTCAGAATACTATAAATTTTATACAATTGAAACATTCCACAGACTGAGCTTGGCACTTTGATGAAATCTCTCCTTCGCTTCTCATAATTTATGAGCTTCCCCCCACTTTCCTCTCTCTTGCTCCTTCATCATCTTGCCCTCCCAGCAAGAGTGGGGGTGGTACTGTGACTTTAAATTGCTCATCAGGGTTTATTGGGTATAATATGTGAGTGAGTTTATATGAACCTGCAATATTGCAACTTATCCAAAATTATAAACAATAAAAATTTTCATTTTCTCTTGGCAGGCAGAAGGGACGTGGGTTGGTCATGGTGGAAGTAGCCCTGGGCTGTGCTCTGGGGACAAACTATATTCCTAGAGGCAAATGACAGGTGTTAGTTAGAGCCACAGGTCTCCCAACCTTTTCCTGTAAGGCAGCCTTCAATTCCCTCACCGGGATACTCACAGCAAGAGAGGTTTTAAAGGTCCTCCTCAGCCCTCATGCACTCTGAAACTATGGGTGAAGGGTGGTTGTCAAAGTCAATATCACTATCCCAAAAACCTCCCTCTCCCTCTCCCTCTCCCTCTCCCTCTCCCTCTCCCTCTCCCTCTCCCTCTCCCTCTCCCTCTCCCTCTCCCTCTCCCTCTCCCTCTCCCTCTCCCTCTCCTCCCTCTCCCTCTCCCTCTCCCTCTCCCTCTCCCTCTCCCTCTCCCTCTCCCTCTCCTCCCTCTCCCTCTCCCTCTCCCTCTCCCTCTCCCTCTCCCTCTCCCTCTCCCTCTCCCTCTCCCTCTCCCTCTCCCTCTCCCTCTCCTTCTCTCTCTCCCTCTCTCTCTCTCTCTCTCTCTCCCTCTCTCTCTCTCTCTCTCTCTCCCCCTTTCTTTTTTTCTTTTTGTTGTTGTGTTGTTTTGTTTTGTTTTGGCTTGCTCTACTTACCAGGTTGCCCCTGAACAAAATTTTGACCCTTCCTCATCTTTCTGAGTTCTGTATCTATGGCATGTGCAATCACACATGGAAATCCTTGCTCTTTAGGAGAAAGGCAGCAATGGGGGACACACAAGGGTATCAAAGAGCTGCTCACTTCTACTTCTGGTCTGCCAGGCTTGAGCTAGATTCTGAGGTCAGGTGGTGGCTGTGCCCCAGGATAGAGTCTCAAGCCTGAACGAGAAGACGGAGAAGACATGGTTTAAGTGTCTGGAACTGGGCCAGATATGCAGTGGGTATTTGATACATAGTTTTTGGAACTTATAACAAATGACATCATCAGATTTATGGAGATGCCCCGTTTGCTCCTTCCTAGTCCATGTGACATCTCTAGTCTTTGTATTATTCTCAACTAGAACACTAGGCAGATTTTCTAGGAAAAGTAGCTTTTCCTGACTGCAATGTCATTCACCTGTAACCCCAGCAACTCAAAGGGCTGAGGCAGGTTGAATATAAGTTCAAGGCCAGGCTGGGCTACATGGGAACACAGTGATAAACAAATAATCAAACAAATAAATGCTTATTTTTCTGGGTGGGGGTACTTCTAGTATTCACAGTGTTGGTGAGAGTTTTACTCTTGGGGACATGGGGCTAGAGTTAGAAAACACAGGGGTTTCCTTGAGAGTTTGATCTTGTGTTCCAATCTGAGATGAGATTAACCGAGACGCTAACTAGCAGGCTCTATAGCTTTAGGCAGAATGTTTTCTCCTATTAAATCCCATTCGCTGCTGTGCTGTGGAGAGCCTTACTGGTCCCATCTCATCTCGTTGGGTAGAAGTGAGGATCTGAAGTTAGTATCCATGGTCAAGTGCTCATCCCAGGGCTGGCCTCCCGTTAGTATTTACTAAACACCAACTGTGATTAAACTGTAATTATTAGGAATAACATTGACCTATAAAACAGCAATTGCTGCAATTTTCACTTCTGTGTTAGAACTCAGATTCAGTTTTAACCACTGTCTATGCCAGATTTGCTGTACTTTTAATTTAACCTGTTCTTTAATTTTTCAGGGTCCACTCAGGGATTCTAATGTTAAAAGGGTATGATGCCTCTTACAAAGAATCTCAGCATTCAAGACTGCTGCTTAAATATCTATTTACTTCTAAGTGTGGTGTGTGAGATTCTAGACATAGAGCAAAGAATGTGAGTACAACGCTATGGAAATCAGGTCCAGTATCTATTATTTTCCACAAGATGGAAAATTCTTTCTCTGGAGTTTTTAGTTATGTCTGGCTGCATGTAGCTATGATGAAACACACTATTGGTTTAAAAAGAGCACTTGCTAGAAACAGTATGCAACACAGTCTGATTCTTGGAACTCAAGCTTTTCCCTTGTAGGACTTTTAGACAGAATACAAGTCCTGTACTCCCTAAATATTAAAAATGTAAATAAGTGATGGAGTTCAGGGGACTGAGTGCTAAAGCAATGGCCACCCAGCTCTTCCAAATAAAATACGACTCACTTAATGGCATTTCAGTCCTAAATCACTGCATGGCAGGTGAGTTGTTGCAGAGGGGTCTGCACAAAAGCATTCCTTCGGTACCACTGAGAGACTGAGTGAGCAAAGAATGGTGTGGAAAACACTCAGAAAATCAAAGGGAGTGCTCTCGGTACACACGTTATTCCCGGTGGCTCCAGACCCAATAACCTTTTCCTTACCAGAACAGATGCCCTGGACGGTTCACAAGGCTCTTTCCAGGATAGAAAGCTTTTATTGGCTTTATCTCTCACTGTCAGATCAGCATTCAGGAAACAAATGAACCCCGCTGCACGATTCAGGCTGAAAGGAGTGCAATTTACCCTGCTCACTGGCTTCTTGTAAACTTTATGGGCCCCTCTGGAGAGTCAGGAGTGCTTAGTCTCTTAGGACACGACGGACGTGCCCTCAGCCCAGCTCAGACAATAGCGGTGGAGCATCTTGTGAACAGGAAGTGAGGCAGTTACACATGGCTTTGTCTCCCAGTCAAATAGTCTTCCCTATCGTTTAAACATCTTCCACTGGGACACTAAGGATTGTTACTTGGTTTCATTTTTCCTTAAGCTGTGGCCTATATTTTCCACTTTGTTTTAAATTTGTCACGGCTCTGAAATGGAATTAAGTTGCTTATATATGCTCATGTCTCCTGTTAGTTTCGAGCTGGGCATTTCCTAATTCGGTCATGGATACACAACTGCTTGCATCCACATTTCCCTTTGAGGCCTAGCCTGTTGTGCTCTACTGAGGCGAAGTCATTATGCATAGTATAAGTTTACTTGTTACCTTCGTGCTTTCTTCTTTGTAATAAGAGACTTTTTATTTAATATTTATGTACTACTGGTATAGTAATACAAGCAAGTGACACTTGTTGAAAACCTACTCTATGCCAGCCACATACATTTATTTATATTTCTTTTCAACTTCACGAACACTTTCTGAAGTAAGTATAATTGGTATTTCCATTCTAGATATGGAAACAGAATTACGCAGGAAGTAACAGCTATTGAATTCATTGGATTAGCAGGGATGACAGATGACACTGTTGTCAGCCTCCCTACATGGCATTGTCCTCTCCAGAACATTAGTTTACTGTTAATTGAACGTGAGCTCTAGAAAATACGAGCACATCACACAGGTGGAGGATGGAGCAAAGAGGCTGGATACAAGACACAGACAGCATAGACTTCCCAGGATTTTAGCTGAGGAAAGAAATACTCTGCTATTGACTCTAGGTGAACTGAATTAGCTCTTTCAGTGCTGTGGTCATGAACAGTGACAGTTACCCCCATTATCCCAGTTTGGAAATTTTTTTATTTGAAATGACCTTAGATTCTGACCAGTATAAAGAAGTCCCATGTCCCTTTACACAGAAGTTCCTGACCATTAACATTTTGACAAATGTATTGGTATCATTTTGCATTTCTGTAGATAATTCTACTAGGGACTACTTGACAGTAAATTGTAGACACATTAGCCCTTTACCCATGAAGGTGGGTATACATTTTCTAAGAACAAGTAACTTGTTCTGTATGACTACTTTGTAACTATGACACTCAAAATCAATGTTGGTCCAGTGTTGACATCTAATCTGCAGACTTTATCTACATGTTATTGGTTAGTCATTCATCCCAATGAAAATACTGTAGGGGGAGCTGTTCAGTGAGCGACCTGAAGCCATGTGACTAATTTAGTTGCCTTGCCTCTTGTAATTTGGGAGTGTTTCTTTATATTCTCGTTTTGTTTTCACTTTTAAAGCAGGGCAATACTTCACTTGTTCTCAGACCACCTCTTGGTTTGGATTTGTTTGATGGTTCCTGGTGACTTGACTGTAGTCAAGGTTTGAGCAGGAACAATTACAAAGGTATACTGCGTTTTCCTCAGCACAGACTGTCAGGGGGCTTCAGAGCCTATTTAATTTAATGATGATGCTAGCTTGTTGCTATATTGTAAACTTACATCTTTAAAAGACTCTCTTAAGTTAGAAAAGTAGATTTATTTATTTTATGTGTATGGGAATTTTGCTGGGCTATATGTATGTGCCATGTAGGCATACTTGATGCCTGCAGAGGCCCAGGAACTGGAGTTAAGGAAGGTTGTGAGCCTTCCTTAACTCACAACCCCCAGCAAGACAAACAAGTGTTTTCCACCACTGAGCTATCTCTTCAGCCCCATAAAGTTGCAATTTTTTGATGGATTGAAGATGCAGATGCCGCTTTCCTGAGAATCTGGCTGAGGTCCACCTCCCAGGCATCTTTGTGCCCACTTCCCAGTCATCTTCCAAGCTGCAGTTCTGATTTTGACCTAAGAAAGTATGTTGGTATTTATTGAAACTTTAATGAAGTGTCAAATATTAACATGTATCCAAACAAAGTGTGACTTTTTTTTTTTTAAATCTTAGACTCAGGCTGTGGGTAGACAGTGGCTTTCTTTCTTTCTCTTCAGGGGAAAGGTTTTATTAAAAAGAGAAGGACAACAGTAGCCGATACACTGCAAAGAATCAGCAAGCTGTGGTGACATGACGTGAGAGAGCCCCGAGTCCTTTTCCAGGGTTATGTTTGATTAAGTTTTAATACATAATAGTGGGCTCCATAGTGGTAGTTTCATGTATGTATGTACTGTGCTTTCAGCATCTTCACCACCATCACCTTCTCATATTCTCCTCTCACTCCTGACGACCCAGTTCTTCTCAGTTAGTCCCCTTTCTGTTGTGTGTGTGTGTGTGTGTGTGTGTGTGTGTGTGTGTGTGTGTGTGTGATTCTCCATTGTCTATTATTAGGATTTCTTACAGAATACCGAGTGAGAAGTTATTTACAGGAGCAAAGGCTCCCTACCCCAGGTTACCTAACTGAAGAAATTATCTCACCCTCCTCCAATGATCACTGTCTGTACCAACTCAAGGGGGAGGGGAGGCTTATGATCTCCTTCTCACAGCTACTGTTATCTTCCTTTAAGTCCTCAGGGAGGGACAAAACCCCATGCCTTTCGCTCAGTCCCATGTCCTGGGCAAGTAAACACAACTGTTGTGTGACCCACATCATGCCTTCCTCCCTCTGCTTTTTATATTCTCTTGGATCCCTCTCTCTGATGTTTCTTGAACTTTGAAGTGGGTCATGATGTCTTATTACTCAGTCCCTCGTCTCACCACTTAAGTCAGTTAAGGTGTTTTCATAGCAGGTTTTTTTGGGGGGTGGGTGGGTGGGAGCTGGAAATGAGAGATATAGTCAAATAAGGTCTGTGTTATCATCTAGTTAGGGAGAAGCACGGTTTGGCCACACACATCTAAAACCTTACCTTTGCCCTAAAGTGAAGGAGATTCAGGTGGTGATTATTGTTTATGATCTAATAAAGCCACTTGAGCTCACAGAACTCTATCTGCCTCTGTCCTGGAATTACAGGTGTGTGCCACCACTGCCCGGCTTCAATGGCTAACTAGTGTGGCTGGCTTTGCATTGTGATCTCCAGGCAAGCTTTATTAATTCATAAACAATGTATCACCACAGGGCCACGTTCAGAGAACATTCTTTCTGAGAAAAGGATTACAAGGTAGTCCTGCTCAGCACAGCAGGGACTTGAATTAAACAGGGAGGAGGCAAGTATCCAAACAATAGGGAGTTGGGTGCAATAGCAGTTTGGCTGTGTGTGGGGGGGTGGAAGGTGGGGTGGCACTTGTGTGTGTCACTGGGGAGTGGGCAGAGTACATAGTCAGGAGTGGTGCAGATTGGGAAGAAAAGTAGAAACAGCCAGTGACACATGTTGACCTAGTCAGAACAACACAGGACATTAAGAGACGTATAATTTTGCCCAGCTGAGCAAAGCATAAGAGTGCAGAATCAATGGATCAGGGTTAGTAGCAAGTAGTGTGACTTCATGCAAAATGGAATTAGAGAACTAGCAAAACTGTCATGCTGAAATCTGGACTGGCCCAAAAGACTGAAATAACCAGAGACTCCTAGCTAGAGAAGCTCAGAGTTGGCACTGTATTTGATGCACAACTGAGTTTTGCTGTTAATCTCCTGACACTTATAACTACCAGTACGGCCATCACCAGGGCAACTGGTCCTATCTCAGCTGAGCTATGCTCACTTAAATGCCATGTTTACTCACAAAGCTGTTGTAATTTTGTGCCTTCCAAAATATTTTCTTTCAGGATTAGTTTTCAGGAGTGTGTCTCTTCACAGAATGATTGGTTTGCTCTTAAGTCCTTCTAAAAATATCTCAAGACTGGGAAATGCAGCTTCCTTTCCATATTTCTGATATGGACTGATGTGGACAGAAAGGGGCAGAGGGATTAGTGAAATAGTTATTAATGAGGAAATAATAACTAGCCAAGAGCTAGAGAGATGCCAAGGTAGGTAAAATGCATGGCATGCAATCATGAGACACCTAGGTCAGTTCAACCACTACAAGTCATCGTGAGCAGAGAACCAGGCATCGTGGTGGTATGCTTTTGTAACCTAGGCACTGGAGAAATGGACATAGGCAGATATGTGGGGCTTGCTGACCAAATATTCTAGCCTATTTGGCAAGTTCCCAGGCCAATGCCAGCCCCTGTCTCAAAAAACAAGGTGGGGGCTGATGCAATTGTTCAGTGGGAATAGTGGGTACTGCTCTTGTAGGGACACAAATTCAGTTTCTAGCACCTGTATTGGGGAACTCTCAATTCCAATTCCAGAAGACTAAACACTCTCTTTTTGACCTTCTGCACTCACGTGTGTAGACTCCCACATAAACATATACACATGAATAAAATATATATAATAAATAAAATACATAAAATAAAATTATACATAATGTAATAAAAGGAAAAAATCTTAAAAGGGGTGGGAGCAGCGTCTGAGACTTCATACTTGAGGTTAATTGATGGCCTCCTCATGTATGCATACTCACACACTTTTGTCCACATACACATATGAGTATACACCTAGCAAAAAATAGAATGAAACTATTTTTAGCAAATATTTGCTTTGAAAACTTTCATCCATCCTTACAGTTCTCTGCTGCCATGTAACTTCCCTGATTGTGATCCCACTCTTTCTATTATTGTCATCACAATTTAACATTTATTGCCTATCTATAGTCTCCTGGACAGACATTGGAGCTAGATGTCAACTCTGTTTAGTAAGTTATGCTTGAAATTAGATAGTAAAGTCACAACGTTGGGGGGGGGGTGAGAAGCATTCCCAAACAGAACTATTGAATAATGCATTCCTAGACTAGGTAGGTGAGGATAAAGTAAGTTTGATCCAGGCAGTTAGGAGTGAAGAATGTGTGAGGAGATGTAGATGTCTAGCTTAGGGGTGGCTTGCAGCCATTTCCAAGAATCACAGGAGGGATTGAATAGGTTGTATAATCTAGCACTTCCACCTTCCTCTGCCACAGCTCAGACTATATGGGGCAGAATCTTGACGGGGAGATTCAATGTCCTGGCAATGACACAGTGTCCTTTCCATAGGCAGATTTTCAGGTGGGAGTTTATTCAGCTGTTGGCACAATCAGTGCAACCAGTATGCCCCCAGGATGCAAGGGGGAACCCTAAGAAAACCTTTTAAAGGTCATTTAAAATTAAAGACATAATGTCTTTGGATATTTCCTCCTAAAATCAGCCTTGGCGCACCCTCTTTTCTCCTTTACATGGCACAGTCTGCTACTGTTCTACTGTGCCTCTTAAAGACAAAGGTAAGCCCCATGTCATTTATGGAAACTGCTAATTATGTGGCTACTCATTTTTCCAGGTTCAGAGCATCTTTTTCTTGTTTCCTATTGCTCCATCCTCCTTGTGTTTGAGCAGCAGGTCAGAAATAAGAAACTACAGGTTTCCACTGTTGTTCTGTGTTCATCTTAGAGTCTACGCCAGGAGTTAAGGACACATTATCTCGAGACAGGATGGAGGAAGTATGGCTTTTTTTTAATTGCCTGCCTATTATATAACCATGGATTCAGGGGGAGATTTCAAATTGAGTTCTGTGGCTCCAGAGCTCAGTTATTCATTCATTGATGCTTGTCTTTGCCTCCCAGAAGAGAGTTTGAATAAACTTCCAGTCCAGCAACCCTCTACCAGTATCCACAAGGAACAGTGGGACTAGATCTTCCTGTTCAGAGCTGCAAGACAGACCCAAGTCCAGATGTCCAGCGCAGCAATGTTTTAGTGGGGTGGTTTCTCCCCTTATTACCTCGCCTCATGATTTTCTGCATAAGGAGCATGGTATCCAGTTTCTTTTATTTTTAAAAATGTTATTATTTTAACTTATTCTTTTATGTTTTTATGTATGTATATAATGTAATTTGGTCATATCCATCTCTTACTACCCCTCAAATACTCTCTGGATTCTCCACACATATCCTTCCACTACCATTTCCTTTTTTTTGTTGTTGTTTTTACATCCAAAATTTTCCCCTCCCTCCCTTCTTTCACAGTTCCTTCTCCACCCTTTCCCCTCTGCCCTCACCCCCTACTCCAGCCCCAATGTTTCCCTTCAGATACTGGCATGGATATCCCACGGCCACAGTATATCAATTTTCAGTGGGACTAGGCCCATCCTCTTCTATTAAGGCTGGATGAAACAATCTGGTAGGAATGGGTCCCGAAAGCTGACAACACAGTCAGGGGTAGGAGTCTCACATGAAAACCAACCTATACAACTGTCGCATATATGCAGAGGGCCTAGGTCAGTCCCATGCAGGCTCTCTGGTTGTGGGTTCAATCTCTGTGAGCCCCCATGGGCCCAGGTGAGTTGGTTCTGTGGGTTTCCTTGTGGTGCCCTTGGTACGACTAGTCCTACAATCCTTTCTCTCCCCCTTCTACAAGATTCCCTGAGGTCTGCCTAAGCCTTGCCCGTGGTGTCCTTTTCTATTTTATTTGAAGCTCACTGTATCCAATTGAATTAGTGCTGCCTGCCAGGATGTTGCCTGATGTGGTTGGCTAGATCTTCATGTAAGCTTAGTGTCAGTGAGATCATGAGTCCAACATTGATGTCATGACCGAAGACATTTCATAACACTTCTTCTATCCTCAACCCCCAGCTCTTAGTTTTTTTCCTGTCCCTTTTTCTGTAATGTTCAATGACCCCCCATCCGGTGTGTGTGTGTGTGTGTGTGTGTGTGTGTGTGTGTGTGTGTGCTGATATAAACATCTCATTTAGGGCTGAGCACTCACTGTTTACCTGTTCTCAACACTTTGACCAGTTATGAATCTCTGTACTCACTGCTGCTCATTGCAGATAGAACCTTCCCTGGCCAACTTGGAGAGCAGCACTGTTTTAAACATAAATATTTAGAAGGTAGTTTGACAACATGTTCATTTAGGAAAAAAACCAAAAAACCAAACCAAACCAACCAACCAAACAAACAAAAAAACCCTGGGGGGGGGTTTATGACCTCCAGAGCCACAAGATTTGAACAGCATTTGCAATAACAACCATGAATTCCTTCTTACGTAGCAGGCTTCAAATCCAATCAGAAAGTGGCTTATTACCTTTATGCCTTCATGCCAACATTGCACTAGTAGGCACAACTTGTCTAGCAAGTCAACATTGTAGTATTCATTGTTTACCACTGGTTTAGTCCACTGATGACTGAATTTTCCCTCAGTAGCCTGAATAATGCTCCATGGCACTGGGTGAGCTAGTCAGGGAACAAGTTTTCAGGCCTGTCCCAACTTTATTTCTCCATGTCCTGTAACCAAAGTGTGTTGTGTCTTCAGCAGTATTGTCTTACCATATAGTTATGGTGGGCAACCAAAATCAATGACAATATCCTACATTATTTTTGGGAGGGGTGGTTTCTAGGCCCTCCCAATCAACAATGAGTTGTAATGAGTTATTCATATCCTGGCACTGAGATGTTCATTTAATAAACCAATGTCTTTTTGGGAAGCATTGTCCACTCACTCAGGGTACCTGTATTCCAAGCCACCCCTTTTGTCATCTTGAAATTCTGTGTTTTAATTAGCTTACAAAGTAGTTGGATTCCATATAGTTTTAAATACATCCTTAGTTTTGATTAATCCACTCCCATCACCCATTTTTCTTTCATGATGCATAGTTTCTAATATGACTAAATTTTAAGTGAAGTGGTATTTTTGGCACACTATCAGTTGCTAATAAATGATGGTTCTTAGTTTCTTTCCTGTCTACTGAATGAGCTTCATTTGAACTCCTAATCCAGTAAGGCACAAAAAATATGTACTATGACCAGGTGAGGATGGCACATGCCTTAAACCCCAGTACTTGAGAAGCAGAGATAGGTGGATCTGTGTGAGTTTGAGGCCAGCCTAGTCTACAGAGCGAGTTCCAGGACAGGCTCCAAAGCCACACAGAGAAACCCTGTCTCAAAAAACCAAACCAACCAACCAACCAACCAACCAAACAAACAAACAAACAAACAAACAAAAGATAGGACAAACTGAAGGCCTGAGTTTGATCACCAGAACTCACATAAAAAATTCTACATGTAGTAGATAATTCTAGCACTGGGGACATGGAGACAGGTGAATCCCAGAGGGTTACAGGCAAGCTGTCTTAGTCTACTGAGCCCCAGATCAGTGACAGAGCCTATCTCAAAAAACAAGGTGTTAGGTTAAACCCTAGTTGCAATGTTGACTAGTTTGTCCTTGGGTTGATTATATTGGAGTGTCTTTGTGTGATCTTGACCTTCAGTGAAACTTTCCTTGTGACCTCCTGACTGTACATAGGGCACCACATGTGTCCCCTGCCTGAAAAAGAATAGGAATACTCAGCTGCAACTGTGCCATCTGATTGGGAAAACAAAACAAATAAGCCAATAAAACCTTTTAACATACATGCCACCCAAAGGCACTGAACCTAAAAATGTCACTGAAAATGAGACTAGGAAATGTGGATTGTAGTAAAAGCATTACTTCTTATGACCTGTGTGGCGGTGGTCGCAGCTTAGCTTCTTTTCCTCTTGTATATTCCAAACACAGGATGTCATGCATGAACTCACCTTTACCACTCGGGACATTCCTTTAACTCTTCTGCTTAGGTTGACTTTCTGAAGTACTTCATCCTCAGAGGGTTGGACTATTGAGTTATCTTCCCAGTCTGCTGTCAGTAGATTTACCATAAACGCTTCCTGAGAGTCTCTCTTGAAGAGATTCAGGCCCATGTTAAGTTCATCCCAATAAAAATAGAAGCCAGAGACGCAGCAGCTGTAGTGCCTCTTAAATCTCTTCAAACAACATCGAGCGACTAAGTGCCGGCTACTGTACAGATAGTGCCCACAAAACCAGCAGTGGGCCCTCTCAGAACATGATAACACTCTAAGTGGCTGTCAGGCCTTAGTCATTTCCAGTACTTCGGGGGATGTCGTCTTATCTCCTGAGAATTCTAAAAAGCTCCTGGGGAAAACAAATCATATATTCCTTCACAAGGACAATGGAATCCAATAAAGAAAACCAAGAAATAGGGCCCAATGAGTGCCTGTTATCTGAATAAGGTAGAGGACTCCCTTTCCTCATGTTTTTACCTGCCAGGTATGGGGTAAAGTGCTGATAAAATGACAGTTTAGAAAGTGAACCCCTTAATTTGTTTTCTGGTAATTCTTGAATAAGTGATTAGCATTAAAAGACAGGAAGGAAGAAATGACTTAATTCCAACATGCTGTTTTCTGGATTTGTGTTTATAGGTGTGTAAACACATATGTATAAATATATATACATATGTATATATATATATACATACACACATATTTTTGATTCTTTAAGGACACTTTGGAAACCAACTTTCCTCTCCCACTATAGTAAACACTTTGTTATAAGGGAGTTACCAATGAAAAAACACAGCAAGTACTTTCTTTATGAGACAAATTTCGGTGGAAGACCTCTTTGTCATGCCACAATAGCTATTTACTGTGGAAACATATTTTCTTCTTTTCTTAAAGCTAGGTTGCATACATCTATTCATAGTAAGCGGTGTGCCAACTCTTAAGCCGACAAGCATCTTTTATAAATACTTCCTTAGGGAAATAGGGTTTTATACCCTTTCCCAAAAGGGCCAAGTTGGCAGACGCAGCTTTTTGCCTTATTTCCACAGAGCTCTAGATCTAAGGTCAAATATATATATGCCAGTCATTTCCTAGATTTAGCTTACTGCTCTCTCTGAAAGCTGACCTTAAAGAGTCTTTTCCATGGAGACCTTCAGCGTGGCCATTAGTCACTAAAGAAGCCTGTGAATATGAAACACTGCATATTGGAAACTTCTCAAACAGAATTTGTCTCTTGTCACAGGAGCAGGTTGGTTTTCCCTTTGAAAGCACATACATGGCTGAGTATTTGGTGTGATTCAACACACACATACACACACACACACATACACACACACACACCTTCTGAGAAAGGTTCTGATATTGTAATGTATAGTTTTATAATACTATTATCATTGGACAGAGAAAATAGAAGAAGATGAAAAATAAAATGGGTACAGGAAAAACATGTTGAAAGAAGCAAAATGATTAATGAACAGGAAGTGAGCTAGCCTATTAAGATGTCCTGTATTTATCAGTGATGATTCGGTATTCCTGCGATCCTATGCTAACTTTTCAAAGACTCACATGACCGTCAGCTGAGAATATACTGAGTGAGAATGCCTTCTTAGAGAAACAAGTTGGAAATATTTACCAAGGGGATAAAGAACATCTGCATACTTAGAAACAATAATCATAATTGTAGAGCTTTATCCATAACATGATGAATGAATTTTAGCCCACAATTGTTCTCTGGGACATTACTTAGTATAGAAAAATATTAAAACAAGTCAAATATTTATTATAGGGAGATGATGTTATGGAAATAAACATGCAGTAAAAGTGATCAAAACAGTTCATGAAATATGTCAACACTGGGATCTCAAGTATAAAAAACACACGTGCACAGATAAAGGAATTTTAATAATGATTATTTGTGGATGCTAGTTGTATCTCTTTATTTCCTTTTATATTTTAAAAGTTTCCCATAATGATCATTTACTACTTTTAGGTACAGTAAATATGATATTAAAAGTTCATTGAAGAGCAAGTGTTTGTGTCAAAGCTATAAACCTAAAATACGGGTGTCCCCTCAATATAACTGAACAGCAAATTCCCCGAGGGGGACTGAAGAGCTATAAGATTTGCCCTTATGTATGGATCCTTTGTGTCATGACCTGCGAGTCTATATAAAACATCAGCTATGTAGCAGGAAACCTGGCACCAGATATTTCATTTTTATGTACAAATCTGAGATTTAAAAAAAATTGTGTAAGAAATATTTCTGAGCTTTCTTCTCTTAAGAACTGGATAAGGGCAAAAACGTATAAAAAGCCAAGCCAAGAGAGCATGTGGAATTAAGTCCTTCTGGGCTCCAAGGTATAGGTAGTGGCTTTACTGTTTACTAGATGTGGATGTTGGCTCTGTTGGACTGTGTTCATTCCTATGTTCAGTTTGCTTTCTGTGCTTCAGATGTATGTGCCATATGTAGAGAGTGGGTCTGGCCCACTGTCCTGTGTCTACTGAGCAGGCATCATAGACCTCTCTTCCCTCAGCTTGTTGTGTTCTATATCAAGTACTAGTTTATTTTTTTCACAGCTTTACTGTTACCCCCAAAGGAATGTGACCACTTATTCTTTGAATGTTCATGACACACACTTATGGTATTGTTTTCTTAAGACTGTGTTAAATTGTATAATTTCTATGCATACGAATTCAACTTTCACCCTTTGTGCTGGCCCATGTTAGAGTTAACTCGGCCCCCTCCCCCCCCCCCCCCCCAGAAATCAGGTAGTTTGGCTGGCCCAAAGCCTGACTTCCCTACTTCATGAAAATTTGAGCTAATCCAATCTGTTGGCTCTAAAAATATCGCTGCAAGGAAGGGTTCAAAGTTTCTCAATGGGAGTATCTTTCTAGAATAAATAAACTCTGGGCTGAAAAGAGGGAGCATGTAGCTATCAAGTCAACTTAGGACTCCACATGCATTTTTCTTTCCTTATGAAGAAGTAAAGAATGGGTTGGGCTTCAGCATGAGAAATAACTGGATATTAACCTTAGCCTGCTAGATTTTTTTTCTCCTTTATCATCATCTTCTTCTTCTTCTTCTTCTTCTTCTTCTTCTTCTTCTTCTTCTTCTTCTTCTTCTTCTTCTCCTCCTCCTCCTCCTCCTCCTCCTCCTCCTCCTCCTCCTCCTCCTCCTCCTCCTCCTCCTCCTTCTTCTTCTTCTTGAGAAGATAGAGCTCTACTACATTAGCTGGTTTTGGATTTGTGACCAGAGTGCTGGGATTATAAGAAATTATCATTATATTCTGACTGACCATATTCATAGTTATCACTATGCTCCTTAGACTTTTCAGATTGACTAATTTCTGGGCCTACTCTTAAATCATGAATCTATTCCTCTGTCATAAAACTTCCCAAACTCCCAAACAGTTTCTTTGAAAATGTTAAAGGGGTATTAAACTAGAATATTTAGTCTTTGCAACAAAAGTCTATTTCATCATAAGTATATAATCTATGAATCTTATACATAGTCAAAATACCCCCAAGCAAGGTTCTTTGGCAGGCTCTAAGGCTGGTGACTTTGATTACAAATCCTGAGGTTATAGTTTTATTTTATCTTCTTGGGCCACATTCAGTAGATATCTCTGCCAGGCCTGCTTTTTTAAAAATGTAAATAAAGGAGGAGTTGATCTAGGGGAGATGGAGAAGAGGGGAGGCAGGGAGGAAGAAATAGGAGGAGTGGAAGGGGGGACTTTAGGGTGTAATGTATGAGAGAAGAATAAAAGTTAAAAACAAAGCAAAACAACAACAAAAAAGAGAATCTGAGGCTATACTTAGCCTTTCTATTGCTGGTGTTCTTTATCATGGGGGATTTTAAGAATACCTTACCTTGTCAACTTGCTTTGAGAATACTGGTGAGCTAATGCTCACTAACTGTCCAAAATAGAGCTTGGAGAACAGCAATCAGTCAATAAAAGAAAACCATAGCTATAGGAAGTTGGTTTAAAGGCTTCAGTTCTTTTTGCTTGTTTGAGACAGTTTTGGAACTCACTCTGTAGACCAGGCTGGCCTGAAACTCAGAGATCTGCCTGTCTCTGCCTCCCAAGTGCCAGGATTACAGGTGGGCACTGCCACTGCCCAGCCAAGGCTTGAGTTCTTAAAGCACTTGGTAGAGTCAGCTTGTTGCGGTATGTGGATGGTGCTCCCTCTGTGGTGCTTATGCCATCTTCTGAGGGAGGAAGAGTGCAGACTTTGGAGACTTGTGTCTTGCAATAAATTGGATTTGTTCATAGCTCTAGTGAAGGGACACAAGGGCACAAAACAAGTTACCAGATGCCAATGAGAGAGAGAGAGAGTGCTGTGTGAACAAGAGACAGACTTTAACACAGTCAGCAGACAGACAAAGGAAGTGACAGATCTGCCTAAGAAATTACATCCTGAAGCCTTTGTAGTGCAGGACACGCCTCCCTCACTCCAATGTTGCTGTTTACACAAATGACAGAAGTCCCTGGTGGCAGAATAGCTTTGCTTTCTGATGGAATTCCTGCCTCTGTTACATGAATGTTCTGTACTGTAGAAACAGAGTGGTATCCTTGAAAAGGCTTAACTAAGAACCGGATTTTCTGATACAAAGATATGAAAGCAATGTACAATTTGCTTTGTCTGATATAGGTATTGTGGATAAACTATTTTCACTTTTCATGGATTTCCTTCCGTAGTGACATTCACACTCTCTGTCTGGCCTTTAGGCATTGGGGTTTTTCACCTCTGAACCTGTGACTCTGTTTACATAATTCCATATTCTTCTGTTAGAAACTGTGTTTGTATTTTCTTCTTCGTCCTTAGATGTAGGCAACATATAGTGACCCCACCCCAGCTCATTCTTCAAGCCTCTGTGTCTGCCATTAACTTTCCTGTCTCAACAGACCATGTCCTCCTTCTGTATTACAGCCGGGTGTTTTGAGTGTCTCGCCTGGTTATCTCTCCCTTCTCAAGATTAAAAAGAGAAGTTCAGATGTCATTTAACCCCAGAGTCCTGTGGTGGTTATCAGGTTAAGTAGAACATTCTGGAGATACTAAGACTGACTCAAATAGTTGCGCTTTCATCATGGAAAGCCCATGAAGAAAGGTTGTTTTATTCTCCTCCTTGTGTGTGTGTGTGTGTGTGTGTGTGTGTGTGTGTGTGTGTGTGTGTGTGTGTATGTTTTCATTCTTCAGATACTACATCACCCTTAATAAATTTAACTTTGTTAAATTTCTTCAGCATATATGATACTGTAAAATGTAGTAGAAGGCCAGTATTACAAGGAGAACACTGGTAGTTTTCTGCAGGGTTCTATGGACTCACTGAATCACTCAATATGGTGTTGCTCACCATGAAAGAACAGATATATCTATATTCATATCTCTGTCTGTCTGTCTGTCTGTCTGTCTATTCTTATTCTGAAGAGAGCCTCCAGGATAAAAACAATCATGCAAGTAAAGGCTAAGAAACCTGAGAGAAACAAGCTTGGAAAAGATAAGACTGGGGAGTGGTTTGAGAGAAGGTGGGGAGTAAGTATCATCCCAACTATAAAATGTTCAAGGCAAAGAGAATGAGCGAGTAGGTGACTCTGGAGACTGATGCTGACTCAGTGGGTTAGGAATGGGGGGGATTTTAAAAAAATCTATTTTGTCACCTCCTTATTTTTACTGTTGTCCTACTTCTCTTTAAGGGGGAGTAATTCAAAGTTGAAATTTTCTGTCCATGGAGACTATTCTGGACTGCTGGACAACCAAGAATAAAATGGATGACCACTTGGTGGGGGTGTTGTAGAAGGGATTGGTTCACTGATGGGCTAATTACACTAGATGATCACATAGATTTCCCTCTAGTCTGAGACTGAGTGCTTGAATCTGTTCTACAGGAGATTTTTGGACATGTGAAAATTGAAGTTGCAATGTGTACATGTTTTTAGATACCCTAGGATTGAATTTTATTCTGTTTTTCCTAGTTGTTAATAATGAAATGCTAATATGCAAATAAATCTTCTTTTTAAGTATTATAAACACAGGTAAATTATATTTCCTTACTAGATCACAATGCCTTTGTATATTATTGGAATAAATTTTATTGCTTGTTGTATAAATTAATCACACAGAGGTCATTTGTTGTAAATGTTGGCTAATCCCCAATAATATTTACTTATTTGTTTCTTTATAGCTTGCTAAATTCAGAGGGAAAGCTATAAATACCCCCTTCCCATTATCACTTAAAAATCAAGAATATGCTAAATCTGGAAAATTCAATTAAGCGGATCTGTAATTAAATGAGTTATCCTCATTTCTTTCATATGGGATGAAATTGAGCTTTATTAATTTTTCTCCCCAAAGCCTTTTCTAATGTCCTCCATCTGAGTTCTGTTAATTTGCTCTCCAGTCCCTGGACCACTTACTGTGTTTTGACTAGAGTATGGTTATTTGTGAATACATCTTTTTCACCCACTGCATGAAAAAGGGGAATGTGTCTTGCACATGTCTCCAATGCCCACAACACCTATTTTCTTTCTCCATATGGGGTGATGCTCAATAGATAGATGTTTGTGGCTTGAAATGACTTTTTATTGTAAACTCATTTGCTTATGTACTGTCTACCCCAGTGTGACTATCAAATGTGAGGATCAAATGTCCCTTGTGAGAGTAGGATGACCTTGCTTTTAGCTGTTATAGATCACTATCATTATATGGGAAGATGGCGATGATGATAGCTCTGAGTATATAGGGATTGTGATGGGAAGAAGTGTGTAACATGCCCCCCTCACATTCCTGCCTTCATGTTTGTAGCTTGCAACAACGGTTTCCAGGGCTTATGTGCAGTGATAAAAACAGACAGTAAATTTGGTTCTGGTTTTAGTTTTATCACCTACTAGCAATGTTGTATGCTAGTTCAAGCATCAAATGGTCTTACTTTCTACATCCATGTGGAGAATTATAGGAGCTTCTCACGCTAATAATCTTTGGCTTAACTAAGTTGAGTGGTTCGCACCCCCTATAATCATTGTCTTTTTCCTTTATACTTATCTTACAATGTGTACAACTTCAGAGAGATAACTTAATCTTTGTATGACTCAGATTCCTAGTTTAGAAAATGGGAGATATCAATTTTATAAGGCTTTGGTCAGTGTTAAATATGTTAGTAAATACTGCAGTGTTGGATCAGGATCTGATGTGCAGTACTCATTAATAACAATATTAACTCATTTACTTTGTTAAAAATACAGTAGTCCATCTGCAATTAAAATTTCAAGCAGTTCTTGACATGGTCTCTGATGCAGACAATGCATGTGACATAGGTTTCCCATCTAATTTTGTTTTTAATACTGCAAATAAATAGCACATGAAAAATTGTATTACATTAAGTTATAGAATACGTCTGATCACCCCCTTAGTCACAATGTGACATCTTTACTCCTTACTTTGTGTTTGTTTACGCATGACTAATATTTGACTTCTGCAATGTTGCCTTTTGTTCTGAGATTATGGAGAAACTCTCCTTGCTTATGCCCATAAGGCTCACAAGTAAATGGACAAAGGCAATTATACATAGAGAAACTGACAGTCCAATGAAAGGCAGTTAAGAATGGCTCATCTTCCAGAACCTCTGCCTTGCTTAGGATGTATGGTACTGTATGGTACTGATATAACTGTCAAGTCCATCAGCTCAATTCTGTGCTTTAGTTTAATGAAATATATTGTGAATTTGATCTGTGATAAATACTGATTTAGTTTTTTTTTTTATGGATGAGAATATATGTCCCACTAGAGGTGGGTGAAAGCAAAATGGGAAGAGAAATACAATGGGTCTTTAGTCTCAAAGAATTTGCACTCTAGTTGGATGTTATGGTTTAGGTATTTTGAGAACAAAATGCTTGGAGAAATAATTACTGATTGCATATAAAATATTATTTATATGTGATACCTATTACTCTACCAGCAATATTATTTTATTTACAACCTTTTATTTTTATTTGTGTACCTGCATGTGTCTATGTTTGAATATGTGCACATGTGTGTGGGTGCCCACAGAGAACATTGGATTCCCTGGAGCTAAAGTTACAGGATGTTGTGAGTCATCAAATGTGGGTGCTGGGAACTGAACATCAGGTCCTGAGGAAGAACAAGTGTTAACTGATTAATTATCTCTTTAGCTCCTTATTTAAATTTTTTTTTGTTTTAAATTTAAAAAGTCAATTGAATGAATGAGAACTGAAGTGACATGTCAGCAGCTTGTTGACCCAGAAAAAGTCAGGGAGATCTTCTGACTATGACCCTAGGATATATGTGCCAATGTCTTTAAAAGGGATAATTGGTGACTATGTTCTGCCAAAGGTAGATCGGGTGAAAAGCAGAGTTCCTTTGTATGTTTCCCTGATTTTATTATTAGTCAGAAAAATATTTCTGCTTCTCCAACGTGATCCACATTTTTTCCAGCTTTGAATTCTTGACAGTCATGATTTAAAGCTTCAAACGTATGATTATGAGATGGTGGTTCTTAACATTTACCACAACCTCCCAGCTAGCCACATAGCAGCTGACACTCAAGATTCTTCTAGAAGGAAAGAGGGATCTTTTCCCCCTGACATTCAACCAACTCCATGGGAAAACATTAGCAGTGACAAATAATCCAAATGAGAGAAATAGAAAGCTTTGCCCCTCTGTAGGAAGAAGCCAGTAACACAACATTCTCCATGAACAAGTTTGAAATATAATAGCTGGATGGTATGATCATTATTTATTAGATTCCAGGAGAAATTTTATAATTACTGAATATAGTGAGGGAAGTACTATTTCTTGGAGTGAA
Source organism: Cricetiscus sungorus (assembly GCA_030556225.1). NCBI lineage: Eukaryota > Metazoa > Chordata > Mammalia > Rodentia > Cricetidae > Cricetiscus > Cricetiscus sungorus. The sequence continues at coordinate 17,189,177 of JANBXA010000731.1, forward strand.
GTCTATTTACGTTATTGATATTTATATTTATTTCACTTGGCAGACAAGTACAAACACTTTTTTTTTTTAAAATACTTTGTGGAAAAACAGGACAGACTACACTTTCAAAAAAATCTACCACAGAAGGAATAATAATAGCTTCCATGTCTGGAGACAACAGACAGGCATAAAATATAAAGGAATTATTTTATCTTGGACAAGAGAATTGCTGTCGCAGCAAATTTGGACCTTGTCAGAGTCTGGACAATTTTTAAATTTAAAACTTCTTCCCCGCCAGAGCTCAGGCCACAGACGAGATAACTGATCTGGGGTTTAGCAGTATTGGCAAGGTGGTACATTATGGGACTTAGTGATAGAGTATTTGCTCCTTAAAGAGAGAGCTACAGGAATCTTATGAACGTGCATCAATTCCCCAGTGTAGAAGCAGTATGTCTAAGTGTATTTCAAGCCAATCCTCAACTTGGCACATAAAGCTACCACACCTCCAAAAGAAAATCAGCACAGGGGAACCAGCCAGAACGACCCTCCTGGAGACAAATCCATCCTTCAACTCTGCAGTTGACCTGGCAGTCTATTTTGGTCACTTGTGAGGCACTCTCAATTTCTGGTTGAGTCCATGATCCTCTTATTTATCCCTCTACCACATCAGGGTCAAAGCCTTGGTTATTTTAGACCCCTAACAATGCATAGTGATTTGAGTATTTCCTTATATACTTCTAATTGACTCCAGCCATGATGACTCTCAAGTAATTTAAAATAAACATTTATCATTTCTGGTTTTATTTTTCCTTGGAGTTTTCAGTGATGGTGATTGGGCAGATTTTATTTGGTAAGTATAAATAGGACCTACCTGAAAAATGAATGTGACTTGGAGCCTCATTTACTAATTTGCTTTGATGAGAAGGTGAATTATCTTTTTTAATAGAAGGAATAAAAGTCAGTTGGTTTAAGTGGAAAACAAGATAAAGTAAAGCAGGGATGGGAAGTGGCCCTGTGGTTAAGAACACTTGTTGCTCTTGCAGAGGACCTGGGTTCAGTTTGCAGCATGTACATAATGGCGTAAGAACACAAATCCAGCTGGAGAAACCCATAGAAACTGCCGGCCTGAACAAGGGGGAGCTCAGGCACCCCAGTCTGATAGCTGAGAAAACAGCATGGGACTGACCCAGACCCCTGAATGTGTGTCTTAGTAGGAGGCCGGGGCAGCCAATGGTACCTCCCACAGTGGAACCAGAATGTATCCCTAGTTTATGAATGGACTTTGGGAGCACATTCCACATAGAGGGATTCTCTCAGCCTCAACACATGGGGGAGGGCTTAGGCCCTGCTCCAAATAATATGACAGACTTTGAAGACTCCCCATGGAAGGAGATGAGATAGGGGTTGGCAGGCGGGGTGGGGGCGGGGCGAGATGGACAGGGGAGGACAGGAGGGTGCAGGAACTGAGATTGACGTGTAAAACAAGCTTGTTTCAAATTTAAATAAAGAAATTATACATATAAAAAATAAACCCACAAATCCAGTCCCAGGGGATTTGATGACCTCTGCTGAACTCTGTGGGCACTGGGGTTACAACATGTTTGCCTACACACATCCAGGCAAAACACTCTTGCATGTAAAATAAAACTTAAACAAAATCTAAAAAATTAATTAAAGATGATACAGCAGCACGTACAATTTTATAAATGTGCAAAGCCAACAATAATCTAGCTGATATCCAGAGATTTGGGTGTTGGCTCCTTGTTTAAAATTCCTCTTCTCAAAGAATAGTGGTAGCTCATGTCTTTAATGATACCACCCAGGAGGCAGAGGCAGGCAGGTCTCTGTGAGTTTGAGGCCAGTCTGGTCTGCAAAGTGAGTTCCACGAAAGACTCCAAAGAAGTTTCTCTTCTCAGTGGGCAGAGGTTCACACAGAGCTCACAACTGGTCACAGTGCAGAGAATAAGTATCTGTAAAGTGCACAACCATATCTGGGGTGTCAACATCACCTCTTCCTCCGAGACTTAGGGAACATCATGGAGGAAGAGGAATGTAAGAGCCCGAGGTTGGGAAAAACTGAGTCAAGCAGTGTCTTCTGCTTACAACAAGACTGATGCTGCCATGAACTCTGCTGTGGTTACCTGCACAAGACCTGAACAAGAGCAAGCCCACCGATATCCCAGCATGGAGGGTTGGGGGTGGGGTGGAGGGACTCACGAATTTCCTTCTCTAACTGAGGTGTATGGCTAATTGGTGACATCTGAAGGAGGGAGAATCATTCTTTAAGGGTGTGGTCTGTGGTAGGTCAGCCACACTCCCCTGATAGTTCATAGCTTGATAGGTCAGCCACACTCCAGCCACACTCCAGGTGGTCCCATAGCAGTGCTCCCATATAGGAGCACAAATTGGACTTGGTGGGTTATTAAAAAAAAAGGGGGGAGGGCAAAGTTGGGAGGAGGTGGGGATGCGTTTGGAAAGAGCTAGGGAGGAAAGAGTACAGGGTAGAACATAATCAGAATACAAGTATAAAATTCTAAAAAACAATAAATATGATATTAAAAGTACAAATTTAATGGTCTGTAGGGATTAAAGCTACACATTTTCAATGCATGGGTAAGGTGGCAACTTGAAAACACACACAAGGATTCGGTGACCCTGGTCCTAGAATTGATCCTGTGGACAATTTACTTCTGAATACCCCACTTTCATTTGCTCTTACATAGTACACGTGCATTTGAATGGTTCTTAACCTTGACTTTATTCAGACTATTCTTTGGTCTTTTATTGACCTTTGGTCTGTTACTTGGCATCTGCTTAGTAGCGTGGCACAGCATGGTATCTTACTGTTTCATTATCTGGCTAGGCCCATTACCTACCTTGATGTATATTTATGATGATATGTCAGCGGGTGGCATTATGAATTAAATGTTATATGTTTGAAATAAAATTTATTATCAGTTTTCTATCATTATAATCAGTAAGCCATCCCCTCTGTTTGACTGAAACTGATCACAGCACTAGAATATGCTGTCTTCAAAACAGGAATGGCACCATGACAATATTTAATGACTTCCAACATAGGGAGAAAAACTTAGAACTCAGAACTTAGGGTGGGCGTGGTCATGGAATTATAGCATAAAATCCATATGCTTTAGAGTTGGTTTGCTGTGTAGGTTGGAGGAACTCAGGTATGTTTTGGGTTAGTCCAGTTCTTCAAATTATTTCTTTCAAATGTTTTCTTTCAACCAAATCTGAAACACATTTTACCAAATCCTTTTTTCCCTTAATTTTTAAAGCCATGTGTATTTAAAGGGACATTTAATCCATATGTTTTGGCTCATTTACACTTAACTCATCAAGATATTGTTTTTAAGAGTTACTTGAGCTCCACGAAGCCTATTTTATAAGTCTTTTCTTCCTCACTACTAGGAAGTTGTGTTTTGCTGGAAACAGACATTGAACCCACAAAATAATTAAGTTCGGATGAAAATTGAGAATGTACAAGTATTTTTTTTTTGAGAACCACTAAACTTAACTTTGAAAAGCACATTCTTCTCTTGCAATTTTTTAAGTTGCTTCTAAATATTAATATGCTTTGGTGAGATGCTATATTTGATCATCCTTTAAATCTTCATGTTACAGTTAAATGTCTGAATGTTTGTTTCCCAAAATATCTTCTTTAGTGTAATGCATAAAATCAAAGTCAAAACATGAAAAGCCTGCACTGAGGAGTGTGCACCAAACTCCTTTTGAGGTTAATGTGAAGCTATGCTTTTGAAACTCAAAGATTCCTTTTCTCTCCCTACTAACTTTCCATGTAAGGCTCTTCCTGATCTGTTCTTGGAAACACTATCACCTGTGCTTCTGAGAGGTGCTAAGATACAATTGCTTTCGTCACTATGACCACAACCCTAGAATCTCCAGAGCCTCCATGTGTGCTCTCTCTCTCTCTCTCTCTCTCTCTCTCTCTCTCTCTCTCTCTCTCTCTCTCTCTCTCTCTCTCTGTCTTTCTTTATGTGTTCATGTTTTCCTGTGCAGGTGTATATGAGTGCACATGTGTATACCCATGCAGAGGCCAGAGTCAATGTTGGGTGTCTTCCTCAGTCAGATTCCACATTTTTTGTTTTGGCTTTTAAGACAAGGACTCTCACTGGACCTCATGGACTGGCTAGACACGCTGGCAAGCAAGCCCCAGACATCTTTGTATTCTTCCCAGCATTTAAGAGGGTGAAAGAGGGTTGCTGTGAATTTGAGGTCACCCTGGGCCTCATGTCAAATACCAGTCAGTGCTACAGAGCAAGACCTTATCTCAAAAAATTGAAAGTAGTTAATCAAGATTAATAGAACAGCATTTTTATGACTGTCTTTTCAAGAGATTCCTGTATCTTTCTAAGATGCCTCTCAGAGATGGTATCTAGTAACAACTTCTTTTGTGCATTTCTTAAAAGCCTAAAAAAGTTGAAAATGATGGACCTCTGTTCACAAATCAGGTATTTAAATATTAGGAGAATTTCTGAAATGGGTGGTGGTTGCTTCAATGTCTAGGATCTAGTGCACTTAACTGTTGATGTTAGCCATAATGGATGCTTCAGATGATACCTGTTCTCTATGCAATGCTGAAAGCACAATGCATGTTTTTCCTAAAGGGGAAGATGTAAATATATATAAAACACTTGATTTCGTATAGGAAAACCCTATTCTTTCTGTCCAGACATCACCAGGTTAAGCATTAGACACAGTTTTATGGGTATTTTTATGAACTAAAAACTGAATTAACCTTCACTCTCATCTTCCCTAATTCCAGCTGATCTGAAAGTGTTTTATTTTTATGTTGTGTGTGTATGTGTATGGATTGGTCCAGGAGAGTACAGTGCCTGTAGAAACCAGAAGAGACTATTAGGTCCCCTGGAGCTAGCTGGAGTTGCGGATGGCTGTGAGCCACTGGACTTAGGAGCTAGAAACCAAACTCTGGTCCTCTGGAAATGCAGCAAGCACTGTTCATTAAGCCAGCTCTTTAGTCTCCCTCCAGTAGATCATCATTCACACATCCACCCAAATAGAAAAAAAGGGAAAACGTCAAGAACTCCAACTGACTCTGGAAATTCCGTTCAAAGAGTTCTGAGATACAGGGATCGATTTGAGTTATTGAAAGCAATGTGGTTGAGAAATACTAATTCTCCTCATACATATGGATGCTCAGTGGGTAAAACTTGTAGAGATGCCCAACTCTTTCTTAAGATAATTAGGTTATAGCTACAGGTCCTTGCTCACTTAAAGGTCTTTTTTGTTTGTTTTTGTTTACACCCTCCCAACCCTTCAGGAATGTTGTCTGTGTGTACTCTATGCATGGTCAGCTATTTTAATTCTCTTCAGAAATTTGCTGAGATTCAAGCTTAATGAAAACTACTGGTCAATCCCACTAGAAGCCTACGAAATGCTTTAGCTACATCACCCATAACTCTGCAGAGGCTAGGGTGAAAGGAAAGGATGGGGAGAGAAATGGGGAGACGGAAGAAGAGAAAGGAGGAAGAAGGGCTGGGAAGATGGCTCAATCAGTAGATTATTTATGGCATAAGCACAAGGACCTCATTTCAATCCGTAGCACTTGTGTAAAAGGTGGAACTTAACAGGGCTTGGTGATGTATGCCTTTCCTCACATGAAAGTGAAGGACTGAATCTCTGTGAGTTCTAGACCAGCTGGGATTACATGGTAAAACCTTGTCTCAAAACAAACAAACAAACCAAACCCCAAAACCAAAAAATATAAACAACAACAACAACCAACAAAACTAAACTTGGTGGCATATAACTATAACTCCAGCACCCAGGAGGCTTCAATGAGTTTATTTTATAACAAAGCTGTTTTATTAACCTGAATTTATGGTCAGTTGATTATTTCAATATTGTAATGCTTGTAAAGTTGTAGGAAAAATTATAAACTTACGTATGTGCATTTGTAAATATGTAACCTTTCTAATCCTTGACCTTAACATCTTAAATTTCATCTAGTGTTTTGTGAGCATTGAATTTATTGGTATATATTTTTATATAGAAACATTATTGGTCTGTGACTTATTTCTGTGTTTCTTTGTTTTATTTGATATCAATTCTATATTTTTAGAATAGCTAGGTGACTTATCATCTTTTTCATTCATTGCAAACATTTTTGGGCAGATGATATGGCTCGGGGGTGAAGGTGTTTGCCGCCAGCCCGACAACCTGAACTCAATCCCTGGAACCCGCACGATAACAGAAAAGAACTGGCCCTCCAATTGTCCTCTTGCCTCCATGTGTGGTAGCTCTCCATCTCTCCCTACACATGTAGGCAACACGAGAACTATCTATTTCTTGGGAGTGGACTGGATTTAGGTGCTTCTGTCATCTCTGTAGGTCACTTTACAGGCAATGTCCTTAGTATAATAACCTGTGTATTTTCATGAGAGTTTTTCTTTACATGTAAGTAATTAGAATTGAATTTGAGGCTTTGGCTATTGCCTAATAATTTAAGTCAATTAGCAGAGTAAAACATAAGACACCTATTAAGCTCAAAGTAAACCAACCAACCAAACAAAAGGCTTTTGCTCCCCTTTGCTGTTGTTAATTAGAGTTTTAATTAATATAATCAACCAAGAAAGTGGGGTAGCCAAAGATATTTGTGTTTTCACTTACATGCTAAATCGCTGGGAATGCCTTGACTGTTTTGCAGCAAGTCTGAAACACTGCTCAAATAAGGATCTGCAGACTGTTCTGCTGTGGTTGGAGTTAACTCATTAGAGAGAGGAGTTCTGTTCCTACCTGAGCAGCCAGGAAGCTCAGAGGGGTCAGCGTGAGAACAGGATATGAAATCAAAAAGTGGAAGTAGCTATTCCGTTGGGTTCAGGGTATGTCATTAACAACAGAAACAGATCACAACGGAGAAACTGACATCACATGCACTTAGTGTCAGATGACCAACTTCTGCGCATAAAATGATAAACATCTTCTCTCTTAGAAGTTTTTTTCTCTCTCTCTCACTGTGTGGATTATTCCAAGATGCTACCTCAACTGTCCTCATATTGGCTTACTGCTCTAAAATTTCAAATCGAAAACACAGATCCAATGGTTAGAGAGGTTCCACAGTTCTTTTTTTAAACAAATTATTTAAATTAGAAACAAGCTTTTTTTTACACATAAATACCAGTTCCCTATCTCTCTCTCTCTCCTCCTCCCCTGCCCCCATCCAACCCCCTATCCCATCCCCTTTCTGCTTTCCTGGGAGAGTGTGGTATTCCATAGGGGATCTTCAAAGTCTGTCTTATAGTCAGCCTAGGTTCCACACTTTTAATCTCCCTTCTCTCCTTCTTGAGAAGATCAGTGTTTGCTACAGAGCCTGAGAGCCTGAATTTCATCCTGGGTCCTTCCAACTCCAACAAGATGTCCTCTGTCCTTCACACACTCCCCATGGCACACGCGTGCACACACGTGCACACAGACAGCCTGCCCCCCCCATACACATGAAGAGAAAATCAAACTCTATATTCCAACCTATATTTTGTTGGTGGTAGTGGTGTTCGTGTGTGTGTGTGTGTGTGTGTGTGTGTGTGTGTGTGTGTGTGTGTGTGTTTGCCTGCGCACGTGCACAGGCCCCAAGCTTGTTATATCTCACTTAACCCCTTACCTCTGTAAAAGAATGGTGATCCACAAAGAGAAGAAATAGTAAATTAGAGAGAGAAGAGGAGGGCTTAAGGATATTATATTTTCATTAATGAGTGAGAGACAGACTTCTCAGCCCAGCTATGACACATCCTTGAGAAAGGCTTCTACCAGAGGGCACATAAACGTTGCCTGATTTGTGGATGACATTTGCATTTGACTATCAATAGCATCTGCTGTATTTTTAAATCACTGGGTGGGGTTTACTAAGACTAAACATGAATCTCACACAGCAAACGTAGTTTGTAGACAGGACTAACAGGATGGCATAAGAGGAAGGAGCAGGATTTTAATTAGGCACCTCCATCTTAGAATTCTATCTCTGTACATTTCCCTTGGATAAATGTGGTACATGTACCAAACTTTGGATTTCACTAGCTAATGCCACACAGATAATGATATGAATCTCAGCAGGCCGCAGTGAGCATCAAGTGAGATGCACTTTGTGAAGTACTGAAGAGGGAAGGGGTGTTGGGCACATCAAGTCCTTTAATGCCAGCTTCTTCATCTTTGTCTTCATAATCTAATCAACAGCCGATACATCCATGTTCTGATCCACATTCTATTTCTTAAGCATTTATGGTAGTTTTCATAATAGTTCTTTTTTGTTGTTGTTCTAAACACACACACACACACATTATGTATGTATGTATGTATGTATGTATGTATGCATGTGTGTGTGTATACAGATATGCATATGTGTATGTAAAAGCGTGTGTGCATGCTCCTGGTGTTTCTTGGCATATGCATGTGTGTATGCATGCATCTGGAATTCCAAGCTGGCATTGGGAGTCTTCCTCAGTCACTCTATACCTTATTCATTGCAATCTCTTCTCTAATCCCACAGCTTGCTGATTAGGCTAGCTGGCCAGCCGGTTGGCTCTGAGGAATCCTGTCTGCTGTCTTCTTAGTACTAGAATTGCATGTGAACTACCACACATGTGCAACTTTTCTGTAGGTTTGGGGAGCCTGTGCTCTGCTCTTTACACTCGGAGGGCTAGTGTTTTCACTGCTGAGCCTTTCCCAGGCCTGTACACAGAAGCTTCACAGACTCAAGCAAGTACGAGTCTCAGTTATCCAAACTATACAATGGGAAGTATTGCCTAACTGAAATTTCTGTCCTAGAGAAATTTTATGGCTATCCAATGAGAAAATAATATGCATACACCTCAAAATTACATAGAACAAAGAAGAAATGTAAGCTGGGAGAGCTATTTTTAAGACGACATTAGTTTAGACACTGATATTTATTTTTCTTTTGCCTTAAAGACCGAATAAAAACATTTTTGTCTATATTTCCTAATATATATCTTAGTCATTTTCCACACGTTTATCCTTGGTCATTTTATTATGTCTCTGTGCAAGTAGATTCTGAAAAGGAATGTTTTTCTGAATATTAATTAGCATTTGTTATTTCACATATATAACCATGTATCACTGGAAAACGCCTAGCATCTTAATAAATAATGTAGGACTGTTTGAACATTCTAGAAAATATATCCACACAATGCAAAGACAAGATTGAGGTTTCTTTTAATGATAATGAGTGGAAATATTTTAGGTTTAAAGAAAAATGAAATTATTTGCCAAGATTAAATAATAAACAATAAACATTGTTAGAAGTTCTTTGTTTGTTTGTTTTGAGAAAGATTTGCTCTGTGTAACAGTTCTGACTATCCTGAAACTAACTTTGTAGACAAGGCTGGTCTAGGACCCAGTGAGATCTGTCTGTCTGTCTCTGCCTCCCAAGTGCTGGGATTACAAGTATGCACCACCTATGCCCAAGTTAGAAGTCATTTTTTAAAAGATAATACTCATCTTAAAACATGTAGTTTAACAGAATAAATTTGCTCAAATGGTACATTTTCACTGTGTTTCATTTTTGATATTTGCAGCCAATCTAGAAAAGAAATATGGATCCCTCTTGTTATTGCCATTCTAACTCTTTCTGAACAAAGATTGAATTTACCAATGCAGAAGACACATGCTAACTCACTGACCATAGATCCCTCCAAAAAGAAACTCCTTGCCTCTTTAAAAAGTATATTAGTTCCCCCAATCTATTACATCCACAAGCTTCAGAAATTCCAGCGTGCTTCTCATAAACCTTGGTTCCTATTTTCCATTTTTTGAAAGTGGAGTGACTCATGGCATTGTTTTATGTGATTAGATGTCCTTAGTCACACACATGGGCTTTATGCTGGTGGGAGTCTGAGGAGTGTCACGAAGCGCTTTGGAGTTAGGATGGGGACACGTGACTCAGCCACTCAGCCATGATCTGAGCTGCAAAGATTTCTTTTTTTCTTCTAGGATCTGGACAGAGGACAGTGTACCAGTTACAGCAACAAAGCAATTGAGGTAGACAGAAAGTAATTAGTTTTTAATGCTCTTCTGGAAGCCACACGGATAGACTGCGTTCTGTTTTGATCTTGCCTGGATTAATGGCTGCTTTTGAGTGCCCAGTCCCACTTCGGTGTCTATTGTTTCTCCGTTTCACGGTCTGGCGCTCCCAGCATTTTGGTCTTCCTTGGCCTATTGTTCCATTTTGTAAGGCTCTGCCCAATGCTTTTGTGTTCTTCGGCTTTAAACACGGTGGTGGTGTTTTCTTTTCATTTCTATGGCTGTTTCCTGTTGGGAATTCCATGGGGTTATTATCACTTCCACAGACTGACATCCAAATAGGTTTTCAGTGAACTCACTGCACATGAAACCGGGCCCTGTTCCTTATGAAGAGTGGGGTCGGCGCTGTGGGGCTTGTAACTCAGACTCCTCCTTTTCTTTTTGTGTTGGCTTGGGGTGAGGCTGTGCAGAGTAAGGGAGGTATTTAGGAACAACTGAGTAAGGAGGCTTCCAGGAGACAGTTTTTATGGATGAAGCTGCTGTTAGGATTAAAAAAATAATAATAATAAGCCTTTCCCCTAAAATAAATGGCAATTTGATTCTATTGCTTTGCAATGACAGTGTGATCAGATCACATTTTGCTTCAAATTGTCACCAACTCCTTACACAGCTACTCAGAGGTCTATATTCTTTCGGTCTATCTTACCCTCCCCACCCCATTCCCCCAATCCCGTCCCCAAGGAAGTTCTTAAAGGCATAACATTCATTCTTACATTCTATTTAGTCATTAAGTTATGCATGCAATTTAAAAAATTGAGATAATGATAAAAAAAGTAAATTAGCCGAATTCTCACAAATCTTAGATTTATCAATTATGATTTTTAAAGATCGCAGGAGAAAATTTCTATCTGCAGTTGTATTTTGGAGTGGCTACAGGAAGCGAATCCTTGTAAACTGCAACCAGTAGATGATGAAGTAAGTACCATAGAATATGTATTTTGAGAAAATAGAAATGGAAGGAAAAGAGAAATAGCTTCTGTTGTGAATCCGCAGAACTTGGAATGTCAACTAAACTCCTATTATACCAGCTGTGAATTCACGTTAGCTCTTGAGTAGATATGCCCGGAGGCTTGGTCTCTCTAGACTAGTGGTTCTCACCCTTCTTAATGCTGTGACCCTTCAATACAGTTCCTTATGTTGTGGTGACCCCCAACCGTAACATTATTTTCATTAATACATCGTAACTGTAATTTTGCTACTGCTATAAATCGTAATGCAAATATCTGTGTTTCCGACGGTCTCAGGTGGTCCCTGTGAAAGGGTCGTTTGACTCGCAGGTTGGGAACCACTGCTGTAGTCCATTCCCAACTTACTGTCTTGTCACAGACACAGGGAGAGAGTAAAAGTGAATGGTGGAAGGCAAGATACAGAAGCCACGCGCTAGAGGGTAGAGAATGCCGGACTTGAACTGCGGAGGAAGGCTTCAGTGAGAGAAAAGCAGGATATGGCAGTCAGCATTCCACTTAGTATTAGGCATCTGTTAGAGAAAGGGAGGTTCATCGTTGTGGTCTTGGCTTCTGCATCTTACCTTCCTGGCCTCTTGCTGCCTGATGTTAAGTTTCCAGCAGGAGGGACACAGGAGGAATTTTGGGAGAAAGGGCTGGGTGGTGGCAAACTCAGGTGCAGTCCTTCGGGGTTCCTGTCATAACCAGCAGCCGATGCAGGATTAGATCTGACCATGACGCTCCCCCACCTCCGGGTGTTCACTCTTCTCTTTTGGGTTCCAGTAAGTGCTTTGTGTAGTTGCCTCTCATCTTCCATTGCCTCGTATTTAGCCAGGTTCAGTCTTTTTAAAAGCTTTGGGTAAGTCCATCTTCAGATTGCTTTCTAAGGTATTAACTGTTTTTTCTCCACTCAGTCCTTTAAAATTCAACATCTTTTGATCTTTTCAATATGAATCTCTGATCTGACCGAAGCTTCATATGAATGTGTCATCTTTAGAGCTGTAGTATATAGCAGCAGCAGACAGCCCATGTGATTACATCCCATGCATCTTCTATCCTGAGAGGTATAAATACACTCCATTTGAATCCTGGAAAGCCCGGCTGTCGAGAAGGACAAATAGCCGCTTTTTGAGGCGGTAGCAACTAAGTCTCGACATAAGAGGTGGCATGATTACATCAGCCCGATGGCCTTTGGGATAATTTTGAATTTTGATAGTTTTCCAAAATGAATAACACAATTGTTTATTGTTCATCTGAATATCACTTCAATTCTGCTCATCATTTTGGAAATTTCTACTCTGCCAAGCAGAGTTCGTTGAACTCCAATAAAGACACAGCACACCCTCAGACTGAGAAGTGTTTTGCACCACACACTGGCCTACCTGTTTCAGATGGTGAAGAAATGTCAGAGTTAGGCAGTAGATTCAAGTTTTATCTCATGCCTCTAGCAAAGAATCTAACCGTGATTTTCCTTCCTCCATTTTATTTAATTTTTTATTTTAACTTTTAAAGTTTTGCTTATGAGTGTAGCATAGTGTGTTGGAAACTCGGTCGCTGTGCGCTGGAGCTCTGTCTATATTACTCATGGGCTGTAGAGTTTGGGGCAAGATTTCTAAGCCCTTTAAATTTGTTTCCTCCCTGACTTGGTTGTGCCTCAATGAGATGATGGGACAGACTTAGTAGACTTCCTAGGGGAGGACTCTACCCTCTCAGAAGAGCAGATGGGAGCTGGGGAGAGTTGGGGAAGCAGGAGGAGAGGAGGGAGGGGCAACTGGGATTGGAATGTAAAAAAAAAAAAATGAAATAATGTTAAAAAATTTCTTTCCTCCTTTATAAAGTAAGGATAATGGCAGTATTTATTGAAAAGCAATTTCTTCAACATGAAAAGATTATTCAAATCAATTCATAGAGTAGTTTATTGTGAATAACTGCCAAATGCAATTGATAATGGAAACTAATAATAATAATGAATATTAACAATGGTATAGCAACATGACTAATTATATAATGTACATATAATGCTTGGTATTCAAATACCTAATTTAGTTACCATTGTAGATACTATAGTCCTTGATTCAGCAAGCCTTTGTATTTCTTCTTGTCTCTAACCGAGGGTGATATTGTCTACATCTAGGTGTCAGGGTCACATGCAGTGCAGTTGTTCTATGAGAATTAAATGAGCTGCTAGGTGTGGCTCTGCTTTACAGATAGAAATGATGGTCATAACAAAAGAAAGCCACTAGGCAGTATCTGACAGCCTGAGTTTCACAACCAGAATCTAAAGAAAGCCTCTTGATGAGTGCTAATCTTTCCAGAGTTAGGGTTGGAGTTTCTGGAGAGTGAGTACAGTTGCTGATGATGTAGAAGACGTTGTCCAGTAAAGCTGGCTGAGCGATTTACATTGTTTCCTGTATCTGGTAAAGCCATTTTGCCAACCACTGTGGATTTGTAGATGATGCTGTATATGTAGAATGAATTGTTCTTCTCTTGGAGGGTTGTTTTGATGCGGAGATTCTTCCTCTTTTGTACTATTAGTGTAAACTTACTGGATGTCTTCTGTGGGTTAGAAACTCCCGAGATGTGTTTACCTATGTTCTTGAGTATGTCCATCCTCTGGAACTTCCATTAGGGCTTATAACTACTGAGGCTCAGTAGTATCGCCGATATTACCTGGGGACCTGAGATTGGAACTCTCATTGCTCTTGAGTTGAGCATGAACTCTTCCCATTTCCTCGATATGCAGACTATATTAGTTCTTTAGCAGAAGTGGGTAGAAAGGGTACAGGAGGTATACCCTCCATGGAGATATGCACTGCCCCTAAAATAATAGTTCTCAACACATGGAGGTCAAGAGACCCTTTCACCTGGGTCCCCTGAGACCATTGGAAAACACAGATATTTACATTATGATTCATAACTAGTAAAATTACAGTTATGAGGTAGTATTGAAAATAATTTTATAATGGAACTATATTAAAGGAATGAAGCATTAGGAAGGTCCAGAATCCCTGCCCTAAGGGGTACATGAAAGGGAAGGGTTAAGGTGTATGGTCAGTAAAATGCTTGGGTTAGCAGCGGTCCTGAATCCATGGGTCTTGACCCCTTTGGGGGTGACAGACCCTTTCACAAACGTTGCTTAGCATCATCCGCATACCAGATATTTATATTATAACTCACAATATCAGAAAATTACAGTTATGAAGTAGTAACAAAAACAATTTTATGATTGGGAGAGTCACCACATGAGAAACTGTATTAAAAAATTGCAGCATTAGGAAGGGTGAGAATCACTGGATTAGAGGATGCTTCTGGATTTCTTGCCAGGCTCTAAGGATGCTCAATTCTCTGTAGTACTCAAGATTATGAAATCAAAAGGTCTCACCTGGAATGGCACTCATATTTTCTCTTGCTTCTGAGTAGGCCAAGCCTATGCTAATATGATATGTTGAAGTTTCACTTGATTGCTTCTAATAATGTAGGCAAACCCAAACTTCATGTTCCAATTTTCTACTTAGATGTTTTGTTTGGTTTTGTTTGAATATTTTAAGTAACCCTTATAATAACAGATGAATCACTGTATTTCATATCACATGGGCAAATATGGGGAGTCAGGTATAGTGATGTATGCTTATAATCCCAATATTTGGAGTTAGAGGCAGGAGGATCGAAACTTTCAGGCCTGTTTGCCTTTCTTAACAATAATAACATGAGGAGGAGGAGGAGGGGGAGGAGGAGAAAACAGTGACAAAGCCCATGTGGCCATTTGTTTTTGCAGCTGGTTTTGCAGTATGCAGTATAGAGTTCAGTTAGGGTAGATGTTCAATTAACACTTGTCAATACAGGGAGGTGGCAGGGTGGGTGGGGTCTTCCTATGTCACAGTCAAAAGACGAGCTTTAAAATATGAGTTTGTCATGTCATATACCGAGCTACAATTGATCCTGTGTTCAGAGCTTTTGTGGGTGCCCAGTCACCTGCTGGCAAGGAAAGCTCTGTTGCTGGCATCTTGCTGGGGTGTTGGAGCCTTCCTAAGATGGTTTCTATTTAGTTTCTTTGCGTTGGATCTCAGCTGTTTTTCTATTCCTTGGTGATTGAGTTCTTTAGAGAGCTGTGGTCACTTTTCTAAATGTTGGCCAGAGGGAAAGCACCATGCCAGACTTCCTAATTACTCAGATTCTGAGTTCTCATTTTCTAGCTCTCAGCCATCGGAAATCCTTATTTATTTTTCCTTGTAGAATTTGTGTATGCACTGGGGACATTCCTATATTTTCATCTTTCAAATATTTATTTATTTATTTATTTGTCATAAATGGCTCTCCTTACGTTTACAAGGCTGGTGGCTGGAAGCCCAGGCTAACCTTAAATTTCTAGTCCTCTGTCTCTGAGAACTGAATGCTAGGATTATAGACCTAAGCCATGAAGTCTAGCCTATATATTACTAATGCATGTGAAATTCTTAGTGTTGGTACCAATGGTTTTCAATTACTAACCAAAATAGCACAAAGCCATTTGAGAAAGAATGATGCACTTCCCTGCTTTGTTTATGAGCCTTCAGTAGGAACCCCTAGTAATTAAAGATGTGTATAGAGGCTCTACCATAAGAATTAAATAGCCTTGATTATTAGTCATTCATCATTATCACCACTTACCTTTGCTCTTCTTGGAATTGTTAATTTTCTTACTATAATCATTGCCTTTACCTTGGAACTTAGGGTAGACCAGGATACAGGTAAGATTTTTGAGCTCCATCTCTCTTACCATTATTCTTCCTAATTTCTTATGTCTGTCTTATTTATTTCTTCCCTGTCTCCCTCTCTTCCCTTCTTTCTTAAGTGGTTCTCACAATCTCTCCTTCCCTTCTTCCCCCCCCCCTTTCTCAAACAGCTCTCAGTATTTAGTTCAGATGACCTAGAAACGCCTGTGCAGAGCAGGACGGCCGGTCTGTGCTCCCAAGTTCTGGGGAAGAAAGATTTTCACATCCTAGCATTCTTATTCATTACTACCAGCCCTTTCCACTCAAAGGTCTTGTATTTTGTTGTTGTTCTGTTATAGATGACTTTTTTTCTAATTTTGATCTGTTTGGTTCTTTTCTCCTTTTGGCAGTGGGCAGGGTAAATATGATGGTAGGACATGTTCCCTTGTACCAAGAGGCTTGAAACTGTCACTCAGTGACACTTCACAACTCTCTGAGAAGAAAATAATGTTATGGCATATGTCGACACATTGTAAATGATGCAATTTTGTTAAGAAGCATAAACCCCCAAATCAACCCAACAAAACAAAACAAAATCCTCACACCAAAACCCCAAATGAGTAAGCACAATTACGTCTTTTTTTCAAGTTTACAAAGAAATGAGGAAGAAAAGGGCAGTGACACAGAAATACTGTGATCTCTAAGGGAGCAACATTTTGCCTTTGACTTGAGAATGGGCTTGAAGGGAGGACAGGGCATTGATTTGGGGGAACCATTGTCCTGTGTCCTGATGGGATTACGGATAGTTGTCAAAAAGGAGAGACAGAATACTAGTGCCACAAAATGGAGAGATTACTGACAGACAGTTACATTACCCTTCAAAAAGACAATGAGAACTAATAAACCAAGGAAAATGAATGGATAGATGGTCATAACTGCCTTTTTAAGGTTGATGAACAAGTTACAGATGAAGTGGAAACAATTGTTCACCAGTGTGGAACACTGATAGTTCGGAGTCTGGTTTTAAATTATTTTTCCAAATCTGTCCCTAAATTCTTCAAACTGTGCATAATTGAAAGAAAAGTTACAACATGATGGTTTAGATATTGTATGGAAGGTCAACCTAGATTTATTATTTAATTTAATTAACAGATTAATTTGGCTGTGTTCGGCCTTGTCAATGATTGGAAGGCATTGTAGCATTTTTACTATTTTAATGCCTGCACCTTTTATCTCCCCTGGTTACCATTGTTACAATTTAAGTTCTGAGGGCAAGGGAGGGATTGGCTCTGGTGATGTTATGAGGGAAGGATTTAGGTCTTATGCTCAGTCTTCTAAGGCTTGGAATCATGTGACTGAGTTTCTCAGACTCAGATATTTCATCTGCAAAACAGATGACATGCTACACAATTCTTATAATTCTAGGTACTTTAAAAATGTATCTAACCCTTGAATATTTGTAAATGGAAGCCTTGTACATTTTTTGGTCAATGGTAATATATCTTAGAAACATCAGAGAGAAGTTTGTGCACTTAAAGGGGAAATCCTTTAAAATGGCTTCCATGTAGATGGCATTACTTACTCACACTGTCAGGAAAATAATTTTATAGTTAAAAGTTTGGTAATCTTTTATTTGAAATGAATTTACAGTGTTTAAACACTTCCCTGTGTGTTTCAGTCCAAACATTGCAAATTCATGGGGATTATTAGGTAAAACTTTTGACAAAGGAAGAATCTGGAGGATTTTCTTATTAGTTTTACTTTGAGTCATTTCCCTAAGTACCAAGGGTAAAATGTACATTTTACAACTTAATTGATAACATGAAATGTAACTACAAAACTCTGAAGATGCTGTCACTTTAAGCTTTCCTTAAAAAATGCTAGCAACCATGTTTAGTGGGTATGCATTCCTTATTCAGCTGGATTAATCTCTTAGTTGCCAAAGGCAGATTGATTTGCTTATAAACTTGTTAAACCCAATCTGTGCACAACCACATCACAGATAATAAAGCAGGAAAAGACCACTCAAATTGTCAGTCTGCATCCACTCACCACCCTGGTCTTATTAATGTCTGATTTAACTGATTTAACTTCTTAGGCAATGCACTTCACATTGCGTGTCTTATACATTGTGTTTTTAAGTAACATGCTGATGATCGTTAACCCTGTGCGCTGATGTGGCTGAAAAGACCCGATGTGAGACCAGAACTCCCATTTTAGAGTCATACTAAGGTTGGGATACTGTGGGTGCATCACTGTTGCTGCATAAACACGGAAGACTCCATGTGTGGGCTTCTGTGTTGGAGATAGCTATCCAGGTGCCAAACATCTTTCCTTCATATTGGTGCCAGTAGTTCAGGAAGAAGAGTGTGCCACTCCCTGCTCACTAGCAGTTAAGAACATTGCATGGATGTCTTCCATTTTATAAAGCCTCTTAGTTTAAAAACTAAGGATAAAACTTTGTTTTGTTCCCCTCATGTATCTAATGAGCTTGTTAGTGAGCTCATTACTCACAACATTGTGAGGTTGAAATCTTCTTTAAAGGTGGTGCTTACATTTCTTAGTAATTTTTGTGATGGTATTGTGTGAAAATGTTACGTATCTGTGATAGCAGAGAGAGAGACAGAGAGACATAGGGAGACATAGAGAGACATATATACATACACAGAGATACAGAGAGAGGCACACAGAGAGAGACAGAGGCAGACACATAAAGACAGAGAGATAGAGACATGCACACACAGAGATACAGACAGACAGCAGACAGATGCACACACACACACACACACACACACACACAGAATGATATTTAAAGAACAGGAGAGATGATTTTTCTTCCAACAGCAGATAGCACTGAACCCTTTAATGTATTGTAGCTGCTAGAAGTTTATCTATCACCATGTAGGCAGAAATATGTTTTCTAGAATTGCTCTCAGTTTTACTTTTCAGATTCACGCTGTCTCAATTTGACCCCCTTGGATTTTAGGCCAAATGAAATATCTAGTAACTTCATTTTAAAGGCTGGCTGCTTTCTTTGTGGCATCTGATGGCAAGAGTGAATGAAGACCAACTACATTTTGGCTGTCTTGCCAGGGTACAACTCCATTCTTGGCTGTTTTTCTCATTCCTGCTGGTCTTGGCCCAACTAGCATTTGGGCTTTCCTGAGACTATCTTTTAAATATGCTGCTAATTTCTTTAACTCTGCCTGGAGGAGACAATGCAATTTCTTTTAGTCCAGAGGGTTCCATTGTCATGTTGGATTAAGTGATCATCACACTCCAGAATGGTTTCATCTTAATTTACATTTTAATTATATCTGCAAAGACCCTATTTCACTATGAGGGCATATTCCCAGTCACCAAGGCTTAGGACTGTAACATTGTTTTGTGGGATGCAATTAACTTTGCAGAAGTGACCACAAATTGGGAGAAGGGGTATTTGTGTATTACTTAAACCTAATGGACCATGGCTACATTAATAGCACGCTGGACTTCACTGATGTTGGGAAAACTGGTTTTTCATACATTTGTTCCTCTTTCAATGGAGTTCTATTTTCAGAGCTTTTGATGGCTAGTTTTAATTATTATCTTGACAGGATCTAGAATCATCTGAGTAGTGAGCCTCTGGATATGCTTATGGGGGGGTTATTTTGATTACATTAACTGAGATGTGAAGAGCCAGCCTTGGTGGGTGGCATCATTCCCTGATGGGGACCTTGGACTGTGTGAAATGAAGGATGCTGAGAAGTACCACATTTTCATCCCGGTCAGTTTCCTCATTGTCGATGAGATGCACACTCCTATCCACACTCTGGACGACACCTTAACCTCCCTACCGCGGTGGACCATGCCTTAGACAGTGAGTTACAGCAAACTCTGTTTCACTCAGGTGCTTTTCTTTTGGATCAGAATATTTTATCACAGCAAATGTAAAAGAAACTAAGACAGAATTTATTTATCGAAAAGGATTCAATCTAGCTGGGTGAGCCTTTAATCCCAGCACTCGGGAGGCAGAGGCAGGTGGATCTCTGTGAGTTCCAGGCTAGCCTGGTCTACTTAGAGTGAGTTCCAGGACAGGATCCAAAGCAATACAGATAAACACTGTTTCCCAAAACACCAAAAACCAAACCAAACCAAAACAACCCAAAAAAACAAAAATAAACAAGCAAAAAAAGGACTCAATCTGTTCAGTGCACTGACCGTGATTACCTGGTCAATCAATTATTTTGGTTCTAAAAGTATTAATTTTCTAGTTTGTAATCAGCCTAAAAAAGTAAAGATGAGGACCAGAGCCTACCGAGGAGGTACTGCTCTTGGAATTCATGGAGACATATGTCTTTAGTCGTGAATGTTTCTCAAATACACGCAAGCAGTCCCTTGCAGGGATGTGTTCCCTGATGGTCGTTCACTGAGGTAGGCTACCTTTCTTTCTCCCGCATCAGCTGTGTTCCAGGCTAGGCTTGCTGACATCTATCAGGAAACGGAGGTACTCCCTGGGGCTTTGGTCTTCGGCTCTGACTGGAAGAACGCCAGCTTTGCCCAATCTAAACATATTATTGAGAAGTCTGTGATGTACAGAATGGAGGTTTTGGAGTTTTGTTTTTGTTTGGACTTGGGTCCGAGCCTCCCATTTAAACCGGAATGTGACCTGGATGGTTTCAGAAGACTCATACAAACCTACTCCAAGGCAGCCATGGTGTGGGCTCAGGATAGGAGGCCTAGGGGCAGGTTATCACATTAAAGAATGTTTTCTCTTTATCAGTGAATGCTGGTGCTGGTCAGGGAGGCCACAGAAATTCCCTTCCACTGGAAATCTCAGCCCTCTCCCACTCCTGCAGAATCAGAATCAATGTCTGGGTGAGTTCTGCCCTGTGGCTTCTTCCAGCCTTTGACCCGGAGTTCAAAGGAACCTTGCAGAGAATTTCAAGCTAAAGTTTGTTGGACGGAGTCCCTGGCTTCAAATGAACCTACACTTGATGCTTCAGCGAAACACGGATACCTGGCTGGGGAAACTCTCCCGAGTCTCTTGATAGTTTGCATTGGACAAGGAAAATAGACTGCCTCTGTTCTTTGCTGGACCTTGATCTTTTGACTCAGGGAGACGGTAGACACAGGTACTCTGCCTTCTCTTCCTGTGGATGCCAGTATTCTATGTTTGAGTGAGAAGGGAGGAATTCGACTTTTTAACCTAAGAAAATGTACGATGAAAACCTGTGATAAAAGAAGCACTGCCCCTTTCTGCTTTGTACTGGTAAATCAGACAGGTAATTTTTATACCTATTCACATGTCTTGTCAGTGTTCCGTCTTCCCAGGCTTTCTGTTCTCTTGTGTATGGTCCTTTTCCAGGAATCCTTCCATCCCATTAGCTTTTCCTCCCATGCCACTACATTTTTCTTTTATTCTAGAATCTGTGTTCAATTTTCCAGCTCTCTCCTTTTATTCTCATTTTCCTTTTGTCAGCCTGGGGTCTTTTATTGTCTGTGTATTGTTATTTCATTTCTCTCTCGGTACCCCTTTCATGGGTTATTGTACAGTTGGCTTATTTCTCCCTTCTCTTCAGTTTGTAAACCCTTTCACCATACATTATGCATCAAAACAACAACAAAAACCCCACAAAATGGATTCTTATAATAACTCTACACTGTAAATCAATTTTTAGGCTCTATGTTGCCAAATCCCATTATAACTTAGTTTCCTTCAAAACTTTCTATGGAAAATTAGATTTATTAATTGTTTTTCAAAAAAAAAAAGTAATAGTTGTTCTTTTCATGTGGCGGTAGTTGACTGTTAACCTTGAGATGAAAATCCTTGTGTTGGGTTCTGATCTGTTTCTTCCTTTGACCACTGTGTTCTCTTAAGGAAGTCATGTTATCTACTAATTATTACAGTCTTCATCCCTTAAAGTCAGAGGGGGACAGACAGAAGTCTGTCCTCGCATAGCCACAGAAGTCAGGACTCCCTCCCATCATATCCTGACTCAGAACTGACTTTTTTGTTTTAAATGAGATCCTGAAATGATGTGTGTGTTTAAGGAAGTTGAAGCACAGATTGGATATCCTCCCAGAGTTCTTCCAGCGTTGGTTTTACTGATTAATGTAAACTTGTTTTGATAAGAAAAATGGATAAAATAATTTACAAAATGAAAAAATATTGTGAAAACTGCTTTGTGTGAGTCACAATAGAATCATGTGGAAAGATCTGACACAATGCTAGTGGTGTCCTCTCAGATCAATGGACACTTCTGGGGATGGTATTTTGATGCTATAGGTGGTTTTGCCTAACCAGCTGCCTTCCACTGCAGTAGCCATCAGAACATTTCCCTCCTCCCAGCTATTAGTGCTGCTTGCTGAGGGTTGTAATTACTGTCGAAAGAGGACCTCTAAGGGACTTAAGAACAATCTCCTTAAGTCCACTAGAGTTTATTCTGGGGAGAAAAAGGAGATAATCACTGAAAAGGTGTTTTTAGATGACTATAAATAAAAATCCATGCTTATGTCAAATCTTTTTTTTTTTTTTTAATGATTCATGCAGATATTTTCTAACAATGGGGGTGTTTGTGCTACTAGAGGAAATCTATCCAGGTTGAGTGAAGGCTATGGCACAGAAATCTCACAAAACTGCAGGCTGGGGTGGATACTGGTGGAATGCTTTCATTTCATAACTTGTTGCTGATGCTGAACATTATGCTCCCTATTTTTAATTGTTTCATGTTGTTGAATTGCAGTTGATTTGAGAAAAATTGAAACCAACAGATTTCTTTTTTCTTTTAGCTTGCCATTATAGTCTTTAATGTGAGAACTGGGGTAGGAATAGTCATAAAATAGCTTGTCATAAGATTGGAGGGATTCTCAGGCCTTGAGAAACCTTGTCTTCAATTCATTGTTTTGAAAGTTCAAATGTTTTCCACTGGTTCTCAGTGAGACACTAAAGTAGTGGATGCTGACATTCCTAGAGTGAGTGAATTGCTTGATCAAAATTGAGGAAAAAAATATGGGTAAGTGGTTTTTGTTTAGTTAGCACCTTCTTTTCTCAGTTTTCAGGCTCTTAATTACTTCTCCTTCATTAAGTTTAGTTGGGGAGCCAAACTTCTGTCATTGTGTCGGGGCAGGGGTGTTCCTACCGTGTCACATTGACAAAAAGAGATAGAGTAATGGCTGGCTGATCTGTTCCTGAGTGTTACTCCAGGAGTTATGTGACAGAGGAACACTAATTTTGTAGGCCATCTGTCTTTCTCATCAGTGGCAGAACCCCCAAGCAGAATCTTTTGTAAAAATCTGGAGAGTTTCTGGTAGTTATGTGATTCCTGCCTCACAGACTGCTGGGAATTACGTAAAACCTGAACACGTGTGTTCTCTTCAGTTCAATCTGGCTCTATTCAAAAGTAGAAAATATTTGAGTGTCTTTTATTTTTTTTTGTTGACAACTCTTTGTGTCCCCTTGCTACCACCATGATATCTATTTATAAATAGAACCTGCATTTCCTCCAAACACTAGGTTATCACTCTCCATTTATTTGGACAAAGAAATAACTATGTTGACTTCTTTTTGTCATTAACACACTCTTGCTTTTATAATATGTGATAGATTTCCTCCTCCTGAGTTTTCTTCATCCCTTTTTAATGAGAAGTTTGGCTCGGTTTCTTTATTTGGGAGAGGGGAGAATATTTCTTGACTCATCTCTCATTTTGAAAGGAAAGGAATTAAAAATAAAGTTTATTTTTTTAAATTAACATTCTTACTTATTTATTTACTGTATGAGGATAAGCTGTCAGAGTTCATTCTCCTTCCACTATGTGGGTCCAGGAGTTAAACTCCAATTGTCAGACCTGGTGGCAAGTGGCTGTGCCTGTTGAGCCATTTTAATAGCCCCGAGATAAAATAATCCTATAAATAAGATTCTTCGATGCTTTAGAACTTTCTAAATAAGAAGCGTGTTTCCCAAGGTTCTGTTTAGATAGAGGAAGGGATATTGCTGACAATTGTGCTGCAGTGTTCCAGAAACAAGGCTTAAATGTGGAAAGCAAGCAAAGCCCATCATTATTTCCCATTACTTTGATCTTTAAGGTCTTTCACATTTTTCTAAATCTTTGAAACCAGAGTATGTTTTGTGATGTGAAAATTTCACTGTTAAAAAAAAAAAGGGTAAATATTTCCATTTTTTTTTTAGAATCAATCTGTAGTTAAAAAATAAGATTGTTTTTATAAATGTTATTTTTATAGGTCTGGAATATTTTAGATCCTAAATTGGTAATACTTGTATGTATGTATGTATGTATGTATGTATGTATGTATGTGTATGTATTTATGTATGTATATATTATATATCTGGCGTTTGGGTCAGCCTGTTTTTCTGGGATCCCAGAAGTAATGAGCTTGAACTAGTGGGCCAGTTCTACAATCCAGAGGGACACTGGACACAAGGACTCCCATGTTTTCATTTTTCCTGAGGGTGCTGCTAGGGTGTGGCATAAGTACTTTACTTCAAACATGCTCTAGCCTTATGAAGGCCCTCATACTCTGTAACGCTGTGGAAAATCTAAAAAACAATAGGCTTGGTACTCATTCAAATGTAATTTCTCCCGAGAGCATTTGGAATTTGCAGTGGGTTAATGAAAACTTCAGTCACTATTCTAGTTCACAAGGTTTCCCCCTGGCTGATGGAATTTTTCCACTACTCTCAGGCTTAAGAGAGAAATATGCAATAATGGGCCCAATATTTGAGATGGGTGACTTACTTTTTCCCCCTGCCTCTCAAATATTTGTCTTTTCTGTACCACTTGCATGAGAGTGGTTGAGATAATGGTCAGGTCTGTCTGAGTCACACCATGACAGAACCAGAGACTGCTCATATCAGAATCTTAACATATGTGTTAATATGTGTTAGAGGTGCCATGTTCCCCATTCCAAATGGGGAAGAAAAGTTAACCCACCCTTCATTACTTAATACTCTCTCAAGACAGCAAGGGCAACAACATGAGGTTCTCTCTTTTACAAATGTACCATCTTTAATACTCCTACTCCTAATTGATTATAATCATTTGTAATGTGCAACAGGTACCTGAGCAAATCAAGAATTTTGTTGCTTCTGTGACTAATTTACTATTTTTATTGTTATCATTTGCAATGAGTTTGCTTTCACGGAGAGCCCCGTAGAAGGGGGAGACAGAAATCTGTTTTGCTTCTGGAGTAAGGAGGAGGGTCCGAGAACATGGCCAACCACAAAGATGTCAGACTGGTAGATGGGAACTGGTGTGATCAGATATACCCTAAAGAATAATTTTTAAGATGAGTGATTCTTAATCACTTTATGTGTGAACACATCACAGGACAATCATATTCCGTTACCTATAAAAGGGACTTCCCATACCACATTTTCTGGAAGTGGCTCTGAGTATGGAAATGGGGAAGCTTGGAATGAATGAGAGTCCTTCCCAGTCCTCAAATCTAGTTTGCTCACTGTCTGTGAGTGAGCCCTTGTGGCTATGCTTAGTACTCTTAGAATAGCATCATGATGTATGTGTTTCCTATGCTTGTGCTGAAAATTGGCATGTGACATATGCAAATCAGGAGAACATAGAAGAAAGGTACAAGGAAGAGTTGTTGGGATATTAGGGACAGAATATCAGTGCAGAAAAGAACTATTAAGACATAAATAAGCCTGCACAGAGTGGCTGTATAAGAAGCACATATGGAAGATGGACATAGAACAGAGTGCCGTGAGGACTCATTGTACCTTCATTAACATTGTGGGTTAGCTAGCTACCTACAGGTGTTTAATGAGCCTGATCACAATTCCTAGCTCTAAGAAGCACTTGGCTATTGTAAAGGGTGATGTTTCTCTGACTTCTTTCCCAGCCACTTTATTGTCTGTATATAGTAGGGCTGCTGATTTCTTTGAGTTAATCTTGTATCCTGCCACTTTGCTGAAGGTGTTTGCTAGCTGTAGGGGTTCCTTAGTAGAATCACTTATGTAAGTTATCATATCATCTGCAAATAGTGAAAGTTTGACTTCTTCCTTTCCAATTTGTATCCCCTTGATCTCTTTTGTTATCTTATTGCTATAGCTAGTACTTCAAGTACAATATTGAAGCGATATGGAGAGAGTGGGCAGCCTTGTTTTGTTCCTGATTTTAGAGGAATCACATTGAGTGTCACTCTATTTAGTTTGATGTTGGCTGTTGGTTTGCTGTATATTGCTTTTATTATGTTTAGGTATGTTCCTGTTAGCTCTGATCTCTCCAAGACCTTTATCATTAAGGGGTGTCAGATTTTGTCAAAGGATTTTTCAGCATCTAGTGAGATGATACTACTGTTTTTCTTTTTCAGTTTGTTTATATGGATTACATTGATAGATTTTTACTAACCAAACAAGTGAAAAATCTGTTTAGCAAGAACTTTGTGTCTTTAAAAAAAGAAATTAAAGAAGATACCAGAAAATAGAAAGATCTCCAATGCTCATGGATAGCAGGATCAACAAAGTAAAAATGGCACTCTTGCCAAAAGCAATCTACAGATTCAATGCAATCCAAATTAGACTCTCAGCACAATTCTTCACAGAGCTTGAAAGGACAATATTCAACTTTATATGAAAAAACAAAAGACCTAGAATAACCAAAACAACCCTGTACAATAAAGGAACTTTCAGAGCATCACCATCCCTGATTTCAAGCTCTACTATAGAGCTATAATCCCCAAAATAGCTTGGTATTGGCACAAAAATGGACAGGTAGTCAAATGGAATCGAATTGAAAACCCTGATATTAACGTACACACTTATAAACACTTGATTTTTGACAAAGCAGCTAAAATCATACAATGGAAAAAGAGAGCATCTTCAACAAATGGTGCTGGCACAACTGGATACTGATGTGTAGAAGACTTCAGATAGATCTCTATCTATTGCCATGCACAAAACTTAAGTCCAAATGGATCAAAGACCTCAACATAAATCCAGCCACACTAAACATCTTAAAAGAGAAATTGGGAGGTACCCTTGAATGAATTGGTACAGGATACTGCTTCCTGAACATAACTCCAGTAGTGCAAACACTGAGATTGACAATTAATAAATGGGACCTCCTGAAATTGAGAAGCTTCTGTAAGGCAAAGGACATAGTAGACAAGACAAAATGGTAGCCCACAGACTTGGAAAAGATCTTCACCAACCCCACATCTGACAGAGGGCTGATCTTAAAAATATACAAAGAACTCAAAAAGCTAGTCACCAAAACACATAATAATCCAATTAAAAAATAGGGTACAGAATTACATACAGAATTCTCAATAGAGGAATCTAAAATGACTGAAAGACACTTAAGAAAGTGCAGAACATCCTTAGCTATCAGGGAAATACAAATCAAAACAACTCTGAGATACCATTTTTCTCCTGTCAGAATAGCTAAAAATCAAAAACACTAAAGGCAGTTTATGCTGGAGAGGATGTGGAGAAAGGGGAACACTCCTCCACTGTTGGTGGGAGTGAAAACTGGTACAGCTGCTTTGGAAATCAGTATGGCGGTTCCTCAGGAAAATGGGAATCAGTCTATCACAAGATCCAGCAATTCACTCTTAGGCATATACCCAAAAGATGCACATTCATGCAATAAAGACATCTGTTCAACTATGTTCATAACAGCATTACTTGTAATAGCCAGAACCTGGAAGCAACCTAGATGTTCCTGAACTGAAGAATAGATAGAGAAAATGTGGTACATTTACGCAGTGGATTAGGACTCGATGGGGGGGGGGGTGAAGGACAAAAAACAATGGAATCTTGAAATTTGCAGGCAAATGGATGGAACTATAAGAAACCATTCTGAGTGAGGTAATACAGTGTGGTTTAATAAGGATCAGGATAAACAAATAGGTTGAATAGATGTTTATTCAGGGAGAAATAACTCACAACATAGACAGATGAACACCAGCAGGTTGAACCGGATGCTCTCCTTTCCACATCCAGCCAGCAAGAAAGCGCTCCCGGGCTCCTCCTCAGACCTAGTTCCAAGGGTCACTTCCGCCCATGGCTCCACCCACAATGGGTGTGGTCAGTGCCACAGAAGCAGACAAAGTAAATATCCCACTACAATCCCCCTTTTAGTCTAAAGAAAAGATTTAGGCTTGATACAAAACTATACAAAACAGTAAATAACATGTGTGCTCTAAGAAAAGGAAAATCGAGAACAAAATGATCTACATATCTAGTCCTAGGGTAAAGACATAAGGGAGTCACAGAAAGACAAATATGGTATATACTCACTCATATATGGATTTTAGACATAGAGCAAAGGATTACCAGCCTATAATCCATACTATCAGAGAAGCTAGGAAACAAGGAGGACCCTAAGAGAAAAATACATGGTCCCTCACAGAAGGAGAGAGGGACAAGATCTCGTGAGCAAATTGGGAGCAGCAAGGGAAGAGAGAGGGAGTTAGGAGAAAGAGGAGAGAAGAGGAGGGGAGAGGTGGAAGATTGAGTTGAGGGAAGAATAGAGAACAAGAGGTACCATAATAGAGTAAGCCATTATCTATGTAAAGGGAATCTGGCACTACAGAGATCTACAAGGATGATCCCAACTAACAATCTAAGCAATAGTGCAGAGGCTACCTTTAATGCCCTTCCCCAATAATGAGATTGATGACTATCTTATATGCCATCCTAAAGCCTTTATCTAGTAGCTGATGGTATTGGAAGCATACACCCACAGCTAAACACTGAAGCTGAACTCCTGAAATCCAGTTGCAGAGAGGGTCAAGACCAGGCTGGAGAAACCCACAGAAACAGCTGACCTGAACAAGAGGGAGGTCATAGACCCCAGACTAATAGCTGGGAAACCAGCATAAGACCAACCCAGACCCCTTGAATGAGGGTCTCATTTAGAGACCTGAGAAGTCTATGGTACCTCTGAAAATAGAACTAGGATGTATCCCTAGCTAAGGAACGAACTTTGGGTGCCCATTTCCCATAGAAGAGTACTCCCCTATCCTAGAGACATGGGGAAGGCCTAGGCCCTACTTCAAATGACTTGACAGACTTTGATGATCCCTTATGGAAGGCCTCACCCTCCCTGGAGAGTGGATGGGTGATGGGAATGGGGGTGAGGTCTGTGGGGTGCATGGGAGGATTGGTGGGAGAGGGAACTGAGATAAAATAAGAAAAAGATAATAAATTAAAAAAAAAGGGGGGGGGAACAAAACAAAAAACACTTGGTAAGAGTTCTCCTGCCCTTATTAAGTTAAAGAGACTGTTTATAGCAAAAAGTACAAATGGGAGAGGCTCATGTGAAAAGTATATGATTTGTCTTGGCAACGCTTTCTGAGGCAAGATTAGCTTGCTGAAAAAAGTAGTGAGTAACATGGAACATTCTTTCCATTTCCACCTTTCTGTCAGATCACAGGCATAAATTACAATTCTGGCTGTTGTTCACCCTCTCCCAGCTATCTGGCCTCCTTTCCCATTCTCTGAACATGAAAGGAATGAGGAGGTTATCGTAAGGTAGGAGGAGTTTTCCTGCTTTGGTTACCAAGGAATTTTGAATGTCATCTATCCTGCAAAACAATAGGCGAGCACACTATACTGTGTCAGTTGGTGAGTAGACCCAGGGATGAGGAGCATATGGAAAATCAACTCCATGATTTGCTACTTTAAAACAAATGGGCTGTGAGTAGATTTTAGATCCTACTCTAAATATGCAGCTACTGCCAGTGGCTATTTTCATGGCAACCAAAGGAACTCAGCAGCTCCCAATATGTTAGGGTGCCGGTGGCCTCACACAGGGAACTGAAGAATGCTGTTTGTCTTTTGTCTTCAGATGTCTGCTTTGGAACCTGGCAGAATTTCTGGTGATTTATCTTCTCATTACTGTGTTGCATCAGAAAAATATATTGAAAAATAAGAGTATCGCTGTTCAAGGAACTAAATGGGAACTATCGTTTCTCTATAAAAAGAGTAAGAAGACCTGGTCTAGCTGGGAGCTGCCTAGATTTGCAGATGCCAGGGCCTCAAAGATCGGTCTCTGTAATTTGGAGCACAAATCTGGGGAACACATTTTCCTTCTTCGTGGATTTGATGTCATTGCTCCAGTCACCTGTATCTTGTAGGTTACCCTCAAGAACAGCTCTGAAGGAGGGCTGAGAGAAGAGATAGGACATCTAGTTCTTCTAATCTAAATTAGGATTTCAAATGCAAAGAGTCTTAGTCACTGAGGAAAAAAAAGAACAGTCTCATCTTAGACACATCTATACTCTCTGCTGGTTAAGTATGACGAACCCCACACAAGACTCCAGACGTTGGGGGTGTGAAATTTGAATCTGTACTGTCTGCCATCTGTTTGGCTGCCATGACCTTCAATTTAGCAAAATGTGGAAATCTTATTGTGGCATTCTCCCCACATAATAAGGAAAACTACGTCTGTCTCAGTCCCCAGTCCCCAAAGCAATGCACTCCTTAACCACACTTTCCTATATAGCACATTACACTCAGAAAGTAAACCAAGATATTGGTTCCCTGAATGCTAATATAAATTAAGTTTCCCATCTTGTAAAATAGAAACAATATTAAGACCCATTGCATATCACAGGTCTCTTGAGCAGAATAAAAAGATGTCATTAAAGTCTGATGTAGCCAACAGGACTTCTTCTCTCTATCTAAGCTTGAATGGTCCTGCACTTCAGGCCCAACCACATTTACTTGTGATGATACACAGACTAGTGGTCTCTTACATAATGTGATCTCAAAAGGATTCTTTTGTATGTGTGATGTTGAGGCAGCTGTCCCGGGTCACTGCAAATAACCCACTTGTAATATTAATGTTACGTCCAGCCAATAGAACACATGTATCTACATGTTTTATATTATCTAAAGTCCTATGGTCTCCAAACTTTAGTATCTAACCCAAGTAACCCTGTCAAGAGAGACTGGGGTGGGAAAGTGTGAGGCTCTCTTGTCGATTCACCTGTTTGGGGATCAGAGTACCCAACAGCCCCTATATTTCTACACACTTGACCCTTTTGTTGCTCAGAGGTTTACGAAGTTTTGGGTACATATGAAGACTTTTTTTTTTTTTCATTCCTAGGGGCTTGGTTTCATTGAGAAGTCAGTTGTGGAGCCAAAATACCAGGGAGGCTATTTTTGGGTAAGAATTAGTTTATTTTGTGATTAGGACTGGGAGGGGAAAGGGAAAGCTACGATACCCTCTACATATCTGATTGAGCTGATACTTTAAATCAGTGAGGACTTTAGGTATGCACAAAGCTCTATTCAGTTGTGTTTTTCTCTCATGCTGGTCATGCAGTTAAGTTCTCTTCATCTTTTCAGGAACCCGAGGAGTGAACAAGACACAGAAGGGAGTCTATGTTGCTGAGCAGATGGTTCAATAGCCAAAGTACCTGTGGTGTAAACATGGGACCTGAGTTCAAATTCTGAGCCCCCATGTGCTGAATCTGTGTGTGGTGCTCAGATGTGATCTTAATACTGGGAGGTGAAGACAAGAACATCTCAAGGTCTGGCTGCCCAGACAGTCTAGCTTAATTGATGAGGTCCAGGTTCAGTGAGAGGCCCAGTTTCAGGAAACAGGGTGGAAAGAGGTAAAAGACACCTGATATCATGCTCTGTCCTCTCCATGGATGTGCTCACCCCCTCTCCACCACATGTGCACACAACACACACTACACACAAGTAAGACATGTTAGCATCACAATATGAACATTAATGGATATGTTTTGTTTCAAGTTAATACTCCACAGATGTCCTTGTCGGTATAGTTTACTCTGGAAATGATTACAACTAAAGGTCACATTGGTGGCTTTTCTAAGTGTCTATTGACATGAACTTGGAATGGAATGCTCTAAAGACAATAATGGCACAGAATTCTGACAATGCTCACTGCTCATTACAAAAGCAGGCTCTGGGAGGCTGGAGAGATGGCTCAGACATTAGGAGCACATATTATCTTGCAGATGACCTAAGATCACTACTCTGGTAACCACTTTAGGCAACTCTCAACCACTTATAGGGTAACTCCAGCTCCTTGGGGTTGTGACACCTCTGGCCTCATTGGCCACCTATACTCATCTACAACCCGCCCACATAATTGAAGATGATAAAAAAATATTTAAAAACACAGAAAGCCACTTTCAGAGGTGAGGCTGTAGTTTAGCAGCCGAGCACTTGCTTTGCACATACCAGGTCCTGGATTCAAACCCTAGCCTTGGACAAATAAAGAAGTCGATGTCATCTTTGTCCTGCCTTCCCACTTGAACTGAGGAAACCCAAGTGCTCAGTTTTGCTTAGGAAATGACATCATGAAACATTTTTTTGGCCCGTGATAGGTAATTACCCAAAGGCCAGCTTCTTCAAGAAGAAGTGAACAACTCTGTCTTAGTGGGAGAAAATAAAAGCAACTTGTACAAGATTCGATGTAAGTTGACACTGTGGCGTTGGGAAGAAATCTTACAAGAACCCTGAGGTGGCGAGTGTTGTGAAGCTTCAGAAGCCTCTGGTGAACTGCAGGAGACAAACTACAGTGCCATTCAGGGTAATCAGCCTGATAGCTGCTAAAGCTTTGTTTTGTTAACGAAAACAGAACCCAACCCAGATGACATTATACACGACTGTAATAGTTCTTAGAACTAAACTACAACTCAGTTCTGGTAACAAGAAACTCATCCAGTTGACCCCTTAAAGGAAGTGGTGGGTTATCTTTAAAAAAAAAAAAAATGGAACCCCACACTTTCATAACAATGTACAATTTAAAGAACTTTGAAAATCCTGTGACATCTCAGGAATGCAGACAAGAGGCTTTTTTTTTTTTTTCATGTGGGTCTCTCTCATTGCCCTGTTAAAATAAAAGGAACCAGAGGGTCGCAGAATCCTTGTGATGTTCTCCTTGATGGATCGCGTTGAGAAGAGTGTGGATGGTTTATTTTCACAAATCAGCCTTAGTTTCTTCCTATGAAATGAATGAACAAGAAGCCTATTAAAGAGACTGTAAAAGTCCTTCATTTTAATTGTTTACTCGGTGAGGGTGACAATGCGTGACAGCCTGATGTATGAGAAGTATACACTTTCTGCAATCAACATCAATTATAGAGGGAGGGCATGACGATCCTTCAACCCTTTATCTATACATCAGGCTAGATGTAGAAATCACAAGGAAATAAAAAATTAAAGGGACTTTTATCTGATGCTAGAGGCTCCTATTTCTTGTTTTAATGATGGCCGAAGAAAAGTGAGCTGAGGTAAAAGGTAGAATGGATGAAGTGAATTAAAGTTACTGTATTTTATCAGAGACTAGAAGATCCAAGGCTATTTTCAATACTAACCCCACATGTGGCATTTTCTACTTTCCCTTTGGAAGTTTTCAGGACCTCTTTATTTCCAGAGTTTTGAAATTTCTTCCCAATATGTCCTTTACCCCACTATTTACTATACTCAAGATCTTATGGATAACTTCAGTTCAGAACACAATGTTCTCTGTGATCGCTGTGTATGTTATTTTCTTATGTTAGTCACATGATATCTCATTCCCTTCATTTCAACTGGCCCCGCTAGTTAGATACCTTCCTCAGTTAGAAGGATTGTTCAAACTGTCCCCTAAATCTCTCATTTAACTTGATGGCTCTCTTGTGTGTCTTCTGACTCATGTAAAATTTAAAAATTCAATTATCATTTTTTTTTACATTTCAACAACCCTGTTCTATTTTTTGAATTCTCCACATTAAAACAATAACATTATTTCTTTCCTTCTTTTACTGGCTGTAATAACCTTTGATCCTGTGTAGGTTTTCATTAGTTTCTTTAAAGAGTTTATGGCAAACGTTTGATATACACTTCAACTCATCTTTTAGGGAAGAACTTATTTCCCACAGCCACCTTACTTTTTGGTGATACCCATATTTAAAAGATGCAAGGATTGTGAGTCCTCAGCCATCCTGGACCAACTTGGTCTGATTCTGAAGAGCTGATCTAGAGACAGAGATGGGCGCCGAAGCTGTTATGAAGTTAGATTGGTATTTGGCTTCTTTCTTGACTTGCTCATTCTTTTATCTCCTCTAAAATCAAGCCTCAGCAAACACTTCATATGTGCAAGTCAATTTCAGGGTCAGTCTTGGGAAATTAAAGCTGTGAATGCTTTTCTCTCCATATAGTATACCTGCTGCTTCTAGATTATACTTATTTTGTGTGTTTATTTTAGAATCCGATTTTTGTTCAAGGCTTTCCAACGGCCCTTTTTTGAAAATAGAGTTTACTGGGACATCAAGAATGCATTTTGTTGATGGCTTGTTTTGTTTTTAATCACAAGGTGGGAAACTGGAGGGAACCAGTTGTTTCTTTGCGGATCTTTTCCCATGGCTCAGACCATTTCTCCTTGGTAACCATACCTTTGCCATTTGTACTATGTAGTTATTCAAAGAAGTTTCCTTAACATTGATGATCATAAAATAAACATATTGAAAAACTCTGAAAAACATGTCCCGCACTATCAAATATTCAGCCGAGATTTACTTCTTTACATAAAAACAAATAATCACATCCATCTAATTAGTACACAGATTAGCAAATTTTCTTTAATGTTTTGTAAATGGCAAAATTGTATGTATTCTAAATAATCATTTTAAAATAAAATCATGATTTATCATCATCAAATGTCTGATTGTATAGCTACATATGTTGGCTATTATATATTTTATGTATCATACATGTGGGTAATACTCAACCAGGTGAAAAGGATTGTGGGTGGAGAGATTTAGGGTAGAGGTGGGGGTAACCTAGGGTTGCATGGTATTGTGATGCAACCCGGGACATCTTATTTGTTCTCAGTCAGATTTTCAACCAGCTCTTTCTTTATCTTCTCCCTTACTCTTTGAGAAGTCCTTGAAATATTGATTCTTTTTATGGCTCCACGGTAAAAACTGTAGTTTCTTGTGCACATCTGTCACCCAACTGTGAATTGCTGTATTTTCTCAGCTAAGTAAGATATACAGTATTTTATTTTTCCTAATTTTACTGAAGTAGCTTACTTGCTGTCTTCTCAGCCTCTGTTCTCTTTCACTATGTATATTCATATATTTTAAAATTCATTGTTGAGCCCTGCGTTGATGGTGCACACCTTTAATCCCAGCACTCAGGAAGCAGAGTCAGGTTGATCTCTGTGAGTTCGAGCCTGGTCTACAGAGCTAGTTCCAGGACAGGCTCCAAAGCTACACAGAAAAGCCCTGTCTTGAAAACCAAAAAAAAAAAAAAAAAAAATCAAAACAAAAAACCCATGAGGACCTCAGTTTAATCCCCAGATCCACATTTGAAAAGAAACTGGGCACAGGGACCTTTGTTTACAATCTGCCTGCTGGGGCTCATTGACCAACCAAGTCCCCTTATCAGTGAGCTCCAGACAGTGGGCGACCTTGTGTCAAAAGAATAAGAAGGGTGGACAACTCCTGAAAAAAAGACATCAGAGATGCATCTCTGGCCTCTGTCTTCAAACACCATCCCATGAACACACACACATGTACACCACACACACACACACACACACACACACACACACACACACACACACACACACACCTATGCCTTATAGCACTCAAACAAGAATTTAGTTCAGATGGGTAAATATTATGTACAATGAACACATAACATTTTCTTAAACTCTGAGCCACACAGTAGGTATTTCTGAAATTGGTTAATATAGAAGCCTAATAAGTCAGAACTATATCTTATGAAGTGAGGCTGATACGTATGCCTTCAACACAATTGCATAATTGCCAAGTGCCTATCTATTTTATTCAACATTCACATTTCGTGCGTTGAGAGGAGCCTGAGATGGATCTTTTGCTCCAGCCATTGGCCACACTGTCCCAGAATTTATGAATTTGGAGACTTTTTTGTCTTAATGTGACTGCTAAAGTTCTGTCCCATTGTCTTTCCATGTAATAGGAAAATGTCTTGCATGACAAAGCCCAACTAATTACAGAACTTAATTTAATAGTGTAAAGTGCAAAGGGTATTCCCTGAACAGTAAAATCCTTTGTTTAGAAAATTTCAAACAAATTATATTTTACTTTATGTTTTATTATTTACGTAATAAGTATTTACAAGAATACATTTTTTTTGAACATCTGAGCTCCTTATTGTTCCATAAATAGGACACACATTTGGAAGGACAAGGTTTTCTTTCTACTTTAAGGAATATTTTAGTGATTACCTCTGGCTGCAAACACATAGCACATTTACTGCTTGGTATTGGTTGGAATTTTGTTGTGGGTTATTTGTCCAGTCATTTCTGTAAGGTTAATAACAGAAATGGCATTACATTAATGAAGACAGGCGGGAGAGGCTGGCTAGGCAGTTTAGGGTGAAAGACCCCAAAGAAAAGTGATTGCTTTCTTTTTGCTTTAATGCCGGAAATGACCAATGGGCCTGTAGTCAGCCTCATCTTTAAAGAAGGCCAGAGATGCCAGAAGTGTTTGAGCTGCGAATGTTTCTGGTTCCGTCATGGCTAGAGGATGGAGATGCCAGAAGGGAGTCTGCTTTTTCCTTATCTCAATTCCCCTAACACAGTAAAGTTCCCTTTTCCAGGAAATCACACTAGGGGGGAGGGCTGAAAATGCAGTGCACCCCCCAGACCTGGAATGGGAACTGGACTAGCTCATCCCGCCCCCTTTGTATTTATAAAAGTCTCATTAACTCCAAAGGTCTCCCACTTCCAGGGACCCTCTGTCTTCTATTTTTCTTAAATTCCTTATAAAAGTACTTCTTTCAAAAACCCACCTTGAACTCTCAAGACAAGAGAGCCCGCAGCTTGGGTGGCTTTGGCGATCATGGTGTTTCCAGGAATCTACCCTCTCAAGCTAAACTGGAGAGCTGAGAAAGTATTTATGGCTTTTAAAGACACCCTGAGGCACTGTGTAAATCTCACCTGAAACTACTGCTTTTAATTAAGATTCAGTGTCTGGGTGAAATTTCCCTATTGCTTAATGATAGAGCTGGTAGAAATGTCTGCCTGAAATTTCTATCTTCTCTCCAGGAGCCAGTGAACCATAATATTTGGAAGTACACGTGACAATGATTAGTCTTGCTCCTACATCTATTTGTGTAATGCCCTTAAAGATACCCTCATGGATATTGTCTGCCCAACTCCCATCAGGCTACTTCCAGTGATGGAGATGTGTCCAGTTTAGGCATCTTAGGTTCCTGTAGCTGCTGTTTTCACTTTAATGTAAATTCCTACTATCAAGGACTTTAATGGGTTGGATCAGGAGTAAGGTGATTTACTTTAAAAGGTTAGGAATGTAAATTGCCTGCGTGAACTCTGACCTACTAGAGAAGAGTACCATTGTTCAGGTAAGTCTGGGATTGTGGCTGTAAATGGGAGAGAGTATCAGCCATGCTGATTCTGGGGTGGGAATCAGGTGCTTCCCAAGGCTGGGAAGGGTGTCAGCATCCTGCCAGTCGGATGCCTTCTTAGACCTGACCTGTTTTTCAGAATTGAGACAGTTGGAACAGCTTCCTGCATCAGAGTTGGTTTTTTTGTTTGTTTGTTTTTCTGTTCCTTTATTTCTTTTGTGGATACCTTTACTGCAATAACTTTTTTGTCAACACTCAGGGATAAAGAATATGTTCTGTTAGAAACAGCAAGTTATCACATCTTCGGATTGCCATCCATTTCAACAGAGGACTCGGGGTAAGAAAACAAGTTAATGTAGAGAGTTCTCACTAAAAGTGAATTTCCTGGTAGCCTTTTCTGCTGGGATTTGGAATCTTCCTACCACTCAGAATCTAGCTCAGGATTGCTGTGTTTTGTGTAATGGGGTTTAACTGGTGAAGACCTCAACTTAGGTGTTATGCTCTTTCTTTGATCACCTTGGGTGACGACAAGAATACCTTTCCTTGCCTTCATCCTTGGTAAAGGAAGGAAGATGGTGTTACAAGTAGCCAGTTGCCTGGTCCCACTTTTTGTTCCTCCCCGCCGGCCGCCTGGTCTCACTGCAGTGCAAGCCCCCAATAATACGCAGAGACTCTGTATTTGATATAAATACTGTTGGCCTGTTACTTGTTTTTTATTGGCTAGCTCTTTTTTAATGATTAACCCATTTCTACTATTTTAAGTATTTCCATGTAGCTCATTTTATCGGGGAGCGATGGGCCGGCATGCTGCTCTCTTCAGGCTCTCCAAGTTGACTCCTCCTTACTCCTTTTTCTTTCCTCCTAGTCTCCTAGCCCCGCCTATCATGCTTTCCTATTGGCCAACAGTGCTTTATTCATTAACCAGTATGAGAAACATATTTACAGAATAACATCTCCCATCAAGATGGCTTTGAAGATTTACTCTTAGTAGAATCAGGTTTTGGACTCTGTGTCATGGTGTTCTGAACTGAAGATAGATTTGCCAAGGAAACGACTAAAAACTGTCTTTGACCCTCAGATCACCTTAGTCATTTTCAATTTCCACCTCACCACTGAGAATCTTGTTGGTTGCACCCTTTGGACTGCATAATTAAAAAAGCCAGTCTCTGGGCTGGGGATGTAGCTTAATGGTAGAGCACTGCCCAGCCTATTTGAGGCGCTGAGTTCAATCCTTAGCAAGGAAAATAACAATTACAACAGCAACAACGAAAACAGAACCATTTCAACAGGGCCTGTTGTACCCCACGTATGAAGAGCCTCACCTGCCCCTAAGAAGCGGGAGTTAGCAAGAGAATTCACACAGCCTTCCCCCTAGTTTCCCCACTCTCAACCCACACACTGCAGGCGTCTTGGACTGATTGATGACATTTCCTAATATAGCAGGGGTAAGATGACTTATTTTGAAAATAGAATTAAAACTTTCCCTTTTTAGGAGCAAGGGCTGCTCTGGCAACACTGTCAAGCCTAAGCACATTAGTCCTTGTGGTCAAAACATTAACAGGGCGCTTTGTTAACAAAATGTTCAGGTCATGATAAGGCCAAGAAGAACTGTAGAACTTTTTATGAGCTGAGTCTTTCCAAAAAGTGCTCCAAGTGGAAGGAACCAAGAGTAAAACTTTCCCCTATAAACAGAGTCTGCGGATGAGCTAGGGTGGAGCTGTCCAGAGTGGACAGAGGTGCTTGGGGGTATTGTACTGATCAAAATAATGCACCCCACAAAATCAGGAAACAGCTGATGGAGTCACAAAGCGTCTGGCTCTCCGAAGACTTGGAGTGAAGGGTCTAAGACTGGATCACTAATTAGCCTTGTCGTGCAGCTGTGGAGGGTGGGGAGCCCTTTTAGGCAACCCTTAGGAGTGCTAAGTAGTTGTGGACTTTATTGCTGTCCTTCTAACAATGGGACCAGACACAGAACTAAAAGGGGGTGTTGTTATCTGCAAAGATGAGCCCTGGGAATCCTTTTAATGGAACCTTCCCTGAATGCAAACCCTGCCTCCTTTCTGACCACACCACCACCTCAGCCCCTTGAACAAGAATGCAAGGTTAGAAGGACTCCTTCGAGGTGACACAAGGGCCACTGCAGAAGAAGGACAGCAGACGCCCGCCACTCATCTTGGATGGCGGTGCTTACATGACAGCTCCGAGCTTTGACTGTGTGCTGTTTGACTGAATGATAAAGACTCTGAGGTTCTGTTTTGTTATCTGTCAGATGACAGACTTGGATGAGATGTTATTTTGATATTGAAAATCATTAATTATACTTTTGGTTATTGGTGTCCTAAAATCTGGTATTTGGCTTTATGGTTACTCTTGAGCTAAGCCAAACAGAAGACAGCATCGATACTCTACAGAGGCATGCTGTGATACTCAGGGGTCAAGTGTCCTGAAGGACAGTTAACACCCTGGGGAAACCAGGGCAACAATCCAGGTCTTTTTAATTTTGGGTTTATTCCACACCTGTCAAATTTGAAGGCAAAGAGGAAGTACCGTGTATTGTTCCCAGCTCTGCGTTGCTTAGTAAATTCTGCGGACTGACCGGCTAAGTATTAGCTTTAGAAAGGATCATAGGCAACAATGCTCTTATCT
This sequence comes from Cricetiscus sungorus, assembly GCA_030556225.1. NCBI lineage: Eukaryota > Metazoa > Chordata > Mammalia > Rodentia > Cricetidae > Cricetiscus > Cricetiscus sungorus. The sequence continues at coordinate 17,228,870 of JANBXA010000731.1, forward strand.
TTAATCCCAGAGAACTAGAATGACAACAGCCAGAGTTTCTGAGCTTCTATGTGGTGTCAGGACAATTATTTGTATTACTCCAGTCACATGTTTTAGATACTTGCACCATTAATTTTAAAAATGAATAAATGGGAATTCAGAATGGCAAGTCATGCTGCCATGGGCATGGGTGGAGGCAGAATTTTTAGTTTGACCTTTTCATTTATTTAGTTTAAGCTTTTGTCTTTCCTCTCCATGTGTTTTCCTCCTGATGTTTCCTTTGGGTTATAGCTTGGGGCCTAAGCCTCAGATCATTTGGATTCCCTGATGGACAGCCATTCAGTGTTATTGCAGGTCCAGTAGGTGCCACAGGAGGGTTCTTTGGGTTCCCAGAGTAAGGGACCAGTGTCTGGCTTCAGCACAGCATTACTGTGAAGTGTGTCCCTAAGAAGAGGGGCTGGGAAGTCACTTGGTAGAAATAGAACCAAAGCCTCTGAAAGGATTCATCCTTGGGAAACGGAGAGGCAGAGATAACAGCCTGTTTGGCATCAAGTAGAAAGGAATGACAAACATTTCAGGGACAATTGACATTTGAGAGCTGGGTCTGTCACCCTACTTTCCTGAGGCTTTTGCTCAAGGGAGTATTTTCTGACACCACAGCAGCGGATGCTATTCTAGAAAAGCATGGTTTGATTTCTGCTGCTAGCCTGATAGAATGGGAACTTGAAATCGAAAGGCAGCTCAAGGAAACATTAAACTGATAAATCATAACATATTTGAAATAGCAGATTGGGATAGAGATTTTCTATGAAGAGGATTTCACAACAGTTTCAGCTGGGAAAAGCAATAAGAAAACTAAGTCATTATTTGTTGTTTATGCTTCAGGCACACTGAGCTCAAAGAAATATGTACTGGAAGTCTGTGCCCATGAGGGTCTTTTCGGGTTTTTTGTTTGTTTGTTTGTTTTTTTTTGGCTTAGAATTAATGTCTGTTTACTTATATCAATGGATCAATTTTATTTTTATTGTCTGATAATTTTATTTAACTTAATTTAGCTAGCAAAATAATTTTGTTTTAATTTTGTGAACTGTAAGTACAATGGTCTTACACCTGGCTAATATGTGCACACATTCAATTAGCATCAGATATGTAAGTCATACTCAGATCATGGGGGCTGGAGATCATTCCATTCTTCATGGATTATTAAAGTTTGAAGTATATTCTAACTCAGAGAAAGAATTCAAATGTAGCCATTAAAGTTCAGAAATAAGAGACACACAACAGGGGAATAGGAGGGTATTTTGGTGAAGTCCTCTAGAAATAAGTTACCTTATTTCTCTTTTCAAAATGACCTTCAGATAACGTAGCTCTACACTGAAATACTAATTTGGTCACAATGATGTATTTGTTAGTGAAGAGAACAGTTCATGTGACCTGTTTAGGTCAGCTTTTATGGGCAGCAAGTTTATCTTTCTCTTGCAATCTTCCTCAAGAGACAAACAGGAGCCGCTGTGCTCCTCAGGCTGGTTTTATGGACCCTCCACCCATTCTGGGATGTAGAGAAGAATGTGACAAGGGGCCAGTCTTCCTCTGCATGTCCTAGACCCAGGTTCCTCAGTATGTTTTCCTATTTTATCAACTTGTCCAGGTCCTCCCTAGTTAATTTCTATTGGATATTCTTTTATTCTATTGCTTTCTGTCTCCCTGAGTACAACTAATTGATTATTAATTAAACAAGTAGAAAAAGCCATAATGTTAGATCATAATTTCAGAGATTCATTCATCTCCCACCTTCCACATGCATTATCCTTCTGAGAGAAATACGTTAATTCTAAGTATTAAAATTTTAAGAGTTTTTCACAAAGGGTTTTGATAGCTTACCAAATGACATAATGCAGCCTTAGTGGGTCATGAAAAAGGCCTCCCTGTTCATGCTGGTTTGAATGGTAAAGTCATATGTATCCTAGGCACAGAATAAGCAGAATCTATTTCATTTAATCATCTCAAGATAAAGCACTTTCCCCTCTCTAAGTTATGGAGAGACATGGAATCTACAGGTAAAACTTCAAAACCACTTGATTAAATAGGTTGATTGAATTTCTAGAAATGTATACTGATCTAAAAAGTGGTGAATTGAATTAAAAATTATCACCATGTAATGAAGTTGAAAGAAAGGGGGTATAATATTTTTTGTGGTGTTGTCCAGGTAGCAATAAAATAATAGTTTTACACTGAGAAATTTCAATGGAAAGTTACTTGGGAAGGTTTGCTTTACTTACACTGAGTTAGAAATCTCACACCTCACTCAGGTTAGTTGCAAGGTTCTTTCTGTATCTGTGGGGATTTTGTGCAATACTGTCCAGGGATCCTTTAATATGAATCACTTTTGCCTTGGTATTTATTCTTGACACAGTTCCAAATTTTGTATGAAGGTCTTTGATTCTGAATGGTGCTCATGACCTTTTGTTTTTTATTAGAAGAGCACAGAAAGCACTAGATGAAATGAATGAACAATAATGACCTTGAATTTTGAGTCTTAAGCTAAAAATAGAAATAACCATTTATCCACTTGTTATAAAGGTCACTTACCTATTCTTTATCAAAATGTTCCCTGAAAACAAGGCCTAGAATGAGATGTCCTTAACCTGACAAAGCATAGATAAGAATCTTCTAGTTTATATTCTGCCCTTAAATTCAACATTGTACCATTCTAACCAGCATGGGAAAGACGACGAAAGAAACACAGATTTGAAAGGAAGAAATAAAGCTGTTTTCATTGGCAGATTATTGTAATCATGTATGAGGAAACCCTGTATAATTTATTAGAAGGGGACTTTAACCAGTTAAGCCACTGAGCCCATACCCTGAATAATTTACAAAAAGCCTAAAAGAACTAATGATTTAATTTAGGCAAACTTGGGTATATTGACATAGGCAAGCAGATCAAATATTTGCACATCGGTAGTGGCTAGAAAACACCTAAGGATGAGGCAAATGGAAAATGTGCAAGATACTGCACTTTTTTTTTTTTTAAAAAAATAAAACATTGATATTTTTATAAGAAATGATAAAACATTGATAAAAAATAATGCTTATGAATTGATGGACTCAATATTGTTAAGATGCTACAACCCAGCTTTTGTGCCTGTACTCCTAGCACTGAAGACACTGAGATAGGATTTCAGTGATGTAGACCCTGGATTGGTCTATGTAATGAGTTCTAGGCAGCCTGAACTATATAGTAAATTTATCTCTATTTTCAAATGAATCTCAATCGTGTGCCCAGCAAATTAACTTTTGTGTGTATGTGGTATTAGAAATTGAACTCAGGGCTTTGCACATGCTAGAGAAGTGTTCAACTCAGGAAATATATACCCTCAACCCCCAAATAAACTATTAATTAACTAATTAGTTCATTTTATGTGCATTTGTGTTTTGCTTGCATGCATGTCAGTGTGAAGGTGTCAGATCTTATACACACAGACAGTTGTGAGTTGCCATGTGGGTGCTAGGAATTGAATGTGGGTCTTCTGGAAAATCAGTCAGGACTCTTAACTACTGAGCCACCTCTCCAGCCCCAACAGTAAACTCATAACCTAACCCTAACCCCTGGACTCTTTTGAAAGCATTGGCAAACTCTGAAATTTAAATAGAAATACAAAAGAACTTAACACAGCCAAAAGCAATCTTGAAAAAGAACCAAGTGTAACGACATTCAGTACCTTATTTTAGGGTCTGTTATTATGTTACAAATATCCAAACCAAATTAAGTAGATCAATAAAATCTAATAGATTCCAAAAATAATCATACATATACAGTTAATTGCTCTTTTTTTGTTGAGGCATCAACAAAGGAAGTAGAAATTATTGATTGATTGGAAAACATGAACCTCTGACATAAGTAAAATTATCATAATTTTTATTTAATTGCAAATAGACATCAATTTGAAACACATCATAGCCTTAATGTAAACAAATTAAACTGTGTATGTAAATTGTTGAAGACAAAAAGAGATTGCCTTGCAGTGAGCACAGATTTCTTAGGGTAAAAAACATGGGGTGGGGAAGTAAAACATCACAAGATAAACTTTTTTTTAGCACGAACAGCTTGTTTACCAAGACATCTTGGGCAAGGACTAAAAGAAAAGGGCTCATCCCAAATATGCAGATTTCCTACCAATGGAGAAATATTAATAAGGAATAGACAAAAGAGTTAAGTGAACAACCCACAAAGAATATTAAAGAATTGATGAAAAGAAATTCAGCATTACTTACTGGTAATCAGGAAAATATAAATTTAAATCACAAGGAGTTTTCATTTCCTATCCACTAGAGTGGTTAAAGTAAAAAAAGCCTAACAATTCCCAAATGTAGTACAGATATAGTCTTGGGAATTGTTTTAATACTCTTGTGAAATTAGTTAAAATTTATGTTTGTGGTCAATTCTGTTAAAAGTGATTTAATTCATGGGATAAAACTACTTCAGAAATTTTTATTCACTTATACATTTACCTAACAATTACATATTAGGAATTCTTAATGAAAGAAAGGCCATGCCTTGAAGGAGCATGAAGACAGATTTGTAAATTGAAGCCCTTCTAAGTCTGCCACATTTTCTTGATGCTTGGACACATATATTAATCTACATCTAATTTCAAAAACACCCTGAGAGCTGATTGAATTTCCTACCAGGAAGTTTTTATTAAATCAACACTACACATTACAGTTGAGCCAACACACTAAATCTAGCTATTATGTCCAAGTCAGCTTGCTTTTTTCTGTTTGGAGGAAGTTGATATTAAAATATGGATGAATTGAAAGAAGGTGGAGGGAGAAGGCCAGCAATAAGGGTCAGGGAGGTTGTAGAAAGCAGTGGGAGAGAGGTTGTCTAAGAATCAAGTACAATCTTGTTTGTATTCATGTGTGTATGTATGTATGTATGTAAGTATGTATGCATGCACGAATGTATATATGAATGTATGTCTTGGTGAAACCCATTACTTTGTATGCTACCATTTAGGAAGGTGAAAATAGAACAGCAATAACAGGTAAATGGTAATGAACTCATAAGATGTTGTAGAATCTTTTATTTTACGTGTATGTGTTGGAATTATTTTTGTTGTTGTTTTTGTTGATTTTACACAGAAACAGAAAACAGCCTTGAAGTGTCCAAAGCTTGAAAAGGCGACTTGGTGAAGGGATGAACTTTGATGGATCAGATGGACCTCAGTACAGATCTCTCTCTCTCATTTACTAGCTGGTTAAGTTTAGGCTAAGTGCTTTCCTTCGGAGGCCCTCTGTTTCTTTGTATCAATGATGCCATACTCAACCAACACTACTGAAGTTTGCTGAGATTTTAGTGTCCAGGATGGTGCTTTGTAGATTTCAGGCGTTCTTTAAATCAAAGCTTTTATTAATTAAAAATTCCCTTTGATTGGTATCAAAGCGTTAGCCAACATCAACTGAGCACAGGACCCACAAGACTGAATGAGTTTGCAGACAGCTTAGAGACAGGCAGCCTGTCAAAGGGCATTTCAGCCGCTAAGCTATGGAGGGTGAATTCCAACAAAAGCTTTCACCATTTGATTAAGGTTCAAGACTGTTTGGCTAAAGGGAACATAGAAGCAGCCACTGTTCAAGTTTTTACCAGAATGCCAACTTTGTTCTATAAATTTTCTTTCCTCTTTTAAAGGATGTTTAACAGTTTAGGGTTAAGTCAGGTTAGCAACTTCAAAAGTAATTCACAAAGCCACAGGCATGTCTCTGGGGAAATGGCCTAATAGGAACTACTATGACCAGCTTTTGTATTTGGTTGCAAAAGATCTCCGACTCTATTTATTGGATCTTTTATGTATTTTTTAAACTATGCAAACAATGGCTTAGTTTTTCTAATCTTCATCTTTACACCGATACATGGCCATGTATTCCTGAACAGCAGTTACTGAGAACTGCTCATGCCGTGTCATTGTGCAAACACCAGAGCATATTCAATCCAAACCACAGATTTAATGATGGTGTGACTATATGATTTAACTTACGGAAATACTGTCCCATGGTGCCCATCACCGGCTAGTCTTTATTTCTCTCTATGTCTATATCCTGAGGAGGGAAACAGAAAGACTAGTTTCTCCTGAGATGGTAATTGCTTTTAACGGGAAGCAGGTCTGTTAAGAGGTATTTTAAATAACATGGAGAGAGTGGGTGAAGAAAACTGTGGATGATGAAAAGGGAGGGAAATAATACTCTGGGACATTTGTATGAATTGTTTAAGGTATCCATCCATTCATTGAGTAACACTCAGACACCGAACAGCCAGTGTCTGAGTGACAATGAACCCACAAAGATACCCAAGAACACACCTTTTCTTTGAAGGAGCTGGCCATTGACTGGGGGGGAGGGGGACCAATACTCACACAATACAAAGACAGACAGTGCAGTGGAAATGTTGGAGCCCATAGAGTAAACTTGGGTGGTAAAGGGAAGCATATTATGCCCTTAAGGAAGTGAGCGTCCCTTGGTGCAAAACGGACTGGCCGTTTCAGGGAGAAAGAACAGTATGTTAAAGCAATAAAACATGTAGAGTAGTATGCTTGGGAAGTGGCATCTCTCTGGACTCATAAAAGGCATGGTCATTCAGGTGGCTTAATTTCCAGCTCACTAAGTGTGTGTGTGTGTGTGTGTGTGTGTGTGTGTGTGTGTGTGAGAGAGAGAGAGAGAGAGAGAGAGAGAGAGAGAGAGAGAGAGAGAGAGAGAGAGAGAGAGAGAGAGAGATATTTTATAACAAGGGAAAAATTGAAGAAATAGCCATGGAAAATATCCCTCTGTCGTAATTCCCATTCAAAGGGCTTGAGAAACATCAAATAGGCAATGAAGTTTCCTAAGAAAAATGCCCCTAATTTTGAATGCAATTTGAAAGCCATTGGAACAATGACGAGCGTCAAAGCTCTCTATTACAAGATTTGCCAGGAAAAGAGGGATCAAAACTCGATCAAAACTCCTGGGTGTTGCAATTGGTTTCACGAGCAAAAACTATGTTTCTGTATTTTCTTAGGTGTTCTTGGGCTTGGCATCACTTTATAAGCTGTGTCAATTTGATAGACAAAAATATCATGCAGGTTTTAGAAAGTAAAAATATAAGTATTCCAAGGCTCTATTCAAATTTGCTTTCATGTTTCTGTATTAGTTATTTTGTTGTTGTTGTTGTTGTGATGAAGTGTCGTGACTAAAATTGATGTATCAAAGAGTTTATTTGGGCTTAAAATTCCAGAAATGTCCATAATGGAAGGAGAGGCATGGCAGCCTCTGAAGATCCCATCTCCAGTGGCAAACAGGAAACAGATATGGAGAGGCTTTAAGCTCTCAAAGCCCTCCTTCTGGCGAAGCACTTTTCCACCATCCTCTACAGTTAGACAGCTTCCCAAAACAGCACTACCAACTGGGGACCAAGAGTTTAAGTGAACAAGGCTACAGAGGGCATTTCTAATTCAAACAACTACAGTTTTCTAACAAATTTTATGGAAAATAGGAAACTAAATACTTATTTTACTGAAGGCAAAGGAAATGTAGCTGTGTCATGTCACTGTGTCATATTCTGGGGATTCTAGTCCTTTCTATTCCACTCAGGCTTACTCCTCCATCCAGTGGGGAATATACAGGCTTTGTACTATGAACTTAGTCAAAAGCCTATTGCCAGGAAGGCACAGGCCTTAGCATGAAGTCAGCTTCTGTTGGATTGCTAAACATACACATAATCAAACTACCGTTGTAATCTTAACATTGTGGCCATAGATTAGGAAGGCAGATGAATGAGAGGCTGTTAGTGTAGATGCATAACTCATCACAGTACAGAGAACATGTGATGGTCAAGTGATCACCCCTAAAGAAGACATCTATGTCTCCCTCTCCAAGACCCAGGGAACACCATGGAAGAAGGGGCAGAAAAAAGGGGATGAGGGCTATGAAATGCTGTCATCTGGATATGAGATGGCCACAGCAATCATGGCTGCCATGGGTTCCTGCATAACCATCCAGTCAACTTCCCATCAAGTATCTGGAATGATGGGGCTCATGAGATTCCCCTGTGTAGCCAGCTTTCTTTGGGACCACTAACCAGCCCCCAAATAATTATATGGTGACTTGTTATTAGTTAAGAATGCTTGACCTTATGTTTGTTTCTTGCTAGCCCTTATAACTTAATTTAATCTGTTTCTCTTCATATATGTTTTGCCTCAGGACTTTTTACCTTTCATTCTCTATGTCCTTCCTAGTTCATGTCTGGCTGGCTGGTAGTGGCCTGGCTGGCCAGCCCAAGGCATCTCTCTCACTTTTTCTTTTATTCTCTCCTTTCTCCTCTTCTCCTCCCATAATTCTCTCTGCCTGCCATTCCTGCCTATACCTCTACTGTCTAGCTATTGGCTATTCAGCTTTTTATTAGACCAATCAGGTGCCTTAGGCAGGCAAAGCAATACATCTTTATATTGTTAAACAAATGTAGAACAAACAAATGTAACACATTTTAAAATAGTTCAAATAATAATTCCACAGCACCTCTGCTACCTAGGGCGGAGCTATTGACAGTTAATAGTACCAGGGGAGGGGGTGTCTTTTTATCCTCAGTGATATAGTACTTATGGCAAGCAATTAAACTCATTGGTTCTCCCTCTCCCTCATACTCTACCTCTCTCACACACAGGAAGATAAAAAGAAAGTAGGGGAAGGACAAGTTAGGTCAGCAGCAACACAGGGAGATAGGATAGTGTGTAACATTATCACAATATACTGTATATATGTATGAAAATGTCAGGCATGATCTATTTATATACCTATTTGTCTATGTTTCAGTGTATCTAATTACTTTCCTATCTATCTATCTATCTATCTATCTATCTATCTATCTATCTATCTATCTATCTGTCTGTCATCTATGTCTATGTATCAATCATCTATCATCACTGATCTGTCTATCAAACATCTATGTATCTATCTACCTATCTATCATCTATATATCTATCATCTCTCCATCTTTAGGTGTATTTTTTAAAGGTTTCCAGTGCCTTCCTCTATCTCCTTCAATTCTTCCCATGTCCACCTCCCCCCTCTCAAATTTGTGATGTCTTCTTTAATTATAATGGTTAAATGTACCCATACATTTAAACAAATGAACTTTGAGGTCATCCTTACCATTCCTTCCACAGCTGAGCAGGTCTGTTCTACTCAGACAACTGTCTGACTTCAGTCGGTTATGTGATTTTGTCTTATAGTGTGGTATTCTGGATTAATTCCCTAGGAAAAAATTTCTGGAATTTGAGATTTCAGATTTCAGCATAGATGCATTCTTCTCTCTGTCTCATGACCCAGAGGCTAAAAATATTTTAAACTCATATTTTAAGTTAATCCTGTAGTACGGATATCTTCTCACATTGTTGAATATCCTTGACTATTACATATTTTAGCGGTTAGAGTTCATATTATAGAAAGTTGCTAGTCGAATTTCTGATTGATAGGTGGTCAAAATCCAGAAAGATCTCCATACATTTATCAATTTATCAGATATATTTATCAGATATTTCATCATTTATTTTCAGTACATTAAATGAAAATGAATGTTTATTTTTCTTTTCTTCTCCAGAACTCAGCTTTTTTTTTTTTTTTTTTTTTTTTTTTTTATCATCATCACGATGATTAAAGAGGTGGAAATGGTACTTGGATTACAATAGATACAGTTTCTCCTTGTAGCCCCCATCCTTTGAGCACTGCCTTCTACCAATTTACATGGAGGAGGATTTCTAATCTCTGTGTTAGTTGCCTTCAGCTCTCTCTGAGTGAAAACTGGCAAAACCCAGGAGGCAATGACAGACTAAAGGAGAACATAAGCCCAAAGGACATATACCAGCTAACAAAAGAACCTCTCAGAATATATAGACCCCTTCTCATCCAGGTGGGAAGAAATAATAAACGCTGCTTATCAGTTAACTTGATCTGAGCTGGAGAGAATGAATGTGGTCTTTGAATGGCCTTAATATGGCAGCGTGGACTTGGTGGGAGCATTTTAGACATTGCTTGCATTCTAGTCTTAACCTTTCAAGACACAGTCACTGCCCTTCTGTCAATTACTGCCATCTCTTCATTGACAAGCCTGATGGGTTGTAAGTATTTGAGATGCATTGAAGAGTCCAAAAACAAAACAAAAATGAGCAGAAGGAGGGAGAATTTAATGCTGCCGTGGAGTTTCTGTGGGTAGGAACTATGGCTAATAAAAGGAGAAAACCCTTGTGGGGAAAGGAGGCTGAGAACTGCTGCCTATAAAACAAAGCATTTAGTATGTCCATTCTTGTAGAAACTGTATGTTAGAGCGTTTCTATCTCTTTTTCTGAGATAACTTGTAAACAGGTTTCCCCCCCCAAAAAGTCCTGTTCTTTCTCCGTTTCTACAACTTGTTATCAGCTGGATCTCCCAATGGCTTCCCACCTGAACCCGATCCTCACTCCAGAAATGCAAAGCCTGGGCTCTTTGTGTTTGCTACAGCTTTTCTGTCTTTCCATGAGCTAAGACTATAAGTCCCACAGTAAAACATGCATAAACACAAACTAGACGGGATTAGACCACACTGTTTAGTTAATCTCAGTTTACAAAACCCTTTCTCTCTTGTCTGAAAGGCTGCCACAGAAATTCAGAAAAAGCATCTTGCAAAGAGGACATGAGAACTTTGTACACCAAGGGTGGTGAATAGCAGTCAGAATAGCTGCTCTTTACCTAGAGTATTTCCCAGAAACCTCAGAGATATTTGCCAGGATACAGCATTGCTGGTTAATACAATAAATTATGATCATGAAGAAGAGAACAACCTTATTTCTGTTCAAAATTTAAATAATATAACCCCCAAGAAACTTGATAAACATAGTTAAAACTAGCCATTCACTTCTCAAAGAAGTTAGTACGTGTGTGTGAGTGTGAGTGTGAGTGTGTGTATGTGTGTGTGTGTGCGTGCTCTCATGTGCAGGTTCATAAAAAGCATAGCATGTATGTGAAGATAAGAGGTCAATTTGGTAGAGTTAATGTTCCCTTTCCTTCTTGATGTAGGTTCCAGAGCTTGACCTCAGGCCATTAGGTCTGTGTGGCAAACATTTTCACCCACTCAGTCATCTCACTGATCTCCAAATTACTTCCAGCTCCCATGTTTAGAACCTCTATGGGGATTCAGTGCAGGCATGAATATAACCAAAGGGTTTTGAGTTGTAGGAGGAACAGCCTATGGCAGTTATCCATAGCATGTTCACATAACTGAAATAGCAAAATGTTTAGCAGAGCTTCGGTTCTCTAGTGAATATGGGAACCTAGCCAAGAAAGGGCTCCAGGGATGAAAACCTGATGTCATGTTCACTGGCTTTATAGGAAAGGCATATGTGGCAGAACCATTCTGTATACACGTGTGTGAACAAACACTTCATTTTCGCTTTGAATTTAGATTAAACATTCTCTAGGGAGTTCTTCTCCCTAGTGTTCCACAGGCTGGGCTCTACACACTACTCTTTGAATGTCCCAAAAGATCCTATTTATTTTGATCAGAGATAGATGTTCATCCCACTGGTCACATGTCCCGGTCTCCCATCTTGATATAACTTAAGGATGTTGGACTCAACCAGGGGCCCTGATGTCAGTTTCAAAGTACTAGTTTAAAAAACACAGAATGTAGATGAACAAAGAACAAAAGCTTGTTTCACTTTAAACAGCTATGGTCATGGATGTGTACTGTGGGATGCTGCTTGGAGGCAAACCAAAGAGAAACTGAAATCAACATAGGGTGGTGATGGTGGCATTGGTTTTGGCAGTAGCAGCGGTAGAAGGGGTTTTTGTATGGATATTGTAAGTAGCAAAGATAACCACACTGAGTGCTAGGCTGCAATTTCTATAACATTCTCCACTCTTAGTTTACCTAACACTCATCCAGAGACTAGCAATGTTGTTTTAATATACAAAGTGGAAAATGAAATACACCACACTATCATCTCTTGCTGTGAGTCCATGGGTAGGCAACATGAAGAAATGAAACACTAATGTTTAGTGTTTACATCTCCATTCTGTCTAGCACATATTTCTAAAGGCAGACTTACCATCGTCTGACCTGATTTTTTCTGACTGGGGTGTCTCTCTTTATTGATAATTGTAGATAATTGCATGAACATGTATTCTTGAATCACTTAGGGTGGGGGATGTTTACACACTGTGGGGATCTGTCTGCTCTCATGGTTTTAAATGCAATGAAGTAATAATTCAAAATGAATTGCCTGCCAATGTCATGTTCCATAAGAAATTTTGGCATCCCTAGCAAGTGATGTGTTTATTGATTCAGTCTCCTTGGAAACCTACTTGGTCCATGGACAAGTGCTTCTTTATATCTGGGATGGCTATGGGAAGGTTCATCATAAATGTTTTGAATACTGGCCATTGATCTTACATACTAATGGTTGAAATTTTCATCTAGTAATAAAAATGTATTCATAATTTATTCTAAATAATTCTTTGGAAGAACTTTCTTTAGGTAAAAAAGATGAAAATTGGATGCTGATTTTCTTGAAAGGACTTGAAATTTGGAGGGAGACATGTTGGAAGTGTATGGAAAGAGTTGGAGGTGGGGGACAGGGATGGTGGACATGCGCAAAGCACATTGTATACATCTGTGAGATTCTCAAGGAGTAAGCAAAAATACATATCGGAAGGGCAAGTTGTTTGTTATGATGAGTGCAACCTTCCTATTGTGTAACTTGCCTTCTGTCTGTTTCATCATCCTACATACCTCTTGAGGGAACCCTGCCTTCCAAGAATGACACCATCCCCACAGATGTCCTTCCCTGTGAATTAGGCCTGATTCTTTCAATTACACAGAGGCCCCAGGAAATTATAGAATAAGACTGCTGTCCTGTTTTTGTGCAAAGGGCGGTCCGCAGGACCACCTATATTTCTTCATTGCTTTCCTTTTTCAGCATTTGATCTTAATAATTTCTTTATTCCTTCACAACGGTTTATAACTTAAACTTTGTATTTCTTTTTTCTCTGTCCTTTGGTATATTTCTCTGGTGTTCATTTTCTTTCTGTTTTTGTTCTTTGTTTTCTAGTTGCCTTTGGTGTTAGAGACCGAACCCAGGGCATTGCATACTTGTTAGTTTGTATTCCCAAACAATGTTGTAACCTCTCTTAACTTTTGTGTCTCACTTCGTTGTCCTCTCCATGATTCTCCTCATTTTCTCTTTCTCTTGTCTTTGGATCATATTAAGTACAGCTTCTTTTGTGATTGTTCCTTATGCTTATAATTGAATATAGGGCACTTTCATATGCTTCACTGGATTGTATGGAATATACCTTTGGAGACTTAACTGCTTTTTTCATGGAGCCTGGTCCTACCTCATTGGAAGCAACTGTTATGACTACCCCTCTGATTCCCCTGTCTGGTCTTTCCATTTTATTCCTTGAAGAAGAAATCTCATGTGTCTATGCTTGTCTTTGTATTCTCTTGACTTCATTCCTGAGAAGACACCTTGCAAATGTTTGTTGAGTGCCAGACAATTTTAACATTGCCTAAGCATTTGACTGGACACAGAAAATGATAAACCTAAATTCTTGGATAGCTCCTGTTCTATAAAAACTTTATAGCACAGAGTAGGAAACCAACAAAGAACTGTTTCATTATATCAAAACTTTGATTAATAAATAATCTAAGGCCAATGTTAATGCTGTAGTCCTTTTTTATTTATTGTTGCCAACATAAGCATATTTTCTGCCTGACTTAGGTTAATTTACTCTTATTCTGGAGTAAACTTTACTTGTAAAGAGTATTCAGGTTTCCATGGGACTGAATCACTTTTTTATTGAAAAAAGTAATTGTTTTAAATTATGATAATTTTTAATTTAAAAATTGAAACAAGCTTGTTTTACATATCAATCCCAGTTCCCTCACCCTCCCCTCTGTCCCTGTGCTCCTCAATCCCCATTCCATCCCCTTTGTGGTCCCCAGGGAAAGTGGGGCCTTCCATGGGGGACCTTCACAGTCTGTCATATCATTTGGAGCAGGGTCTAGGCCATCCCCCATGTTTCTAGTCTAACGGAGTATCCCTCTATGTGGATTGGGCTCCCCAAATCCATTTGTACACTAGGAATAAATACTAATTCACTACCAAAGGCCCCATAGACTGCCCAGTCCTCCTAACTAACACCCATGTTTCCCAGCTGTCAGACTGGAGTCCATGAGCTCCCCTTGTTCAGGTAAGCTGTTTCTGTGGGTTTCTCCATCCTGGTCTTGACCCCTTTGCTCATCACTCCTCCCCTCTGTAACTGTATTCCAGGAGTTTGACTCAGTGTTTAGCTGTGAGTGTCTGCTTCTGCTTCCATCAGATACTAGATAAAGGCTGTAGGATGGCATAACGTAGTCATCAATTCCATTATCAGGAAGGGCATTTAAGGTAGCCTCTCCATTACAAGGGGTCATACTTGTAGATCTCTGGACATTTCCCTAGTGCTAGATTTATCTTAAAACCTATAATGACTCCCTCTATTATGCTATCTCTTTTCTTGCTCTCCTCTGTTCTTTCCCTGTCTCAATCTTCCTGCTCCCTCATGCCACCTCTCCCCTCCTCTTCCTCCTTACTTCCTCTCCCCTCCCACCATGCTCCCAATTTGCTTGGGAGATCTTGTGCCTTTCCCCTTCTCCAGGGGACCATGTATTTTAGGGTCTTCCTTGTTTCCTAGCTTTTCTGGTGGTGTGGATTGTTGGCTGGTAATCCTTTGCTCTATGTCTAAAAACCATATATGAATGAGTACATACCATGTTTGTCTTTTTGTGACTGGGTTACCTCACTTAGGATGGTTTCTTCTAGTTCCATCCATTTGCATGCGAATTTCAAGATTCCATTGTCCCCCGCCACCACCCCCCGCTCCCCCGCTGAGCAGTGCTCCACTGTGTAAATGTACCACATTTTCTCCATCCATTCTTCAGCTGAGGAACATTCAGGTTGCTTCCTAGTTCTGACTATTACAAATAATGCTGCTATGAACATAGTTGAACAGATGTCCTTGTTGTATGAATGGGTATATGCCAAAGAGTGGAATTGCTGTATCTTGTAGTAAACTGATTTCCAATTTCCTGAGGAACTGCCATATTGATTTCCAAAGTGGCTGTACAAGTTTGCTCTCCCACTAGCAGAGGAGGAGAGTTTTGCTTTCTCCACATCCTCTCCAGCATAAACTGCTTTTGGTGTTTTTGATTTTAGTCATTCTGATAGGAGTAAGATGGTATCTCAGAGTTGTTTTGATTTGCATTTCCCTGATGGCTAAGGATGCTGAATATTAAGTGTCTTTGAACCATTTTAGATTCCTCTATTAGGAATTCTCTATTTAGTTCTGTACCCCACCTTTTAAGTGCATTATTTGGTATTTTGGTATCTAGCTTCTTGAGTTCTTTGTATAATTTGGAAATCAGCTCTCTGTCAGTTGTGGGGTTGGTGAAAATCTTTTCTCATTCTGTGGGCTGCCATCTTGTCTTGTTGGCTGTGTCTTTTGCCTTACAGAAGCTTTTCAGTTTCAGGAGGTCCCACTTATTAATAGGTATCTCAGTGCCTGTGCTACTAGTGTTATGTTCAGAAAGCAGTCTCACATACCAATTCATTGAATGGTAACTCCCAATTTCTTGTCTAAGATATGGCTGGATTTATGCTGAGATCTTTGATCCATTTGGACTTAAGTTTTGTGCAAGGCAATAGATATGGATCTATCTGTAGTCTTTTACACACCAGTATCCAGTTATGCCAGCAACATTTGTTGAAGGTGCTTTATTTTTTTCATTGTATGATTTTAGCTGCTTTGTCAAAAACCAGGTGTTCATAGGTTTGAGAGTTAATATCGGGGTTTTGAATTTGATTTCATTGGCCTTCCTGTCTAATTTTGCACCAGTACCAAGCTGTTTTCAGGACTATAGTTCTATAATAAAACTTGAAGTGAGGGATGATGATGCCTTCATAAGTTCCTTTATTGTACAGGGTTGTTTTGGTTATTCTGGGTCTTCTGGTTTTTCCATATAAAGTTGAATATTGTTCATTCAAGGTCTGTGAATAATTGTGCTGGGATTTTGATGGGGATTGCATTGAATCTGTAGATTGTTTTTGGCAAGATTGCCATTTTTACTTTTTTGATCCTACCTATCCAAGAGCATGGGAAATCTTTCCATTTTCTGGTATCTTCTTTAATTTCTTTAAAGATTCAAAGATCTTCATATAGTTCTTTCACTTGATTGCTTAGCATTACTCCAAGATATTTTATGCTGTTTGTGGCTATTGTAAGGGGGATGTTCCTCTGATTTCTTTCTCAGCCTCTTTATTGTCTATATATATTAGGGCTACTGATTTATTTTAGTTAATCTTGTATTCTACCACTTTGCTTAAGGTGTTTATCAGCTGTAGGTGTTCCTTGGTAGAGTTTCTCGGGTCACTCATGTGAACTATCATATCATCTGCAAATAGTGAAAGTTTGACTTCTTCCTTTCCAATTTGTATCCCCTTGATCTTTTGTTTTCTTATTGTTGTAGCTAGAACTTCAAGTACAATATTGAAGAGATATGGAGAGAGTAGACAGCCTTGTCTTGTTCCTGATTTTAGAGGAATCTCATTGAGTTTCTCTCCATTTATTTTGATGTTGGCTGTTGGTTTACTATATATCACTTTTATTATGTTTAGGTATGTTCCTGTTATCCCTGATCTCTCCAAGACTTTTATCTTGGATTTTGTCAAAGGCTTTTTTAGCATCTAGTGAGATGATCATGTGCTTTTTCTTTTTCAGTTTGTTTATATGGTTTATTACATTGATAGATTTTCTTATTTTGAACTATCCCTGCATCAATGGGATAAAGCCTACTTGGTCATAGTGAATGATTTCTCTGATGCATTCTTGGATTCAATTTTCCAGTATTTTATTGAGTATTTCTGCATCAATATTCATGAGGGATATTTGTCTGTAGTTTTCTTTCTTAATTGTGTCTTTGTGTGGCTTGGGCACCACAGTTATTGTAGCCTCATAAAAAAAGTTTGGCAATGACCCTTCTGCTTCTATTGTGTGGAACACTTTGAGGAGTATTGGTATTAGCTGTTCTTTGAATTTCTGGTAGCATTCTGCACTAAAACCATCTGGCCCTGGGTTTTTTCAGTTGGGAGACTTTTGATGACTGCTTCTATTCTATTAGGGGTTATAGGTCTATTTAAATTGCTTATCTGTTCTTGGTTTTATTTTGGTAAGTGATATCTATCCAGAAAATTGTTCATTTCCTTTGATTTTCAAATTTTGTGGAGTATAGGTTTTCAAAGTATGACCTGAAGAGTCTCTGGATTTCCTCAGTGTCCATTGTTATGTACCCCTTTCATTTCTGATCTTGTTAATTTGCATGTTCTTTCTCTGACTCTTAGTTTCGATAAAGGTTTGTCTATCTTGTTGATTTGCTCAAAGAACCAACTCTTTGTTACATTGATTGTTTGTATTGTGTTCTTTGTTTCTACTTTATTGATTTCAGCCCTCAATTTGCTTATTTCCTGGCATCTACTCCTCTGGAATGAGTTTGCTTCTTTTTCTTCTAGAGCTTTGAGTTGTGCTGTCAATTCTCTAGTGTGACAATTCTCCAGTTTCTTCATGTGGGCACTTAGTGCTATGAACTTTCCTCTTAGCACTGCTTTCAAAGTGTCCCATAAGTTCGGGTATGTTGTGTCTTCATTCTTGTTGAATTCTAGGAAATCTTTAATTTCTTTCTTTATGTCTTCCTTGACCCAGCAATAGTGCAATTGTGCATTGTTCACTTTCCATGAGTTTGTAGGGGTTTTGCAGTTTATGTGTTTATTGAATTCTAACTTTAAAGCATGGTGGTCTGATAAGATACAGGGGATTATTCCAATTTTTTGGTACCTATTGTGAATGCTATATTGCTGTGCATGTGGTCAATTTTAGAGAAGGTTCCATGTGGCACTGAGAAGGAGATATATTCTTTTGTGTTTGGATGGAATGTCCTATAGATGTCTGTTAAACCCTTTTGGGTCTTAACTCCTGTTAGTTCCTTTGTTTCTTTGTTAAGTTTCTGTCTGGTGGTCCTGTCTAGTGGTGAGAGTGAGGTGTTGAAGTCTCCCACTAAAAGTGTGAGGTTTGATGTGTGGTTTGAACTTTAGTAATGTTTCTTTTACAAATGTAGATGCCTTTGTATTTGGGGCATAGATGTTGAAAATTGAGCCTTCGTCTTGATGGATTTCTCCTGTGATAAATATGAAATGACCTTCTTCATGTATTTGATTGATTTTAGTTAAAGTCTAATTTTTTAGATATTAGGATTGTTACACCTGCTTGTTTCTTGGGTCCATTTGGTTATTAAATCTTTTCTCAATGTTCTACTCTGAGTTAGTGTCTGTCTTTGAAATTGAGGTATGTTTCTTGTATGGAGCATAAGGATGGATTCTGTCCTTGTATCCATTTTGTTAGCCTGTGTCTTTTATTAGGGGAGTTAAAACCATTAATGACTATTGATGGTTAACTATTGTTTGTTTTGGATTTGTTTTTGTTGTTAGTATTGGGTGTGGATTTTTCCCCATTTTTCTTTTGGCTGTTGGTAAAGTGAGATCATCTACTGCCTATGTTTTTGTGGTGTAGTTAACTTCCTTGGGTTGGGGATTTTCTTCCAGATCTTTCTTTAGGGCAGGATTAGTTGACAAGTATTGCTTAAATCTGGTTTTGTCATGGAATATCTTGTTTTCTCCATCTAAAGTAATTGAAAGCTTTGTTGGTGTCCGTGCTCTTTTAGTGTTGGTAGAATATCTATTCAGGACCTTCAGCCCTTCAGAGTTTCCATGGAGAAGTCAGGTGTAATTCTGATAGATTTGCCTTTATGTTACTTGGCCTTTTTCCTTTGCTGCTCTTAATATTCTTTCTTTATTCTGTATGTTCGATGTTTTGATTATTATGAAGTGAGAGGACTTTTTTTCATGTCTTTCTTTAGGTTTGGAAAGTTTTCTTCTATGATTTTGTTGAATATATTTTCTGCACCTTTTAACTGGGTTTCTTCACCTTTTTCTGAACCTGTTATTCTTAGGTTTGGCCTTTTCATGGTGTCCCATATTTTCTGGATATTTTGTGTTAAGGATTTGTTGGATTTAAGATTTTCTTTGGTCGATTAATCTATTTCTCCTAGTGTATCTTCCATGCCTGAAATTCTCTCTTCCATCTCTTGTATTCTGTTGGTTTTGTTTGCTTCTGCGGTTCCTGATTGTTTACCCAGTTTTTCTATTTCCAGAATTCCCTTAGTGTTTTTTGTTTGTTTGTTTGTTTGTTTTTGGTCTATATTTCAGCTTTCATACCTTGTACTGTTTGAATTGTTTCTTGCAATTTTTGGTTGGTCTTTTCCACCATTTCTTTAAAGGGTTTTCTCATTTCCTCTTTTAGTGTGTTTATCATCTTCATGAATTTGTTTTTAGGGTTGTTCTCATCTGCTTCATTTGTGTTGTGTCCCTAGACTCTGGTGGCATCATATTGATCTTTCTGTTGTTGACTGTGTTCTTATATTGTCATCTACCCATCCCTTCTCTCAGTGGGTACCGGTTGGAGTCTCTCCCTCTTCTAGTAGTTATGAAACCAATCTTGTCTTCTGGTTTGTGCAAGGAGGTCCAATACTCTGATGGCTCTCTTTTTCCAGTGGGTGGTGGTGTGACTAGGGCACTGGCAGACTCTGAATGGGCTGGTCCTCTGGGACAGGTTGCTCTGAGAGCAGTCCCCAGTCCTCAGGAGGCTCTGAGCAGACCTCCTCCCATGGGTATAGGTGGGACCAGGATGATTTCAGACTCTGGACAGACTGGTCTAGCAGGATGGTCTTTCTTGTGTGTGTCCAAACCCCAGGCCTCAGGAGACTGCCAGCCAAAAAATTAATTTTAAGGAGAGTTTATTCAGATCCAAGTTTCTCTCTACTTGTCTCCTCCCAGAACCTCCTGATCTCCCAACTTATCTAACTCAACATCTTCTTAATTTTTTTCTTTAGAAAATAAAGAGACCAACCATCAAACAAACATACCAGAATAAAACAAAGCAATGGGACAGGGAAAAGGAGAAAAAAAGAAACAACAACAAAAGAACAAAGAAGCCTGAGATTACCACCTCTAACAAAAACCATTAAAAATTGTGGGAATCATAATTAATAAGCAAAATCAAACAAACAAACAAAACTAGTGAGGTTAAAAAATTGCCCAAAGAAAGCATTGTGATGAGGCTCTATTGCAACCAGGATCTGTGCTGATGTCCCATGCTTCTGTTGCCACTGAGGGCCATGCTGATTTCCGGGGCTCTAGGCCTCCACTTGGGGCTGTGCTGGTGTGTGAGGGCCATGATGCCATTGGAGACATACACATCTAGGGGGCATTTACCACCATCTGGCGATATGGTGACATCAAGATCTGGGCTGCTGAAGAGGACCATGGCTCTGTGGTTCCACCACAGCCAGAGCCCACAATGTGGTGAGAAATCCACTTGGGTATGTTTAAAGCTAACAAGGATTTATTAAGATATGAAAAGGGGAAAATATACTCATGAATACAGGATACGGTAAATCCAGTTGCAGAATCCTTGGAAAGCTATGGACTTATCACATGCTGTTTTTACCTTGCCTGACCAGGTTGTCACCACCCAAAAGATGTGACCCCCAACCTTCTTCCTTTTTAAGAGGTAGTACAGGCAAGAAGCACCACCTCTAACAGGCCAGATAGACAAAGGTCATGGATGAAGCAAATACCCACTATACCTCAAGGAGGCTGTGGGGTCTGGGCTACAACATGTGGCCTGAGAGGCTGGAACTGGGGTCATATAGATCTTGGAGCCCCCAGTGTTACCTGTGTCCGGCTGCTGCCAAAGTCCATGTCTGGGTCCATGGCTCTAGTGCATCTGGGGGCTATGTTTGAAATTCAAGGCTTGTGTTGCCATAGAGGGTCACAAGGAAGCCTGGAGTTTGGGCTGCAACCTTGTCCTTATTGGTATCTGGGATCCATGCCATAACCAGAGCCATCCTGATCTGAGTGGCTAGTGATTTCACCTAAAGCAAGGATGTCACCTGGCCTGAACTACTGTTGAGGGCCATGTCACAGTCTGTGGTCTAGCTATAGATAAGGTCTGTGTTGATGTCAGTGGCCTGTGTCACCTCATGGGGGCATAGGAACTATTTGTGATGAAATCAGAGGGCCATACTGTGCCAGCCCCACCCTTCTCTAGCCCAGTGAAAGCTGGTCCTGCCTCTAGCTAAACTCAGCAGCAAGAGAGCTGGTCCCAACCTTCATAGGAGAGCTGGCCCCTGCACTAAACGTGGTGCTATTTTATTTGTGCTTTAACTAATAAAGCTTGCTTGAAGGTCAAAGTGTGGAGCTAGCCACTAGTTAGTCATAGAGGCCAAGCAGTGGTGGCACACACCTTAACACAGCACTTGGGGGGGGGGGAAGACAGGAGAGAAACAGCTGGGTGGAGAGAGGAATATAAGACAGGAGGAGACAGGAACTCATTGCATTCAGTCTGAGAATTTGTAGTGACAGGATCTCCCCTTTGGTCTCAGGATTCAGTAGAGAGACAAGGGGTCTCTCTCTTGTGGCTGGTTCCTTCTCTGACATTCAGCGTTCACCGCAATATCTGACTCCAGGTTTTTATTATTAAGACCTATTAGAACGTGTGCTACAAGAAGGGGATAGTCCCATTTCTCCCCTTACCACAGGGAGGACTGACACTGATGGTGTGGGCATAGGGAAGCGGCTTCCAGTTCCTCCCCTGAGGCTGGCAGCCCAAGTGGCTCTGACTGACAAGCTCAGCTACCACCCAAGCCCATAGTTTGGTCTTTGATTGTTGGCCCACCCTGTCATTTATCCTGTCAAATACCTGCTGGGGCTTGTGAGGGGACTGGTTTTGTGACATGATACCTGCAGGATCTCCATGACTCAGAGTAACCCTGGGATGTCCCAGAGGAGCTTTGGTGAGGATGCAGTAATGATGGTGTACTAGAAACCAACTAGACCAGTGACTCATTGCAACGAATATTTGCTAGTAAAATTGAATGGACAGAAGTATATACTATGTGATATACCACTTCTAATGCCACCAGGGTGAATGAAGAGGTGTTTGTGAGGTGGGAAAGATGCACATACAAATAGGTCTTTTGTTGTTGTCTTGTTTATTTTTTGCTTTGTTTTGCTTTGGTTTGATTTTTTTAGAAAGATTTTTTTTTCAGGGTGCTGTATAGGTGACAGGAACTATACAGGTGTACAGAGGGCCTGTGAGGTGAGCAGAATTAGGGCGCATGATATGAAATTCCCAAAGAATCAATAATGGGATAACGTTTTTTAAAACGCATTATGAGATAAAACATCTGCAAAAATACCATTGAGTTCATTTTATGTTAGCTACCTGCTGCTGGGCGTTGAGCCCCCCTTAAGGGTGATTTGTATACCCAAATGAGGCTCCTTTGGAGAAAACGAGTTTTCCTTTTATAAGTGGTTGTGAGTTTGAGATAGGCTCAGGGATGGGGACTTGTGCCCACTTCCCCTCTCAGTGCTGGGACTCCTGGCTTAGAGCTGTGCAGACCCTGTACATTCTGCCACAGTCTCTGTGAGTTCACATGCCCATCAGTTCTGTTGTGTCTGGAAGACACTGTTTCCTTGGTATCTTCAATCCCTACTGGCTCTTAAAATCTTTATGCCCACCTTCCCTCTCCCTCCACCACTCCCTTGTCCACATAGTTCCCTGAGCTCTGAGGGGAGGGTTGATGGAGACATCTCACGTAGAACTGACTGTTCCAACAAGGTCTCTCACTCTCTGCATATTGTCCAGCTGTGGGTCTCTGTATTAATTCTTTTGCTTCTGTCCTGCAGGCTGAGTGGGGCACTGATGTATATATCTAGAAGAATGTTGTTAGGATTCATCTTATTTCTATGTTCCTTTAGCAGAACAATATTGTAGTGAGTCTTTTTCTGTCCTACCAGCCACCTCCAAAATAATGATATGGAGACTTCTTATTTAATTATGGAAACTCAGCCTATAGCTTAGGCTTGTTCCTACCTAGCTCTTATAACTCAAATTAACTCATATATATTAATCTGTGTTCTGTCATATAGCGTTACCTGTTTTCCATTTTACACCTGCTTCCCCTCCATGTCTCCTGGCATCTCACACATGCCTAGATGCCTCCTCCTCTGTTTTTTCTCTCCCAGGAAATTCTGCTTATACCGCCAGCCTAGCTGTTGGACATTCAGTTTTTTTTTTTTTTAATACCAACCACAGCAACGCATCTTCAGATATTGTTCAGCACAGTATTGTTTGGGTTTCCCCTAGGTCTGTGGCCTATCTTGTCTCAAGCAATGTCAGAGATGCATGCATTCTGTTTCATGGAATAGGCCTTAAATCCAATAAGGGAGCAATTGTTAGTTCCACAACTTTTTTTTCCCCCACTATTACAGTAGCATATCATCCAGTCAGGTTACTATTGTGGACTGAAGGGCTGTAATTGATAAATGTAACTCACCACATAAATAGGAAGATAAACAAAACTTATATGATTATCTCATTAGATGCACCAAAGACCTTTGACAAAATCCAACGTCCCTTCATGATAACAATCCTGGAGAGAGTGGGACTCAAGGGACTTACTGTAATCACGTTCTAAGGCTTGCATATCTTGCTTATATTTTAAATCAGCATTACTTCTTACTACTTAACTGCGTTTATTTCTATTTTTCCTCTGTAGCAAAGAGGAATTTCTTTTTTATATTTTGGCTTGCATCAAGTATACATTTTCATGAAAACCAAACAAAATAGAAAAACGAGGCATGCAATGTATTTTGGTTGCTAAATGATGGTGCGCTGCTTGATTTCCTTTAGTTGTGTGTTGATTCCTCTAATTCAGCCTCAACACATAGGCCACAGATCCCTTTTAAAATCCACAGATTCGATTTCATCTAAAAATGAAAGTATATCACATTTTTATTTTAAACACACCCTTAGCAGTACAGCTGTGGGATTTGGAAAAACAGCAGTAGTGAATGAGGTTTGTATTTCAATGAGATTTTTGTGGAGTTTTCATCATCATCAGATTAAGTGTGTTTACTTTAAATTTAAACTCTTGGCTGATAGATGATGAAATTATTCTTTTGTAGAACCCTTTCCTGCTTTTTGGAGGATAAGGAAAGTGTTTTGGGATGCAGTTAATAGCATGTATAAAAGAGTTATATCAGTATTTTCATAGAGAACACTCCTTTTTTTTTTTTTTTTTTTTTTAAGAAAACATCTTTCTGGGATGTAAAACTGATGAGTGACTCTAGGGATGACCAAGTACTCATGGCAGATAGCCACTGGGTGAGCATGTGATGAGCCCTCTGTTCTGGATACTGTAACTATACTGGGCTCTAAGCTAAGAAGAGGCCAAGCTTGACTTCACGGATTCCTTCTTTGCTGGCGTTGTTTCAGATCACTTTGTGATTTTTTAAAGAAGGGCTCTACATTTCATTTTGCATGAGCCTTGAAAGTTCCCTGCCTTGTACTGCATAGGAATCATCACCCAGATGTCTTCCAAGGTTTGGAAAGTCTGGAACTCTCTTGGTAGACAGAGTTTCTGTCCCATTAGGTCCTGCAGGCCTTTGGTCCCAGATAAATAAAAACTGTTAGACCAATGGTTCAGGCTTCTTATTGGCTACCTTTCTCTTAATTATTAACCCATTTCTATTAATACAAGAATTTCCAGGTAGTCTTGGCTTACCAGAGAATGCCCAGGAATCCTACCTTCCCTGTGGCTACGTGGCATCTCCTGGTGTTTCTCTTCCCTGCCTTCTCCTAGTCTGGTAGCCCCACCTATACTTCCTGCCTGGCTACATGCTGCCTGTCCATTAGCCAAAACAGCTGTATTCATCAACTGATAAGAGAAACATATATTCACAGCATACAGAAGGACCTCTCCCACCATCCGCTAACGTGTGGGCTGTTTTATGTAGAATGTTGGAAATGTTTAAAAACGATAGCAGCATTATTTGTAATAGCCAGAACCTGGAAGCAACCTAAATGCTCCTCAGCTCAAGATGGAGAAAATGTGGTACATTTACACAATGGGGTACTACTCAGCAGAAAAAAAAAAAAAAAAAAAAAAAAAAAAAACAACGGAATCTTGAAATTTGCAGGCAAATAGATGGAACTAGGAGAAACCATCCTAAGTGAGATAACTCAGTCACAAAAAGGCAAACATGGTATGTACTCATATATGATTTTTACACATGGAGTAAAGCATTACCAGCTTACAATCCACACCACCAGAAAAGCTAGAAAACAAGGAGAAGCATAAGAGACACATGCATGGTCCCCTGGAGAAGAGGAAAAGGACAAGATCTTCCAAGCAAATTGAGAGCATGGTGGGAGGTGAAAGAGAGGAGGAAGAGAAGGAGAGAGGAGGACATGAGGGAGCAGGAAGATTGAGACAGGTAAAGAATAGAGGGGATCAAGAAAAGAGATACCATAATACAGGGAGCCATTAGAGGTTTTAAGAGAAATCTGGCACCAGGGAAATGTCCAGAGATCAAAAGGATGACCCCAACTAAGAATCTAAGCAATAGTGGAGAGGCTACCTTAAATGCCCTTACCCAATAATGAGATTGATGACTACCTTATGTGCCATCCTAGAGCCTTCATCTAGTAGCTGATGAAAGCAGAAGCAGACACCCACAGCTAAACACAGACCTGAAATCTTGGAATCCAGTTGCAGTCAGGGAGGAGTGATGAGCAAAGGCCAGGCTGGAGAAATCCACAGAAACAGCTGACCTGAACAAGGGGAGCTTATGGATTCCAGTATGATAGCTGGGAAACCAGCATAGGACTGACCCTGACACCCTGAACGTGGGTGTCAGGAGGACTGGGAAGTCTATGGAGCCTCTGGTAATGGATCCGTATCCCTAGTATACAAATCGATTTTGGGAGCCCATTTCACATAGAGGGATACTCTTCCAGCCTAGACACATGGAGGAGGGCCT
The DNA here is from genome assembly GCA_030556225.1 of Cricetiscus sungorus. Taxonomy (NCBI): domain Eukaryota; kingdom Metazoa; phylum Chordata; class Mammalia; order Rodentia; family Cricetidae; genus Cricetiscus; species Cricetiscus sungorus. The sequence goes on from JANBXA010000731.1 coordinate 17,254,888, forward strand.
AGCCCTGCTCCAAATGGTATGGCAGACTTTTAAGACTCCCCATGCAGAAAGAAAATGAGATAGGAGTTGGTGGGGGGAACAGCGGAGGACAGGAGGGTGAGGGAATTGGGATTGACATGTAAAACAAGCTTGTTTCAAAAAAAGAAATAGAAAAATACCAAAAAAAAAAGTAATAAAAGAAAGGAAAGATGAGCAGAAAGAGTATATTAATTTCTTAGTGTGTTGCTACAACAGAGTTACAGACAAAAGCAAAGGAAGGAAAGCTTTCTTTGGCTCATAGTTTGAGGGTTCAGTTAGTATAGTGGCAAAGGCATGATAATAAGAGCTTGTGGCAACTGGTCACACTGTATCTGGGACGTAGGAAGCAGTGGCTGCTGCTGATCAGCTAAGTTTGTTCTTTTTATTTAGGTAGGACCCAAGCCCAGGGGATGGTGCCACCCACATTAACAGTGGGTCTTTCTCCCTCAATCAGTCAATCAATCAATCAGGGATAGAAAGAAAACTACAACAGCAGCAGCAGCAACAACCTTATAGGCATGCGTAGACATTAGTTCTCCTAGGTGATCCGAGATTCTCCCAAGGTGACAATCATTATTGGCCATCACAATGAATAAGGTGGTTATTTTCCACCTGAGACCTCCAAATGCAGGCATCTGTCTTGTTACTTTACCACTGAGTGCAATCCTATACTTGGTAATGGAAACAATTTGCAATGTAAAAAAGATAACCTTGTAATCAATTTATACTGCTGTATCTGAAAAGTTTTGGAATATGTATTTTTTGTCAACTTATCAATTCCACACTTGGGATGGAGGTGGAAGGCTGTATGTATAAGCATGTTCATTGTAATATCATTAATGCTAATAAAATTTAAAATTATTTGTGTCCATTTATATTCAGTCAGTTCTGTACATTTTACATGGCATATACATTATACATGGCATATAATGCAGTTCTTAAAAATGATCTTGTGATATATGTTAAACATTGAAATATTACTATATATTGTATATAGTATGATCTATTTGAAAAATCCTATGATTTAATGAGATATTAAAAAACTATTAACACAATATAGTTATTTCTGGATGATGGGATAATAATTATTTAAGATACCAGTAGGTTTCAGATTCACTATGACTTTTGTAAAAACAGTAATATTAATTAAAGTTGAGCACTTAGCCCAAGTAATCAAGCAACAATCCACCATATCAACTTTTTCTCCATTCTCCAGTATTATTTTTAAAAGTTTTCCTTTACTCATTATAGGCACTGATGAAGGAAACACTGATGATTAAAGAGAACGTTCCATTGTGCTACTAGTTCTTGCTGTTTTGGGTGGCATGGGCATCTTTATTTGTTTCTAGCCAGCCAGCTCTAACCCATTTGTGTCTGGCCTTCCTCTGAATCTGCTCCAGAATGGAAGCAGGTGCTGGCTACATCACCACAGCTGGTAATGTGTGGAGGCGTGAAAGAGTGGCAAAGTCTCCATCTGGGAGTTGTAGTGCTTGCCAGTTTGATAAGAGAATTCTGGACCAGATTCTGTGGTTAGGCTGTGATCATCTCTTTTAACTGTGGAGGAAAGGATACACATAGGAGAAGGTCTGTGTCTTTCTAATTTGTTTGCCATCAGCAATTACTCTGTTATGTGAGTACATTTATCCCTGATCCTTCCCTTGGGCGGTGTTGAGATGGGAAGCTGAGCATTGCCACTTGTGCCACTATGTGTCAATCTATACTGGGTCTTGGTTCCTTAGGCCAAGTATAGTGGAATATGACAGGCTGGCAGGAACCCAGACTTATTCTGGGGTGGACAAATTTCCATTCCTTCAGTGTCGATAGGAACGAGTTATACAATTCTTTGTGTTTATCAGAAATTTATGCCAACATCATGGGGCACTTCGTACTAACAAATGCACAAAATAATGTACTTTAGCTTTCCATACAGCAATATTAATATTTGCTGAGCCATAGGCTAGTTATGAGGTTGGGCAGGAGCAGTTATTTAAACCAACTGGTTTCTTGACAGGCCTAGAAATAATAAGATTTGATAATGTTAGTTATAAAATATTTATATCTTTAGATTCTTTTTATTTCTACATTCCCATTCAACTTACATAGTCCCTTAAAAAAATCAGAAGCATCTCCATCCCAGGAAATATTGTTTTTAAATGAATAATGGAAACCCTTTTGTGATTGCAATCATTGATGTATTTTTGTGTATTCAGATGTTGGTTTGCATTTGAACAGATGCATGAAGCTGAAATAGTGTGGTTGTAGAGAAAGGAAATTCATATCCATGAAGCAAAAAAATTAGAAAGCATGATTGTTTATTTACTTGTATTTGATCTTAAACTTTGAGAATGTCATACTTTCATACAATGTATTTGTTCACATTCACTCTCCTTTTCCACCTCTAACTTCTCACAGAATCCCCTCTTCATGTACCCTTCTCACCTTCATTTTCCATTGAAAGCTTTTATTTTAAAAAAGAATCCACAGACCAGTAATTAAGGGAACCTGACGCCGAGCTCCAGGAATCCAGTTGAAGAGAGGGAGGAGGGAATTCATGAGCAAGGGAGATGCAGAAATCTACAGAGACAGCTGAACCAAACACATGGGAACTCATGAACTCTAGACTGACAGCCATGGAGCCTCCATGGAACCAAACTAGACCCTTCATTATGTGGGAGACGTTGTGTAGCTGGGTCTATCTGAGGGGTGCCTGACTACAAGACCAGTATCTATCCCTGGTGCATGAGCTACCTTGTTGGACCCATACCCTAAGGTGGGATGTCATGCTCAGCCTTAATGCAGAGGGGAAGGGCTTAGTCCTGCCTCAATTTAATGAGCCAGGCTTTGTCGACTCTCCATGGGAGCCCTTACCATGAAGGAGGAATGGATGGGGGTTTGTTGGGGGAGGCAAGGGGGGCAGGAGGAGAGATAGGAGAGAGAACTGTTGTTGGAATGCAAAATGAAATTAAAAAAAATAAACTTAAAAAAACCCTTTGATTCTTTTAGTGCTGCCATATACATGAGTGTGGGTTTGGGGCCATTCACTGGTACATGGCTCAACCTACCAGAGACCTCATTCCTAAGAGCTGTCTCTCCTCCCCTAGTACCTATCAACTGTCAATGGATCCTCGGTTAGGGGTGGGACTCATGTGCCCCTAAGCCATCCATGCTGGAATGTTCACTGGCTTAATTTTGTGCAAGTCTTCTTCAGGCAACCAATGTTTCTGTGAGTTCATGTGGACAATGGTCCTGTGGTGTCCCAAAGACACTGTTTCACCCTCAAACTCACTGACCTCTAATTCTTACCGCATTTCCTCTCTCCCACTTTTGAGATGTTTCTTGAGCCTCAAAGGGACAAGTATTATAAAGTCATACAGATGTCCTTATACCCCTTTGTCTTATGAGAAAGAGTTATGCTTTGTAGTGCCAACTGACACTGAACACATGGGGTTCCTGCCTCAGCCTCCCGAATGCTGAGATCACAGCTGTTACCACTCCCTGGTGCATTTATTTAATTCCTTATCAATAAAAAATCAGGAGTCAGATAAGAACCTGAATGATCAGAAAAGTGGCGTAGAAGTGATCAGTGACCTCCTGTTTCTTCTGTTGTTCCATCCAAAAGGACTAAAATTCTCTCTATGTGCTATCTTACTACTTCCTGTCTCTCTATCTGTCCTTGGTCCTCCAAAACCTCTATGGATAATTTCGGTCAGCTAGTGGTTAGCTCCCTGCTCTGATTGATAGTAAACTTTATTGTCAGAATGCGATCCAAATATCTCACAACTCCCAGTTTAAAATAATTTTTAGAAGGACTGGATGCTAATTGATTGTAGCATTGGATGCCCAAACATACTTCTAAAGCTAATAGAGTACTATGACCACCAAAACCAGTGCTAAACCTTGGTTCCCAATGCCATAATGTGCAGAGGTGAGATCTTTAAGGGGTGTTTGCTTTTGGGAGGTTTAGCTCTCATATAAGGATTAATGTATTTTTGTGGTAAGAGCAAATAAGTTCCTAGCCTCCGGGAACCGAATTCGTTCTAAACCACTGTTCTCTTGGTGTGGTCTTTTGTAAATAACTTGTTGCCTGTTTGTATTCTGGCACAAGTTGAAGCAGCTCATAGCCTTCGCTGGGGGCTGAGAAGACCCTGACCTTGGTTTACGAGCCGTGATGAAAAAGTTCATTTCTCTTTAAATTACCCAGTCTCAGCAATCTTGTTTGTGTGCCAGAGATAAACAGCAGAACCCTCTTTATTAAAGAAAATTCCTTTTAAGGAAATTAAAGCAAAATTACCTTTTACACAATTTTGACTTTTATAGCCTCCAATTAAATTGTGTTTTGACCTAGGAAGCAGCTATATGCTTTCCTTGAGTGTAACAAAATATGGACAGAAACAACATCATTCATTTTAGTATCCTTTTCTTTATTTCCTCTTGGCAAGAGGAGTTGGAGGACACCTACCTGTCAAATGATAGAATGTAGAGAATGTTTAGGAGATAGGGGTGGAACAGACAAAGCAGATGGAAGAAATTTCAGACACATATATCTGACAGACTCAAATATGCATGCCTGTGTAAGAGCCTCTGTCTAGAACAATTGGGACCTTCTCAAATTTCTTGTCACCCAAGTTTCTACTGCCAGCATATAGGTGATTTGTTACATGCAGTTAGTAATACTGGCCTCCACTGTTCTTTCAAAGATTCATTTCTGTTTAGAATTCTGCCTTTTAAAAATTTATAGGCTAGGGACTATAGAGATAGCTCAATGGTTAAGAGCACTTACTGGTCTTACAGAGGTCCAGGGTTCTGTTCCCAGCACTCAGATTGGAGGGCTTGAAACTGCCTTTAACTCCTGCTTCTGGGGGTCTGATGCCCTCTTCTGGTCTGTAAGGTCACTGGACTAGAAAGTATAAAACTACACAGGTACAGGTCTTTAATCTTAGTATTATGGAAGCAAAGGGAGGCAGATCTCTGTGAGTTCAAGGCCAACCTGGTTTACATTTTACATAGTGAGTTTCAGGCTAGTTAATGCTAAATAGCAAGATCCAATCTTTTATAAAATAAAAGATATGGATGCACAAGCTGCTCGAGTTCCTAGACCTGGTGGGCCGCAGAGGACAGACTAAGCTCTGCCCCATGTCTCTAGTCCTGGGGCAGGAACAAATCAACCATGACTCCATCCAGCGCCACACCCTTGTGATGAGTGAGTACAGGATGGTGAAATGGGAGGGCGTGGGGGAAAAGGCTGAGAATTCATGTGCTGGAGACTGAGGCAGATCTGAAGAGGTAAGAGCAGTGAGAAATGGGCTGATGGAGATAGTCTGCTTGCCACTCAGGGCCATGTTGATGTCTGGGCCTGGGCTGCTGCCAAGAGCCATGACTTGCTCTGTGGCCTTTTTGTAGCCATTGGGTTTGTATTGATATCTGTGGCTCTCATTACCAAAAAAGGCCCATGGATGCCCAGATTCTAAGCCAGTGCCTGCAACTGTGTTGATGTCCAAGGGAGGTACCCCACAGAGGCCACGCTGATCAGAGGAATTCTGCATTCACCTGGGATCATGGTGATGTCTGGCCCAGATTGCCTCTGGGTCCATGTCTGGGTCATGATTCTCCTGTGGTACTCTTGGTGCCCAAAGGTTGTGCCGCTATCTGGCCCATATAGACCTGAGTGTCACGTGCAGCCACCTGGAGCCAGAGAGTCATAAGGGCCTGAACTGCTGCTAGGGCCATGTCTGTGGTTGAAACTAAAATCTTAAATATTTAGTAATAACTTAGAAAATTCAACTCACTGGATTGTTCCTCATCAACCTGACCAAAGTTCTGTCCCATGAGTTACATTTTGCCCAGATGGCTTTACCAATAATCTAGTGCTTTTGAATGTTTCTGCTTGCATTGTTTTACTTTATATCACTGCACCTCAAATTTAGTATATGTACCGTCAGGAACACCTTAACCCATTGACTCTGGTCTGGTAAATTTGAGTAGGGGACAGAGATTCTGCATTTATATCAAGCTCCTAGGTGACATCTAAGTGGCCAGCCCGTGTGTGCTGTGAGTAGCAACAGTTACATTGCTAGAAGCAAAATGTTTTTCTCTCCATACTGGAGTGTGGGAAGCATCATGGGAAGCCTGGCTGGTGTTGAGCAGCTAATCAGAAAACATCTTTTGTTTGCTACCAATATTAGTAGAGATGCTAATTGTAGGCAGTGAGATATATATTGAGTGTAGCAGCTTCATTCTTATTGAACTCCCAATCTTCCTCTGAATCTGATATCTGTGACAAAGCACTGGCTTCCCTCAAGGCACACTATTCTACTTTGAGATATTGTGTTTACCAGAGAATAGCTGTCTACTAGCCATTTCTTTATAAAAAAAAATTCACCAATTTAACATAACTTTGCATTACTCTGAACTTTGATTTGAATAATGCCTGCACTTTCTGTTTCTTTGAGGAGCATAGACTATAAATTGGATCAATATATTTTGTTCAAATATCCTTGTTGGCTAGGGAAACATATGGTCTCAAGCCATATGATTTAATGCTAATTTTCACATTTATATTTAATAGCTATACTGTACAGAATCTCATTGCTTGTCTAGTGTGACTTCCTCCATTTGGGAGTTTAAACTCTATACTTCCCAATCAATGATTCTGCTAGGGCTGTCTCTCATAGTGCCCTTGTAGCCTCGTGTTCATGGAACTGAGCACAAGACCGTCCTTGCTGCTGCATTTCCTCATTTAAATGATATTTTCAAGTTAAAGGCAGGATTCTCATGAATTTTCAGGTGGAGATGAAACTCATCATGTCTGGGCTGTGGAAATGATAGGAGATAATAAAGAAACAAGTAGACACTAATTGTGTGGAAAGAACACAACTACTCAAAGACTAGCAGAAAGGAGACACGAGTATCTGCTGAAAGGACATATAAAGGGGCATTGGCTAGCTCACTAGGTCAGTTAATAAAGGTGTGAGCTGTAATTTTCCCAAGATCTTCTGTCAGTTCCTAGTGATACTCAGATTTCATGAGGTTGTGTCAAAAAAAGTCCCTCCTTGTCAAGCCAGTTTCAGTCAGTAATCTGTGTCCTGTGATTACAAAGGGTCTATAAAAACATCTCCTACATATTTAATTGAGATAGTACTCTACTGCTATTCTCTCTCATGGTCATTGTGTTTAAATTCAACTTGCAAATAGTAGTCAGAAATAATGAAGAACCGAGATCTATTCAATTTGCGAGAAAGTACATTGCATTAACAAGTGATACAACATGGCCAAAATGTAAGTTAGAACAATTCTGTTGATTGTGACAAGTTGACTGAATGAGAAAAATCTAAAATTAAAATGCATAAAGTGAACAATAAATTTAAAACTAAAAGACAGAAAAATGCATTTTCCTGCCTCCCAAAGCAAACAAGGTTAGGCCACTTGAGACTCAAAATAGTAAAGGACAGGCAGCTTAGAACAATTTTAATTGAGACAAAGGACTATTGATGAATGACTTGGATACAAAGAAGGAAACACATGCCTGTGTGTAAAGCACAATCCAGAGCAGCTTTTAACAGGGCATCCCATGATCCCAACGAGGAGGAAAGGAATGGGGAAGAAACAGACTGTCCTTGGGGGCAGAGTTCTCAGCCACCTGGTGGTATTTGCAAATTGTGTATCTATGTGTCTTCCCTTTTTGGCTGTTTTCATATTATTTTCCAAAAGGGTAATTTTTTCTTCCTGAAATTCTACTCTCAAGCAAGAATCCGAATAAGGGGAAAATTATTAATGCTAACATATAATATTTCTCAAGTGTATAGAATTCTTTTACACTACTAATATTGAGAAATAGTATGTAAGAGAGTAGATTATTAATAAAATGGAACAATAAATCTGAACATAAGCTATATAAAACACAAATAAAGATGTGGAGACCTTTGTTACTTCCAAAATAAGGTCAGAGTCAGAACAGAATAGAGCAGTGCTAATGAAATGATGCACAGGAATGTTGGCAATTATGCAACAATTAGGTGCATTGACTACATTTGTTACTGAGTTTTCATAAAAGCAGGAGAGGTTAAAAAGTCACATAGGTATTTAAGAGGTAAAACTGACTCTCAGCTTAGATATAGGGGGAGGGCCTCAGTCCTGCACCAAATGATGTTACAAGACTTTGATAATCCCCCAAGGGAGGCCTCAACCTTTTTGAGAGTAGATAGGAGGTGAGACGGGAAGATGGTGGTGGTGGGGGAATGGGTGGATGGAGGATGGGAGAGAGAGATGGTGGAGGGAATGGTAGGACGGAAGAGAGAGGGAACTGGGGTTGATATGTAAAATAAGATTGTTTTCAATTTAAATAAAAATTAATAAAAATGAGGTCGAGCTGAGACTTAATGGGGGCAATTTTCACATAAGTATTTATGGCATAGTAGACACTGTAGTGGGCATTATATCAACAAATTGTCATGTGCTATTTGAGCTCACTGAGAAGCTGGCTCTAGAATCAGACTGGTCCTCCAAAGTCAAAGCTAAATGTTTTTGTCTCAAAGTGTTCCCCAAAGCCCCTTGTCTAAGGTTGGGCTGGTCCCCAAACTCTGTAAAGAGGGGAGAAGAAAAAAGGATCCCAAGAATAGAAACATCATGTTCTTGAGAACAGCTTGGAGGAAAATCATTCCAACAAATGTTGCTTTTGTTTGTCCCATGGTACTAAATTGCCTGCACAGGGAGAGGGAAACTAGAAGCTCTGCTGTGGGGAAAAAGGTTAGCTGGAACCTCCACCTGGCTGCCTCAGAGATCCCAATTGGATTCTACTGGATGTTATGAGCACCCTATTTGATGATGTTACCTTTGCTTGTTGCTTTTTGTTCCTTTTCTTGGAAGCCTCACATGAGGGTACATAGACTCAACAGGGAGTTCTAGCTATGGGGCTTCCCAATTCAATTCCTGCTAGATATTTTGAGAACTCGATTTTGATACCTATACCTATATACCTACCTAACTGCCTACCTACCTACCTACCTACCTACCTACCATTTTCTATTTATTCTTTTACTTTGCCTTGCTGTATACTTAATAAACTCATTCAAAATAAAAAATATGGCTATGATAAGAAAGTCTCTAGGCCGTATAATTAGATATTGGGTTCTACTGTTGCTCAACTCCAAAGCCAATGAGTATAGCACGATGGATGGCAAAAAGTTATTGGATGCCTATATATGTATATCTAAAATTCCAGAAAAGAGATCTAGACAGATAATAATTAACAACATACTTTAAGTCTTTTTAGCAGAAACACAGACAATGTTTTTTTCATGGAATGGAATGATGTATTATTGACTAATGCACATGACCTTTTAGAAGAGTTATACAAAACACATCTTAGAGGTACAATGTTTGAGAAATATTTTTCAATGATCAATTTAGATCATACTAGCAGTTTTCAGACTTGTTCATCGTTGCACATGAGGAGGACTAATGGGAGATGTCATTCTGTAAATATGTTTCTCGTATTGGTTAATGAATAAAGCACTGTTGAGCGATAGGAAAGCAAGATAGGTGGGACAAGGAAACTAGGAGTAGAGAGGAAGTAGAAGGGAGGAGATTCAAGATGGAGGATGGAAGAAGAGAAGAGTGCCAGCCACCCTCTCAGGTAAGATAAGACCATGTGGAAATACTTAGATTAATAGACATGGGTTAATATTTAAGACAGAGCTAGCCGATAAGAAAAGCTAGTAACAGGCCAACAGAAGTATATCTAATACAGAGTCTCTGTGTATTATTTGGGGCTGGTGAGGTGGTGGGACCAGGCTAGTGGAAAAACCTACTCATAACAGAGGATCTCTTGCCTGCCTTTTGAACACGTGATTGTTCTTAGGCTTTGTAAGGATGACTTCTTGAGGCTCCAGAGCATCCTCACTAGACCTCACCATATCCTAAAATGTAGACACATAAAGATATGCTGAATATATTCATGATAATTTCCTGGGCAAAGCAACATGTTCCATTTTATTCTCAGCACAGACCTAGTCAAGGAAAAGAAATCAGTGTGGATTTCAGAATGAGGAGAGCTGTGGATCAGCCATTTGCTGGCTGATTGTCTTTGGCATGGCCACTATTGTTAGTATTATCATTAATAAATGAGGGCATTTTACTAGGTTTTTTTTCTAAGCTTTAATTCCATATTTATTCCATCTTAGATTCTATTGCATTAAAATCCTAAAATATTATTAAATTCTCAGACTATATCAAATTTTTATTGGTTGGATAGCCTGAAATAGACAAAATATTTGAAATACTTGGGTGTATTATGATTAATTATATTGGACTTTCAATTATAAAAATAATAAAGTTTCTACCACTGTGTCTTAATGTCAGACATTTATATGCCCCTGTGGGATTCTTATTTTCTAAAGCTCCATGATCTTTTAATGTCTCAAATTTTCATATAATAGCTCACCACTTGGATATATACATACTGTAAAGAGAAGCCTAAGATGGCCCCTAAGGCTTCCCCTCACTGGTGGACACATGGTGCATCTTTCTTGCCTGCTATTGAGTGTGGGACATAAAAATGACATGATTTCACTTCCATCCCTAGGTTACATTCAGGAGTAAAGTTGAGAGGATTTTTTTCAGATAAGATTGGGCATGTCAGCATTAACCTCTGATAATCAAAAGTGAGATTATATTGATTGGACCTATGTTACGGCAGGTTGTTCCCGCCGGCTGCAGCAGGTCCTGCCTTCATGGGAGCCCCAAATAACACTCAGAGACTCTGTATTTGATACAATCCTGTTGGCCAATTACCATTATTGTTAATGGGCTAGCTCTGCCTTAATTATTAACCCATTTCTACTTATCTAAGTATTTCCACGTGGTCGTCTTATCGGGGAGCCGCAGCGGGCGACTTCCTTCCTCCCCAGACTACATCTCGACCCTCCTTCCCACTTCCTCTTTCCTTCTTGTCTCCTAGCCCCGCCTATCTTGCTATCTCATTGGCCACAGAGCTTTATTAACCAGTATGAGAAACATATATACAGAATAACATCTCCCATCAGACCTAACTGGACATAAAGAGAGTCTGGCGTTTTCAGGCAAATGTCATTCAAGGCAAAGAGATTGGAAACTCTTGTTGACTGTGGAAGTGAATTGGCAGGCTCTGGGAAGGGTCCCAAGGCAGGGAATGAAGGCATCATTTGGGGTCTGACAGCATTAGTCTTATGATCCCCTAAAATATAATTCTGCCAACAGCTAATGAGTTTAGGAAAGGATCTTCAATTTCTGCTTGTATCACTGCATGTGAACCCTGGAGCAAAGGAGATGGTCTATCCCTGCCTGGAGTACTGAGACACAGAAACTCATAGAATAGATGCATTGTTTTAAGTGGCTCAGTTTGTAGTAACTTGTGTTGCAGCAATAGAAAACTAATACAACATGACTTTAATTATCACCACATGAGTCATAAATTAATACCTCAGCAAGACCTTCCCTTGTATGTGCAACTGCTCATTTGACATCTTCTTTTTGCTGTCTTGAGGCTACCTCAGTTTTATTGTGATAGAAACCAAACTCCCGCTCATTATTCACAAGTTAAATTCATTTCAGGGCATTTATCCCCCATCAAGCTGCAAAGCAATACATTAAGGAGTCAGTCGTTTTGATGCCTTGCTTAGTTTGACCTCTTAGACAAAGTCCATTACATTTTCTAGTCCATTGTACTTTGTGGTAGGTGTTTCCTTCTGGTTCACTCAACATCTACTATGTGTTTCCTATAGAGCAGAGGCTAAAGGGCTCAATAAAACAGTTACTATTTATGTATCTAGAGCTTCCTTGGGCTTAGGTTCTCCAGGCTCATGCAAATTTTGTAAGAGGTGGTGGTCATATTTAATAGTTATACAAGGTTAGTCTAGAGAGATAGTAGCAGCCTGCTTTACTGGCTAGTAACTATTCCAGTCTTTATTCAAAGAATGGTGAGCTAGGAAATGTTTTAGGTGAGAGATACTGTGTTTGTGTGTTTTAAAAAGATTTTCAGTTATCTCCAAAGATGACACTGTATTGTGTTACATGTTTTTTGAACTGCGAAAAATTCCTGAGAGAGAGGGTATAAAGTAGGAAAGATTTATTCTGGCTCATTGTTTTGGAGATTTCAGCCCATGGTTTGCTGGCTGTATGGCCATGGACCTGAAGTGATGAGAGAAAACCATATTGACAGGTTATCTCAATGGAAAGTGCTTGCCTAATGAAGGCCACTTCAAGAAAAAGGGGAAATGTACTCCTGGCCTTGGAGGACCACAGGAAGAGCCCTTGGGAAGAGGCTGACTCTGCTGTCCTGTTCTAAGATTTTGGCTATCAGAGGCCAGCTTAACTCTTAGCTAAACATGGCCACTTTCTGCTGAAGTCACCCAGAGAGCCCCATGAGCTTCTTACCCAGCCAGAATGCTCTTTATGTCACAAAACCTGGATTTAAACATAGTCATATCATTCCACAAGGCATGCTCTTATTGAACCATATGTGAAAATTGCATTAAAACACAACAAAAAACAAACAAACAAACAAACAAACAGAGTGTGGCCTGGTCAAGATAGCTCAGGCAGTAAAGCTGTCAAATGGAACCACTTTTGATTCCTGAAACCAGCATGGTAGAAGGAAAGACTCGAATTGTGCAAATTGTCCTTTGACCTCCACATGCACATTATAGGACACGAATGCACGCAAGCCCATGGGCATGCCCCCTCCCAGCTATCCCCTCCCCAGTGCATTTATAAAAGCATTAAAAAACTAAAACAGATAGTAACCACATGGGGTATGGTGGCAGGAGTCAGTAATACCAGTCCTTGGGAAGTTGGAGGCAAGAAAATTAGAAATTCAAGGTAACTTGCGTTACAGAGTGAGTTTAAAGCCAGACTGAGTCATATGAGACTCTGCAACAAAAAAAGAAAAAAAGAAAAAGAAAGAAAAGAAATCAAAATAAACCATTCCCTCAATCATGCAAAAAACAAGCAAACCAAAACCCAAACCAAGCAAAAACAACTCAACCCAAACCATAAAAACAAAGCAAACCCCAAAGCTGGCATGGCCTTCTGTCTGCTGAAACGAAAACTTCAGGTGACTGTCCTAGCCATCCCCTCATGAGCTTCAGCCTACCTAACAGCTTCCCATGTCAATACCAGTTGCCGACCAGCATGTCTGTCCCTCATCTTCCTCTGGTTCTCTGGATGACATCTCCTTTTGTATGACACTAGATCGAGCCAGGTTCCCTCGGATATGAAGCCTCTTCTGGCTAAGTGGTCCTAGGGAATGGGGCGTGTTAACACCAGTGGAGAGCATGCCTCTGACCTGCATAGACAGATTATATAGCAAGATGTTCCCAATGTATCAAAGTTCCAAAACAGGAGAGCAAGGCCAGGGTGGTGGCAGCAAACGGGTTGGGCTGAAATGGGGAGGTGGGAAAGAGTGTAGTTAAGTTTTGCCATGAGCTATTTCTCTCTACATCCGTGTTTTAAAAGTCACTTCTGGCTACTTGGCCAAGCTGCACTTAATTACCTGTTCCTGCTGTATTCTCCAGACACCAGCAGAGCAGCAGGGCTATTCCTCATCCCTCCACCAAGCCCTCGCAGTCCTGGGATTGAGCTGATCCATTACAAATGCCTTGTGGACAGACCAGTGTATGTGTCTTTGGGGATTTTGACTAAGAGTCAGGATACCAGCACCAATCTTGAATGTTTTAAGTGGCTTGTGTTCCGAGTCTAGGGAGCCGCTCATTAGCGACCCTAGGAGTCCAGTATCAGGAACGGGCTGAACGGGGTCGTTCTGTTCTCTGCCAGCACAAGCATTAATAAGAGAAACCATGTCAATAAAAGTTCCCTGGATGAAGCCACAGAACGAGGCACTTATGGACGATTATAAACATCTTGCCCGTGGTAACTCTCCTCTATCAACCCTACTCCAAACCTGATAAGCGCTGCCTCTTTAGGGGTCATTAATTTCCTTGAAAATTTAAACAGCTGTCACTTGTGAGCCTCCTCAGGTGCTCATGTGGGAGAGATTAGCCCGTGTTTATAAGCTGGTCTGTTCATTAAGCGCCTGCTGGTGTGGAACCCCCTCCACAGGCTGCGAGTCAGGCTGCAGATCTCCCACAGATAATTGGGGGCTGCTGCGAATTACACAGAGGAGCTGCAGGCCTCGGGGATGGTGTGTCTTATTAAAACAGCTGGGTAGACTGCACCAGTTTAATGACTTCCAATAAACCAAGGCAACCTCAGAACTCCAGGAGCCTCTGGGCCCCGATGGCTACAGGGGCTGCACAGGATCGGCTTTCTGTAGTTATTGTCGACTTCTTTCTCATTAACATTTGAAAATCAAGGTTTAACACGTTGAGATGGATCAAGTCTTCCACGGTGGGCTCCTAGGCCCCAGTGAGGGGTGCTTTTCAATGCCTCCTAAATCTCCTGCAGACTGAACGTCTGTTGAATGAGGGAAATGGCACCTCTTCAAGGTGTGTGGCTTCCAGTACAGGAAATAGTCTGGCAGGTGCTTCTGGAATTGAGAAACTCACAATTTAAATAGTGTCTGCATGTATACAGTCAATAATATTTGGTGGATTCTGTGTTCTCTGATGCTACTGAGTTCCTCTGAACTGACACAAACTGTATTTTAACATTTTGAAAAGAATCCCAAACCTTGAAAATTCTTTGTTTAAGGTGTGTGGGTGGGTGGGTGGGTGGGAGCCATGCAAGGTATGTAAGTTGTCACTAAATTAAAAGCTCACTGAGTTTACTGGGCAGGCTGGATGATTGGCCAGCCCAATTCTTGGGATCTACTTTTTTTCTGTCTTCCAGTGCTTAGCTTAGAGGTTTGAACAGCCAAGCTTGGGGGATTTGAACTTTGGTCCTCATTCTCACACTCAAATTATGTTTACTCCTTCAAGTATTTCCCCAGACCCCGTTTAAAATATTTTAAAATAGTAGGCAATTTGTTTTCCTGTCTAATAAACACATAGATCAAAGAAAGATTTAGGGCAACCTTTAATATAGGTGTCATACTTACATATTTTTCAATAGCAAAAAATGCAACTGGTATGGAATGTGCAGATAGCTGCAGGGCTCAAGCCTCATCAGAGGAGCTTCTTCCTGTAGTAGGTGGGACCTAGAATGGGGATCCACAGCTGGACAGTTGGGATGCAGAATGGGAGCTCTTGGAACTTGAGTCCTAGATGAGATGTCTTCATCAGACAACCCCCCACACACACACACACACACACACACACACACACACACACACACACACACACACACACACAAGGGATCAGGGGACTCTGTGGAAGAGGAGGCAGAAAGATTGTAAGAGCCAGAGGGGATGGAGGACTCCAAGGATAGAGCGTTTTCCAGACCCAACTGGGCTGATGCGCATTGAAGCATAGAGACTGTGTTAGTACAAAGACCTGCAGGCTAGACAAAAATCTCATTCTAGACAAGTGGAAATAGGTGCTGAAGTCCCACCCCTAACCAAGAAGTCATTTGTAATTGTTATCTTCTGGGGAAGGTGAACTCAATTACATCCACTGGAGAAACACTGGATGTTTCAACTATACTCTAGGGAGCAGCTTCATGCTCAGGAGCTGATTAACACAAGTTAGACTCCATTTTTTTTCTTATTTTTTATTTTCATTTTCATTTTTGTATGGTACTTTTTGTCTTTTGTTTTATTTTTGAGAGAGAAATTATAAGAAGTAGGGGTGGTGGTAGATCTGGAGGGCCTGGGTGGGAGGACAATACCAAAATATATTGTATGGTTTTTGTTTGTTTGTTTTGTTTTGTTTTGTTTTGTTTTGTTTTGTTTTGTTTTGTTTTGTTTTTGAGACAGGGTTTCTCTGTGGCTTTGGAGCCAGTCCTGAAACTAGCTCTTGTAGATCAGACTGGTCTCAAACTCACAGAATTCTAAAATAAATAAATAAATAAAACATTCCTTTAAAAATACTGTGTTGTGGATTTGATTTAGAAAAATATTTATTCTTAGTGTTGGAATATATATATGTATATATATATAGACACACATATATATGTGTATATATATGTATATGTAAAATTATATTCTCTCCTTAGGAATATGAGATATTTCTCTTCTTTGTTTCCCATTTCAATCAAAATATTCTAAAACTCTACCATGTTTTCAGGGTACATTTTTTGCCACGAATATTGCTGATGGCCTATAACTTAAAGAATAACTTGACTTACCGTATTTGCTGTGATTCTTGGCCATCAGCCATGCAGAAAGTGGCTTCTTGTAGGAGGCTAATTCGGAAAGTTGGGCTTCCATTTTTTTTTTTTAACTGCATTTTTTTTTGAGTCAGTGACTTCATAAATGGTCCTATTTCAGTCTTCAAAACTTTTTTCTAGTAAGATTTTTTCTAGTAAAGATTGTGAATCAATCTTTTATGTTTCATCGAATAAAGAATAGTCATTGTGTATTTGTGTCAATAGAATTTGATAGATACTGTAATCTGAGACATGAGTGGACATCACTAAGTTCATCTAACTGGGACCACTGCCAACAACAAAGAAAACATTCTCTGACACAGTCCAAGAGCACCATGAATGCATGACATGGATTCTAGGCAGAAAAGTATATGTTAGGTAGCAAATATGGCAAAGTCAGGGTGTTCTTTAGGTTGTAGGCTATCATCAGTATGCTTGGTAAAAATTCAACCTCAAAATATGCTAGAAGTTCTAGAATACTTTGAGATAGAAACAAATGGGGGGGGCACAGTTCCTATTCTAGAATTTCCTATGTCATGATTTTTAAAGATGCTATAAAAAAAGATCCATTTCTCTCAGATGTGTAACTCTCAGAGATTTCTAGATTTTAATATTAGTTAAATGTTTTCAATTGTAATCTTTTTTTGGCTGAGAAAAATTTACGTGGTTTTGAGTATATGGGTAATTAAAGAGGCATGCAAATCGAACATTTATTCATCACAAATCATGAAGGAATTTACTTTAAAACAATTTTTGCCATTTATTAAATGTGAAAGCAAATTTATATACTGAGAAGAAAATGCTTGTTGGTTTATGTAAAAATTAAACTGTGGATGAATATTTGATACTACAGGAAACTGATTTTATAGTCATAGCTACTGAAAATGCTACTTTAGATTAATAAGTGGTGCAGGGTGGCAGACACATGTCTAAGAAGTAGGTTTCATGTCAGAAATTATTAGAATTTGTATCCTAATCTCAAGCCAAAATTGATTGAGCAAATTTTATGTCATTTAAGTCAGCATCTCAAACATCTAACAAAATACAATCCAAAGATAGACAAATGTATTTATTATATACTGAGAAATAAATGTAAGAAAGCATTGAACTAGTAACCATACAGGCCATAGTCCCTGGACGGGGAAACCCTGTTATTATTACTTTGCTAAAAAGACATAAGCCTTAAGCCAACTCCTGGTGACTTTTGTTATAGCTATAGATCATTATACTTCTATAGATCATTATACTTTTCAACCCTCATGAGAGAACTTCTTTCCTTTTTCTTTTTTCTTTTTCTTTTTTCCAGTAAATGTTGGTTAATACAGAGATCCATAACTGGTCAAGAGGCAGAGAGTAGACCATCTAGAATGCTCTGACCTAAATGGGACATTTCTATTATATCCCTTCCTTACAAAACTTAGGAGACATTACAGAAGACTGGACAGAAAGATTGTAAGAGGTGGGGGTCATAGATGAACACAAGTTAAGAATTGTACCAAACTACATTTTGAGTAAGTTTCTACCCATAGACAAGTGCTACTTTGAGCCTTTGGCAGAAAAGCTCTTTTCAGAGAGGGACAGTGAGTGCAGAGACTGATGGGCTGCTCAAGACACTAAGAATAATGGTCTAGTAAGCACTACACAGAACACAGGCTACCCTCACTATAGTTCTGAGATCATTACAGGAGGGGAAATGGAAAGATAAGAAAACATGTGACATGCTCACTTCAGGGAATGACACAACCATTGCACACATGATCTCACAGTGGCTGTGATTGCATTCGATGACCCTGTTTAGACTGTCAACAGTCATGGATGGAAGAATGGGACACCCCCATTTCATGTTCACCTATTGGCTACTGACTGGTGGATCCTGGAAGAGGGGCAGTCAATGTTTTAAATTGTGTATCCAGTGGTGACCTCACCAGGGTCGAATGGATTTCTCAAACCTGTGGTTATACAGAAGGCCCTGGTGACATTAAGGAAGTCATAAAACAAAATGAAAAGACAGGAAAATGGGAAGGAATTTGAAGGAAGGAGAGAGAAATGATAGGTGTGGGGTGGAGATCAGAGAGTATCATGAGTGGGTAATCAGGATGCACTATATACATGAGTGAAATTATCAAAGAACAAAGTCAATTAAAGATATTTTAAGTGATCACTGTGAATATTTGCCTATGGATCCCAATATCATTTGTTGCAAAGGTTTCCCCTCCCCCAGAATGAGGTATCCCAAATGCAAAAAGAGGAAATTAGTGTGTTAGTAATATGTATTTCTCAGCCACATCTTATTTTATTTTCTTTGTTTTGATAAATTTTTTATTTAAATTTGAAGCAAGCTTGTTTTACATGTCAATCCCAGTTCCCTCACTCTCCTGTCCTCCTTTGTCCCCTTCACCAATCCCCATCCCATCCCCATTCTGCTCCCTAGGGAGGGTGAGGCCTTCCATGTGGAGTCTTCAAAGTCTGTCATATCATCTGCAGCAGGGCCTAGGCCCTCCCCCATGTGTCTAGGCTGAGGGAGTATCCCTCTATGTGGAATGGGCTCCCAAAGTCCATTCGTATACTAGGGATGAATACTGATCAATTACCAGAGGTGCCTTAAACTGCCCAGGTCTCCTAACTAACCCCCATATTCAGGGGGTCTGGGTCTGTCCTATGCTGGTTTCCCAGCTATCAGTCTGGGGGACCATGAGCTCTCCCTTGTTCAGGTCAGCTGTCTCTGTGGGTTTCTGTAGACTGGTCTTGACCCTTTTTCTTATCACTCCTCCCTCTCTGCAACTGGATTCTAAGAGTTCGGCTTAGTGTTTAGCTGTAGGTGTCTGCTTCTACTTCCATCAGCTACTGGATGAAGGCTGTAGGATGGCATGTAATGTAGTCATCAATCTCATTATTGTGGAAGATCATTTAAGGTTGCCTCTCCATTATAGTTTAGATTCTTGTTTAGATTCCTTGTAGATCTCTGGGCATTTCCCTAATGACAGATTTCTCTTAAAACTTATAATGGCTCCCTCTATTATGATATGTTCTTTCTTGCTCTCCCCTATTCTTTCCCTGACTCAATCTTCCTGCTCCCTCATGTCCTCCTCTCCCCTCTTCTTCCTGCTAACTCTCTCTTTCTTTCCCCATGTTCCCAATTAGCTTGGGAGATCTTGTCCTTTTCTCCTCTCCAGGGGACCATGTATGTGTTTCTTAGGGTCCTCCTCATTTCCTAGCTTTTTTGGCTGTGTAAATTGTAGGCTGGTAATTCTTTTCTCTGTGTTTAAAAGCTATATATGAATAAGTACATACTGTGTTTATCTTTTTGTGACTGAGTTACTACACTCAGGATGGTTTCTTCTAGTTCCATCTATTTGCCTGCTAATTTCAAGATTCCATTATTTTTGTTCCGCTGAAAGTACTCCATTGTGTAAATCTACCACATTTTCTCCATCCATTCTTCAGTTGAGGGGCATTTAGGTTGCTTCCAGGTTCTGGCTATTACAAATAATGTTGCTATGAATGTAGTTGAACCAATGTCCTTGTTGTATGAATGTGCATCTTTTTTTTCATTTTTCTATTTATTATTTTTTCTTATTTTACATATCGATCCCAGTTCCCTCTCCCTCTATTCCTCTCATGTCCTCCGACTTTCTCCTGTCTCATCCCCCATCCACTTCACAGGGAGGGTGATATCTTCCAGCAGAGATCATTAAAATCTATCAAGTCATTTGGAGTAGATTCTAGACCCTCCTTCCTGTCTCTAGACTAAGGGAGTATCCCTCCATGGGGAATGTGCTCCCGAAGTCCTTTTGTGTACCAGGGATACATCCTGATGCCACTGTCAGAGGTCCCTTAAACTGCTCAGGCCTTCTAACTGAGACCCATGTTCAGTGGGTCTGAGTCCATACAATGCTAGTTTCCTAGCTATCAGTCTGGAGCAATGAACTCCCCTTTGTTCAGGTCATCTGTCTCTGTCTGTTTCTGTAGCATGGTCTTGACCCCTTTTCTTATCACTTCTCCCTCTCTGTAACTGGATTCCCTGAGTTTGGCTCAGTGTTTAGTTGTGGGTGTCTGTTTCTGTTTCCAACAGAATATGAAGGTTCTAGGATGGCATATAAGTTAGTTATCAATCTCATTATCAGGGAAGAGCATTTAAGGTAGCCTCTCCACTGTTACACAATTGTTAGTTGGGGTCATCCTTATTGGCAAATGGATGGAACTTGAAGAAACAATCCTGAATGAGGTAACCCAGTCACAAAAAGAGGAACGTGGTATGTACTTACTCACATATGGACTTTAGACATAAAGCAAAAGATCACCAGCCTACAAATCACACCATCATAGAAACTAGGATATAAGGAGGAACCTAAGAGATTCATACAAGGTCCCTCACAGAAGGGGAAAAGGACACGATCTCCTGAGCATATTGTGTGTGTGTGTGTGTGTGTGTGTGTGTGTGTGTGTGTGTGTGTGAATGGAGTTAGGAGAAAGAGAAGGGGAGGAGAGGAGAACATTTGAATGTGTACCTTTTGGGTATATGGAATTACTGGATCTTGAGGTAGACTAATTCCCATTTTCCTGAGGAATTTACATACTGATCTCCGAAATAGTTGTACAAGTTTGTACGCCCACCAGCAGTGGAGGAGTGTTCCGCTTTCTCCACATCCTCTTCAGCAAAAACTGTCATTGGTGTTTTTGATTTTAGCCATTCTGACAGGAGTAAGATGATGTCTCAGAGTTGTTTTAATTTGCATTTCTCTGATAGCTAAGGATGTTGAGCACTTTCTTAAGTGTCTTTCAGCCATTTTAGATTCTCTATTGAGAATTCTCTAATTCTGTACCCCATTTTTTAATTGAATTGTTGGGTGTTTTGGTGACTAGCTACTTGAGTTTTTTGTATATTTTGGATGTTAGCCCTCTGTCAGATATGGGGTTGGTGAATATCTTTTCCCAGTCTGTGGGCTGCCATTTGGTCTTGTCTACTATGTTCTTTGCCTTATAGAAGCTTCTAAGTTTCAGGAGATTCCATTTATTAATTGTTGATCTCAGTGTCTGTGCTACTGGTGTTATGTTCAGGAAGCAGTCTCCTGTACCAATTCGTGCAAGGGTACATCCAGTTTCTCTTCTAAGATGTTCAGTTTGGCTGGATTTGTGCTTAGGTCTTTGATCCATTTGAACTTAAGTTTTGTGCATGGTGAATAGATATTGCACCTATCTGCAGTCTTCTACACATCAATATCCAGTTATGCCAGCATCATTTGTTGATGATACTCTCTTTTTTCATTGCTTAATTTTAGCTTCTTTGTCAAAAATCACGTGTTCATAGGTGAGTTAATATAGGGTTTTCAATTTGATTCCATTGGTCTACCTGTCTATTTTTGTGCCAATACCAAGCTATTTTCAGGACTATCACTCTATAGTAGAGCTTGAAGTCAGGGATGGTGATGCCTCCCAAAGTTCCTTTAATGTACAGGGTTGTGTTGGCTATCCTGGGTCTTTTGTTTTTCCATATAAAGCTGAGTATTGTGTTTTCAAGGTCTGTGAAGAATTGTGCATTTTAATGGGGATTGAATTGAATCTGTAGATTGCTTTTGGCAAGATTGCCATTTTTACTTTGATGTTCCTAACTATTCAAGAGCATGGGATATCTTAACATTTTCTAGTATCTTCTTTAATTTCTTTTGTTAAAGACTCAAAGTTCTTATTCTATAGGTCTTTCACTTGTCTGTGTAGTGTTACTCCAAGATATTTTATGTTGTTTGTAGCTATTATAAAAGGTGATGTTTCTCTGTTCTCTGATTTCTTTCTCAGCTTCTTTATCATCTTTATATGGTAGGGAAACTGATATTTTTTTAGTTAATTTAGTATATTGCCACTTTGCTGAAGTTGATTATCAGCTTTAGGAGTTTGCTGGTAGAGTTTTTCGGACCACTTATGTAAACTATCATATCATCTGCAAACAGTGAGAGTTTGACTTCTTCCTTTGCAATTTGTATCTCCTTGATCTCCATTTGTTTTCTTATTGCTCTAGCTAGAACTACAAGTACAATACTGAAGAGATATGGAGAGAGAGGGCAGCTTTTCTTGTTCCTGATTTTAGAGGAATCACATTGACTTTCTCTCCATTTAGTTTGATGTTGGCTGGTGGTTTGCTGTATATTGCTTATATTATGTTTATGTATGTTCCTGTTATCTCTGATCTCTTTAAGACCTTTATAATGAAGGGGTGTTGGTGTTGGATTTTGTCAAAGACTTTTCCATCATCTAGTGAAATGATCATGCAGTTTTTCTTTTTAGTTTGTTTATATGGTAGATTACATTGATGAATTTTTGTATGTTGAGCCATTTTATTGAGTATTTTTGCTTCAATGTTCATGAGGGTTATTGGTTTGTAGTTCTGTTTCTTAGTTTTGTCTTTGTGTGGCTTGGGTACTACGGTAATTGTAGCCTCATAAAAACAGTTTGGCAATGACCCATCCTCTTCTATTGTGTGGAACAGTTTGAGGAGTATTGGTATTAATTGTTCTTTGAATTTCTAGTTGAATTCTGCACTGAAACTATCTGGCTCTGGGCTTTTTTTGGTTGAGAGACTTGTGATGACTGCTTCTATATTGTTAGGGGTTATATGTCTATTTAAATTGTTTATCTGCTCTTGATTTAATTTTGGTAAGTGATATCTATCTAGAAAATTGTCCATTTTCAAATTTTGTGGAGTACATGTTTTCAAAGTATGAGCTGAAGAGTCTCTGGGTTGCCCCAGTGTCCGTTGTTATGTCCCCTTCTTATTTTCGATTTTGTTAATTTGCATGTTCTCTCTCTGCCTCTTGGTTAATTTGGATAAAGGTTTGTCTATCTTGTTGATTTGCTTGAAGAACCAACTCTTTGTTACATTGATTGTTTGTATTGTGTTCTTTGTTTCTACTTTATTGATTTCAGCCCTCAATTTGCTTATTTTCTGGCATCTACTCCTCTGGGGTGAGTTTGCTTCTTTTTGTTCTATAGCTTTCAGTTGTGCTGTTAATTCTGTAATATGACAATTCTCCAGCTTCTTCATGTGGGCACCTAGTGCTATGAACTTTCCTCTCAGCACTGCTTTCAAAGTGTATGTTGTGTCTTCATTCTCATTGAATTCTACGAAGTCTTTAATGTTTATTTTTTCCTGGACCCAGAAATGGTGCAATTGTGCATTGTTCAATTTCCATAAATGTGTAGAGTTTCTGCAATCTGGGTTGTTGTTGAATTCTAACCTTAAAGCATGGTGGTCTGATATTCCAGTTTTTTTTTTTTTAATCTGTTGAGGTTTGCTATATTTCCGAGTATGTGGTCAATTTTAGAGAAGGTTCCATGTGGTGCTGAGAAGAACGTATATCCATTGTGTTTGGATGGAATGTTCTATAGATGTCAGTTCCTTTGCTTCTTTGTTAAGTTTCTGTCTGGTGGTCCTGTTTAGTGTTGAGAGTGGGGTGTTGAAATCTCCCACTATAACTATGTGAGGTTTTCTGTGAGACCTGAGTTTTAGTAATGTTTCTTTTACGAATGTGGGTGCCTTTGTTTTGGGGGCATAGATGTTCAGAATTGAGATTTCATCCTGATGTTTTTCTCCTGTGATGAATCAGAAACTACCTTCTTCATCTCTTTTGATTGATTTTAGTTTAAAGTCTAATTTGTTAGATATTAGGATTGCTACACCATCTTGTTTCTTGGGTCCATTTGATTGGAAAATCTTTTCCCAACCATTATCTCTGAGGTGAAGTCTGTCTTTGAAGTTCAGGTATGTTTCTTGTATGCAGAAGGATGGATTCTGTCTTCATATCCATTTTGTTAGACTGTGTCTTTTAATAGGCGAGTTAAGACCTTTAATATTGAGAGATATTAATAACCATTGTTGGTTAATTCTTGTTTGTTTTGGATTTGTTGTTATTGTTGGTATTATGTGTGGATTTTCACCTATTTTTATTTTGGCTGTTGGTAAAGTGGGATTATCTTTTGCCTATGTTTTTGTGGGCATAGTTGACTTTCTTGGGTTGAAGTTTTCCTTCCAGAACTTTCTATAGGGCTGGATTAGTTGATACATATTGTGTAAATCTGGTTTTGTCATAAAGTATCTTGGTTTTTCCATCTATAGTGATTGAAAGCTGTGCTCAGTATAGTAGTCTGGGCTGGTATCCTTGGTCTCATAGTATTGGTAGAATATCTATACAGGACCTTCTGACCTTCAGAGTTTCCATGGAAAAGTCAGGTGTAATTCTGATAAGGTTGCCTTTATATGTTTTTTTCCTTTGTTGCTCTTAATTAATATTTTTCTTTATTCTGTTTGTTTGGTGTTTTGGTTATTATGTAGCAAGCAAACTTTTTTTTTGTGGCCCACTCTATTTGGTGTTCTGTAAGCATTTGTACTTTCATTGGCATGTATTTCTTCAAGTTGGAAAAGTTTTCTTCTATGATTTTGTTGAATATGTTTTATTTCATTTGAGTTAGGTTTCTTTGCCTTCTTCTATACCTATTATTCTTAGATTTGGCCTTTTCATGGTGTCCCATATTTCCTGAATATTTGTGTAGGGATTTGTTGGACTTAAGATTTTCTTTGACTGATGACTCTATTTCTACTAGTATATTTTCAATGCCTGAGATTATCTCTTGTATTCTGTTGGTTATGCTTTCATCTGCTATTCCTGATCATTTATCCAGCTTTTCTATTTCCGGCATTCCCTCAGACTGTGGGTTTTTTTTTTCCTCCTCTATTTCAGCTTTCAAACTTTGCACTGTTTGAATTGTTTCTTGCAATTTTTGGGTTGTCTTTTCTTCTTCTTCTTTTTTTTTTCATTTCCTCTTCTAGGGTCTCTATCATCTTCATTAAGTTGGTTTTAGTGTTGTTTTCTTCTGCTTCATCTGTGTTGGGATGTTCATGACTTGCTGGTGTGGAGTCCCTAGACTCTGGGGTTGTCATATTGATCTTTCTGTTGTTGACTGTGTTCTTATACTGTTGTCTACCTATCCCTTCCTCCACTGCATACCTGTGGGGTCTCTCCCTCTCCTAGTGTACAGGACCAAGGTTCTCTTCTGGTGGGTACAAGGACTTCCTAAACTCTGATGGCTCTCCTCTTCCAGTGGGTGGTGGTGGGACTAGGGTGCTGGCAGACTCTGGGTGGGCTGGTCTGCTGGGACAGGTTACTACTTGCACAGTCCCTAGTCCTCAGAAGGCTCCGAGCAGGGTACTGGATGGCGGGCTTCCTCCTTGGGTAGAGGCAAGACCAGGACACTGGACTGTGGACAGTCCGGTCCACCTTGGTGGGCTCCCACAAGAGTGCACCTGCCCCAGGCCTCAAGAGGTTCTGAGCAGGGCCCTGGAAGGCAGGCTGGACACAGGCCCATATTTGCCACATGGGTCCTCATTTTATATTTTTAAAAGAATATTTAGTTATAGATAAAGATTCCAGTCTTAAATCTTCTAAATGGTCAAGAACCTTATTTGAAGCACCAGTTCACCATATTTTACAAGGGCCAATTGTAATTGTTATTCATGGATTTCATGAATATAGAGACTCAGGATTAAAAATAATAAAACATCTTTCATGTCAGCATGTAAAATGCATTATAACCATTATTCAAATAATATCGAGAGTTATAGTGTTCTCAAACAGCAATTTCTAAAAGTTCATTAAATTTAATGTTATATAGTTAGAACCTACTTCTGTGAGGAGTTTCTTCTCTTTCTCATTTTTATTAGTTCTTTAAGGATTTTGTACAATGTGATTTTAGAATATTCACCCCATCCCAACTCCTTCCAGATCCACCCTCCTTTTCTAACCCGCTCAAATTTGCATCTTTCAAAATTTTAAATCTCAGTACAGTTTGTGCTGCTCATATACTCTTAGATGTGTGGACTTCCACTGGAGTATGATCAACGTACCTGCAGCCACATTATTAAAGAAACAGACTCTCCTTTTCTGGCAAGTATTAATTACCAATAGCTCCTTATCTAGGAGTCTAACTTTTTCTCTACATCCCTTCTCCATGCTGGGATTTTGTCTTGCTTGAGTTTGCACAAATCTTATGCATATTGTTACATCTATTATGGATTATATGTGCAACTACCTTCCTGTGTCAGTTTAGCTAAACAAGAGTAGTATAGTATGCTCTTCTGTTGCGGCAGGTTGTTCCCACCGGTGCCAGCCTGCTAGCCCGCCCCTTCCTGCCGCCAGTCTGGGCCCACAGCCGCACCAGCCCCAAATAACACTCAGAGACTCTGTATTTGATACAATCCTGTTGGCCAATTACCATTACTGTTTATGGGCTAGCTCTGTCTTAATTATTAACCCATTTCTACTTATCTAAGTATTTCCACGTGGTCGTCTTATCGGGGAGCTGCGGTGGGCATTTTCCTTCCTCCCCGGGCTACATCTCGACTCCTCCCTACTACTTCCTCTTTCCTCCTCCTGGTCTCCTAGCCCCGCCTATCTTGTTTTCTATTGGCCACATGGCTTTATTAACCAGTATGAGAAACATATATACAGAATAATATCTCCCATCACTCTTCCTACCCCAGGACCTATGACCTCCAAGCTGTGGGCTTGGTTTTATAGTACCAGGGATATATTTCCTCCTGTGATATATATCTCAAATCCAAGATGAGATTGGTTGGTTACCCTCATAGCAGGTGTATCAGTATTGCATTAATGAGCACCTCTTGCCTGGCACATTTTATAGTTGTAGAAGGCACATCTGGTTAAGACTTTTGATGCCTCTTTTTTCCTAGTAGTCAGCATACTTTTTCCTGGCATATTGAAGGCTAGCCACCAAGAAAGAAGCTTTTAGCTCAGTTCACATTTGATTTTTCTATACACATCAATCTGTTTTGGTAGTAGTTTGCTTATGTTTGAATTGTCAAAAATATTCAAGCCATTGGATTATTTGCAAGATTTAAAAATCTGTCTGAGATTATATGAGGGTAAACTCATTGGAAACCAGGTATTGTGTTTGAGCATTTGAAAAGACTGCCTCAAACTGCAACAAAATAGACAATTGTAAAAGCAAGACATGCAAAAGCACATTGCTTCTGTGTCTGCCGTGCTTTGACAATAGCTCCTGAATTACCTCATGGATCCCTTGCACACTGAAGTTAGTGAAAGTCTCTCGCATACAGACTGAATGATAACAATGATGACTATGGTTTCAAAAGTGTTTGTGATAAGATGGGCAATGCATGACCTCAGTTAGTACTTTTCTGTCTTTATGAATGAGATTTGATCAAAGAATATAAAAGCTGGAATAAAATGAGAACAGCTGTAACATGCCACCTTTTAGGTACAATACAGCCATTGTCAGCATGAACTCAAAGCAGTTACAGTTAATGGTACTGGGCCCTACACACAATTGGCTCTGTCAATAGTCAGTCATCAATGTGGGGGGGGGAGATTAGGGCATCCTCCTTTTTTTCTGTTGAACTAACTATTGATAGATTCTTGGATGGAGAAGTCATTGTCTTCAGTTGTATCCATATTAATGATCCCACCAGATTTATTTAGGTAGATCCAAACTCCTGGTCATGCTGATTAAAGTCAGTGTGAGAAAGACATTTGTAGGATAGACGCTGAGGTGCCAGAAATAGGACAGAATTTTAAAAAAAGAGAAGATAGCCCAGTGTTGTGACACATGCCTCTAATCCCAGTACTCAGGAGGCAGAGGCATAAGGATCTCTGTGAGTTGGAGACCAGCCTGGTCTAATAAGTGCTTTCCAGGACAGGCTCCAAAGCTACAGAGAGAAACCCTGTCTCGAAAAACAAACAAACAAACAAAAAAACCCAAAAAATAATAATTAGAATTATATTTACACTTGAAATAGTCAATGCATGAATTGAATTAATAAAACATACAGTCTTAAGGAAAATATTTTGACTCATTGCTATGACAAAATAAATAAAATCTTAGAGTTTAAAATGTGTTATTGTGAGACAGTATGTGCATATGAATGTTGCATATTCCACACACAAATATGTACATGTAGAGCAGACACATTTGTGAGGGAGAGTTTGATTTTTTAAAGACAGTTAAAGGAGGGTCCAGGCTTTGTGAGAGAGAGAGGGAGACAGAGACAGAGAGACAGAGACAGACACAGAGACACAGTGAGAGACATATAGAGAGACAGACAGATTTTTAGAGAGCAATTAGTGTCTGTGCTCTTATGTTTTGTTTATTTTAATAAATAGGAAAAAAATCTCTAAACTCAAAGCTTCCATTTTATATCAAAGGTATCTTTTATTAACTAATAGAGAACTTAACTTTCTTTGTGGTATCTTGAATGAAAGATGTGAGTTTCAGGTGTCAGTGAATGACTTGAAGATTTAGTGTTGGAGAGAACAAGGCACACAGTGGCATGTGTGTGAGTCAGGCAGGAAAATGCTGGGTCTCTGGCAGCTGATAACAGACCATCAGAAGGAACCCAGGAGTTCTATTTGGGGAAACACTACTCATTGTAGAACTTCTTGTAGGACACATTTTGTGAACCCTTACTTCAGTATGATGTAGTAGGTCAGTAAAAATCAGAGCTTATTACAGCCAAAAAATAATAATATGAACACAAGAATCAAAGATAGCTAGCAAAGTGTGCAAAGTCCATGAGCACATGAACTATGCCTTCTGGGAAAGTTCCCAGTACTTCATATAAGCCATCATAACTCAAAGTGTCAAGTCATGTTGTGCTGGCAAGCATTTCACAAGAAAGCACTTTCTTTTATTTTTCTTTCCATTTGGATTTTCTTTTGAGGACACTGACTGCTTCACAAAGTTTATGCTCCTCTTTTTCTAATAATAGCTTTGTTCTCCAGGCTTTTTGTTTCACTGAAGGGAGAGGGCAGGGTGGGAAGGAGATAGATAGGCCAAGATATTAACTTGCAGTGTTTTATTTGCACCAAGTCATGTTGAATATTGATTGAAGTGTGTTGCATGTTTGGGTTTAGAGTAGCTTCTTGGTTTATTGTCTTTTCAACGTCATACTGACTAGAATCACCTAAGAAGAAGGAACCACAATAGAAAAAAATCCTTCATAAGATTGGCTGTGGTGCATTTTCTTGGTTGATGATTGATAACTGTGTTTTTATTCCTGAACAAGTGGTCTGGGGTCATATAAGGAAGCTTTATTAGAGTGGTTGTCCCTTAGTAGAGAAAAAGTACCAGAAATAGACTTCATAGGACAAATGCCAGTCCTTTGGGAAGGAAGAGGGACTATACCAGATTCACAGGAACTCTGAACTAGCCCTTTTTTTTTTTTTTCAATGACTATTAACCCAGTTGCTCCACTAAATACCACTGGAGTACATGTATGTTAACAACACATTTCTATAAATACCAGGATTTAATATTTAAAGAAACTAGTATTGACACTTCAGTTCTTTACCATGACAACCTTGTTTTAGTTATAGTTTCTTCAAATTTACATTTACAACATTGTTAAAGTCATGTGTCAGTATATGACAAAAATAGAAGTGAATTGTCAGGAGAATAATTGGAACTAACAGGAGGTAGAGGGAGAAAAGAGGACATTCAGAGTGTGGTCTTAATGTGCTCAGCATACATTGAATCTTGCACAAAAATGTCCTTACATAGCACAGTACCTGGTATGATATATACAAACTATGAATTTTCATAAAGTTTTGTTAATTTTAAGTAGCCCCAAATCCTTGTCTCCAAGCTGGTGCATGTTTTGTATATCACAATGGGTAAATCTAGTATAATTTTCTCTGAGGCAAAAGATTTGTGTTAAATTTTGATTAAGACAAACACAACTGATGGGAGATGTTATTCTGTAAATATGTTTCTCATACTGGTTAATGAATAAAGTACTGTGGCCAATGGGAAAGCAAGATAGGTGGGGCTAGGAGATTAGGAGGAGGAAAGAGGAAGTAGTTGGGAGGAGTCAGCATGTAGAGCATGGAGAAAGCAAGATGCTGGCTGCGCTCGGATAAGATGACCACGTGGAAATACTTAGATAAGTAGAAATGGGTTAATACTTAAGATAGAGCTAGCTGATAAGAAATAATAGTAACAGGCCAACAGAATTGTATCAAATACAGAGTCTCTGCATGTTATTGAGGGCTGGCATGGCAGTGGGGCGACAGGACCAGACCGGCAGTGGCAGGGGGGAAAAAACCTGCTTGTAACACACAACTGTAGAGAGAATAAAAAATTCACATGAAGTTTGAAAACTAACTAAAGGGGACTTGTGCTCCAAGGAAATTCCAAAAGCACCGGGAACAACTCTTGGCCTGCCTAGATGGCTCTCACTTTTCTGTTTTATAAATTATTTCAGTGGGAAAGTTTGGGCAGTACTGCTCCGAGTATTTGACAGTCTACTGACTGAGCTTGAAAACATGGATTCTACACATGTGTGCCTACTTCAGTGGGCTTTCTGAAGTAGAAGATGACACAGCCACTGAGCCTGGAAATGGGATCCACAAAATGAAAATCTAAAAAAATTTAAGTCCTTAAAGTTTCTTTAAGGACTTGCCTTATCTTCACATGTTACCATGTTTCTTGAAAAACAGAAAATGTTAAAATGCATTTTAAATAAAATAAAATTCTTTTTGGTCATTAGAGATTTTTTTTAATTGAGGTTAGAAGTTCATGCTTTCAAAGTTACCAATTTTTCTTTTCTCTTGGCAATCACGTAGTATGTGTGATATTTATGAGATCTAAACAATCCCTTTAAACACAAGTGTGGCTATTTGCTTTGGACTGATTCATTGGGATATCTTCTGCATGAGTTGGTTGTTAGAAATGTGTCTGACATTTGAGCCATGCTTTGGTTCTACAGGCAGAGATTTGGTGTTTTTCTGTGTGAATATGTTGGCATGTGGATTGTGTATTTGCACTTATCCCAGGAACTAACTCAATAGT
The DNA here is from genome assembly GCA_030556225.1 of Cricetiscus sungorus. NCBI lineage: Eukaryota > Metazoa > Chordata > Mammalia > Rodentia > Cricetidae > Cricetiscus > Cricetiscus sungorus. The sequence goes on from JANBXA010000731.1 coordinate 17,286,016, forward strand.
TAATTGCTTTGACTTCTTAAGTAGAATCTTGTAACCTGTTTTTGGATAGCTCTGAGTTGACTTATCTACTCTCAAGAAAACAATTGTCTTGTATGATGATGGTTAAATTCGGGAGTGGTTTGCATTAATCCTTAAGTATTTAACAATGTGTAGACATAAATACTTAAGTATTTAACAATGTGTAGACACAAAGGTAAGAGGAAATTATAGGAGCTTCTACCATTTGAGGTTAATGGCCCTAAGCAACGAGTCCACTGCTTTCTGAACAGACTTCATGCTATGAAACATTGAATATAGTGGTAATGAATATGCCTACAAAGGTAAGTGAAGACATTTATACACTACAGCTTACTGTGTGTGTGGGGAGATCTCTTCCTGTATCACCAGGGTAAATATCTCACAAAATATATCTGATCTTTGGTTCCTTTAGAATCTTCACTGAGAAGCAGAACTCTGATATCCAGGGATGTCTATGATCCCATCAGTACTCTGCCTTTCCCCACTTTCTTCGTTAAGAACTCTCTTGTTTTCCTAGCTAGAACACAAATCAGTTTATCTTCAGTTTATGAAACCTCTCTAATGAAATTCTGGTGCCTTGACCTATGTCAATCATCCAAGTTTTTTTTGAATGATTTTCAAGCTGACTTTCTGAGCACCTACCTCTCCTTTTTCCTCATATTATTTCCTTGGTAATGTAATTGTCTTTTTGTAATGTCTTCATCAGTGAATGGTAGAAAAATAAAATTAAAACTTACAGCACTGTTTTTTTGTTTGTTATTCTAAGCTCAATGTAGAGGAATAAAAACTACTTCAAAAGTTCTGAACATCCTATGAGTTTTTCTAATTTAAGCTATTTATGCTTTTCATGAGAATGTCTTACAGGTAAGCTATCCCCCACCCGAAGAGGGCAAATGTCAAGGATTTGCTCCACAGTTCTCATAAACTCACAGCTGACATTATCATCAGTTTTGGAATGCTGCCTAACTGTATCAGGTGTCTGAATTGTTTTTCATCTTCTTGCTTCCAGTATCAGTCAAAAGCTGACATGCAACATGGATTTACTTTTTATCTTTGACGAGTCAGTGAAACACGGGTTCTGTAGGATGTAGTCACACACACCTTTAATCCTAGCACCCAGAAAGCAAAAGTAGTCAGATACCTGTGGTTTTGAATTCCAAGACTGCCAGAGTTATGTAGAGAGACCCTATTAAAAAAAAAAAAAAGATACCATACTAGATTCAAGTCTCACCTCTCCTATTTATGAACTAACTTTGCAAAGCACTAACATTGGAGGTTAGGTGATTGTATTGTACAGAGAAAAATGTATTTGTGTTCTTATGCTTATAGAAAACACCTGGTGCGAGAAGCTTAGCTACTTTGAAATTTCCTCATTTGGTTAAACTTGCATTGAACCTTTGTTTGTATTAATACTTGGTATAATTGAAGTGATTAGGCTAGAAGATCAACCAGTATAGGCCTTGCTTCTATGTATGTGAACTCAGGGTTGAAATGGGTAATTTAAATCCAAAACAAAGGATAGGTGGACTGAGGTACTCAAATGTGTTTAGAGAGTGATGTCTAAGGCAGTAAGTAGAAACTTGTGATTTGAGGGCCTTACCTTCAGAAACTTGATCTGACAGAAATTTGGTTTTAGTAACCGAGGTGGGACATTGGACTGCAGTGTGTACTGTAACTGAAAACTTGAAATAGATGCGGTTTTTTTTTCTTTAAAAATTTTAACCTGCAATTTTTGTGGGGAGGATGTTAGTAAAGTACATGATACATGCTATTTCTAATACATGATAATTCTGTAAATTAGTTACAAAAACTATAATAAAGCAGAGCAAGATATGCAAACAATTCAAATTTTCATAAGTGTATGTAAAATAATTGTTGAATAGCATGGTTCTGTGGATAGATTTCCCTTAATATCAGTTATAGTGTCTCCCTTATTATTGGAGTGACATGGAAGGGAAAGAAGAATTTGTACCAGGATATATACAGTCACAACACTCTCCCAAGAACCAGAGTGGGTGACTGGGACCAAGGAACAAAACACTCACCAAACAAAGACATGACCAGGTGTCAGCACCTAGAATTGCAATCTTCTTAAACACAGATGCTAAGATGCCAGGGCTCAGGAGACCACACATAAGAGGAGGCAGAAAAACTGTGTATGAGGCAGAGGGGATAGAGAGCATCAAGAAAACAACGTGCAGTAAATCAACAGGATTGATGAACACATGAACTCACAGAGACTGAGGCCACAGGTACAGTGCTTGTTGGGGTTGTACCAGTTGAGGTCCTAGAACTAAAAGGACAAGTGGACACCCTAACCCAGAAGCTATTTCCAACTGATGGCCACTTGCAAATGAAATTTTTGTTTCCTCTCAATGGGAAAACAAACAAGTCTTAAGGATAGGCTGCATGCCCAGCAGTAAATAGCCAACAGAACTGAACTCATTAGGATCTTTGGAGGTTTCTTGTCTCATAATGTTGACTCAGCGTAAGTGTTGTAGCTCTGAGAGGAAAGGCTTCCCCAGTAGAGGTGTTGCAGCTCTGAGGAAGAAGGTTTCCCCCGAGGGAAGTGTTTCAGCTCTGAAGGGAAAGGCATCCTGGCAGTTGGAAGTGAAGGAGTACCACAAAGTAACACCACACAACAAACTTTACCCAAGAGATGTATTGGTAGAGACACAAGAGGGTAGCTGCCTCGGCTTGGGTAAGAAGCAGCAAAGAACTAGGCTTTTTGTGGGGAGGAGTTTTCCAAGGTAGAGATTTCCAGTGTGGGGATTGAGATTTCAAGTCCTGAGCTTGGAGCAGGGATCCCAAGGGTTGGTGGGATTTTGTGTTCGGGATTGATGGGTTTTGATGCTCAGGGATTGGTGTGCTTTGGTCAGGGGTGTTCATCCAGAAGTGAGCTCTTATCTGACAGTCAGGGGTGTTCATTTTTTTAAAAGTATCTTACTATTTTTAATTTTAATTTACTTATATACATTCCCCTCTCTTTTTACCCCATAAGTCCGTTGAGTTCATATTTGAGTTCTGGTTTAGTGTTTGATTAGGATTCCTGAGTGTGCAAAAGAGTGCATCTCTATTTCTTTGCCTTCCTTAGGCTCTTCTGTTTGTCTGTTTTGTTCAATTCTGATGTGTTAGATTTTGATTTATATTGTTATATTTTACCTTACTACATTGTATTTTATTATTATTCCAGAGAAACCTATTTTGTTTTCTAATGAGAGATAGAATCAGGGTGGGTCCAGACAGGAGGAGAGTTGGGGAGGACCTGGGAAGTGTAGAGGCAGGGGCCTGTAATTAGGATATATTTGTGAGAAAAAAAAATCTATTTACAATAAAAGAGAAAACGTGAAAAAATGTTCAGCATCACTAGTCATCAGGTAAATGTAAGTGAAAGCCACATTGAACACGAATTATCAGACACAAATGTTGTGAGTGTAGTTTGTGAGGATAGGACATTGTGGCCTTGGGGATGGGGTAGTGGAAGTGAGAGTGATCAGTGTGCATGAGGCATACATAAAAAACTATGCAAACAAAAAGTCAGATGAACAGGAAAAAACACAATGCACTGTTGTTCAGCCATAAAGAAGAATAAAGCTATATCATTCGTGGGGAAATGGACACAACTAAAGATTACCACAATAAGTAAATTAAATCAAATTCAGTATTAAAATTCCACATTTTCTCTCATTTGTGCATCCTAGACTTTCTAGAGATTCATAAAATCATACTGCTGTATGACTTTTCCTGGGAATACATGAACAAATGTCTATTTACCCAAGATAGGGAGCCATATAGCAGATCAAAGAAATGATTCACCAAGTCTAGCCTCATGAACCAGTGAGTCTATGATGTTATTTACAGGGATGTGCATGAATGGATCTTAGTGACTCAGAGAAGCCCAGCCCAGCATGGGTAATGAATGACTCAGGAAAGCTGTGTGCTTAGAATGTCCTGCACAATTTGGCTGACTGCAGAATTTTCCTTTTCCAACCAATTATTACTAATTCAACTTTGAGGGGATCCCTCCAGAATATTGTGAGTTTTTAGAAGCTTCTTGAGCCTTGTAAGTTTTGCTTACTTCCTGAGTGCCACTCCTTTTTAAGAGGGAATGTTTAAACAGAAACAGTTCAGTAGCTCAGCACAAAAAACTACACAACACGGGACTTGAAAGGAGAAGTAAAAGTGTCCAGAGGGGTGGAGGGGACTAAGTGACCCATGAGAGGCAAAAGGATATGTAGTAATATGTTCAAAGCAAATTACATGCTGTATGAAAATGTTGATATGAAACCAAGTACCATGAACAATAAATGTATGCCTTTAAAAATGAAGACTTATTATTATGGTATCTGAAATAGGATATGTTAAAAAGAAAGACTACAAGAAAACCATGAAGAAGTCTATTTCTATCTTGTCTGTTCAAACAGGACTATCTTCAGCTATCTAAGGCTTAATAAATTTCTACCATGTAGATCATTATCAGGAAGGGAGGAGGCTAAAGTTATTTTCCCAAGTAGGCAAACTAAGAAGTTCACAGAAGAGGGGAAAGTGGTAGTCATGAAGCAGTGTTCAGTCTGTTATGTGCTGATGTCATGTAGCAATGCATCCAATTTTTCTAGGACACTTACATGAAAATACACAGAAATTATGAAAGAAGAAATCCGGAATAAGTTGTTAAGTGAATCAGCAATAAATACTTTGTGTTGTGTTTCCAGCTTTTTTGCAATGTCACGACTAGTTTCAAATAAACACAGTAACAAAATAATAGGAATGGGGAAAATTATGTAATAAGGAAAAAAATCAAAGTCACCTTTCTAGGAATCTCTTCCATCTAGAATTCCACACACAGCCCCTGTCACTTATTCTCCATTCCACCTTCCTAGCATCCATCAGCAATTGGCTTATCTCAGATTTAATTGTTTGTGTTTCTTGTCTTTTCCTCTGCCTTCCCAACCAATATAAGCCTTTCATAAAGAGTTCTGTTCACTACTATAGGCCCTGAGCATGGCACACAGCCTAATATATACTGAGTTCTTGATAAATATTTGTTGAATGAATCAACAACCTCATTATTGCAAATTAGTGATAAGTAAAAATGTCAATCTTCACAAAATATTAATACTAAAATTGCAGCAATGCTTATTACTTGAGATTACCAATTGTCTTTGCCCTTTCTATGTGGAAGGAAGTCTATTCAAACCCTTCTTTGAAGATTATTGCCCTCTATGATAATATTGAAGGAAGATATTGTCCTTCAATAATAAATGAGATGTACTCTTCAATCTACCCAAGGAAATAAAAAAACTGCAATTGTAAGAGTACCAAGGAAGTAGTTGGATATGACATTTTTTTCCAGAACATGATGTAACTAAACTTTTAAGGTAAGTTCCAGAACACTTAAGAAAAAGAAAAATAATTCCAGGATGACGCTTATGTAGTTGTTCCAGAATCCAAATTAGAACAAGGAATAGGAAGGATAAATAAGAGTCTTATTCAAGGGAAAGTAATTTCTAACAGGTAAACACATGCTAAGAAACTACATGAACCCATGGTAAAGTGAAGTCACAGCATTCTATTTAAGTGATGGAATCTAGCCACTAATATATGCATTATATTTAAACAAATGTACATGTGGGTACAGTCAAATATGAAGAAAAGAGAATTAAAAAGGCTATGTAAGGGGAGGAGAACAGACTGAATGAAGATAATGGACACAAGCCATAAAGGAGACATAAGGCTAATTGTTTTCCAAGTTCTAATTCAGTGGTAGGTTAATGTATAAAATGTTTGATACTAACAGTGTATAAAATTAATATAAAGCCCCACAACTTCTGTTTTAGTAATAAAATTTATAAAATAAAAAGATGAACTAAAAGTCATGTATGGGATTGAGGAGATGGCTTAGTTGGTAAAGTGCGTGCCATGAAAATGCATATCTGTAACCCCAGCAGTAAGGCGGGATGGAGACAAGTGGCTACTCAGAGCTCATTGTGCAGCTAGCCTATCTCAAATGATGAGCTCCAGGCTCAATGAGAATTTCTGTGTCTAACCAACCAACCAACCAACCAACCAAAATGTTAGAGAGCATTTGAGAACATTACTTCATGTCAATGACCTTTGGTCCTTACAAGCAGACATGTTTCCACTCCCACATGAATACTTATAAGCAACACACACACACACACACACACACACACACACACACACACACACAGACACGGGGGGGGGGAGACTGTGCGTTACTGCCTTATATAAACTGAACACACAGGACCCACAGGAAAGTGACTCTTGATACAAGATGGACATTGCTATAGGGTCCCTGCTTCATGGAAGAGTCTGCCAGACATTCTGCAGGACACAGAGAAAAGTGACTGACAAACTGCCAATACAGGTGGGCAGTTTAAATTTTCCTGCTTTGCTGAGCAGTCTGTCAGCACGCTATGGCCTATAGGCTGAAGATAAAACATTGCAGAAGAACTTTGGGTGACTGAAGTGGCAAGATGTCTCTGTCATTTCTAGAGTTTATATATTATCCTTCTGTGGTCTTTGAAGGAGTTGAAGACAGATAAATTAAGGTTATAGTTTTCCTTAGTTAGGATTAAAGATAAGTTACATATAAATTACATACAGATAGGATAGATGGTGGAATATTTTCTTTAAATCTTGCCAAATGTTAATAGACTGAACATTGTTAACTGTCGTTCTTATTTGGTAACTGTTTTATATATATTTTGCTATGTTAAGGTTAAACCCTTCTTTTTATTTAGACAGAAAAGAGGAGATAATGGCACACATCATTCTATAAATATGTTTCTCGTATTGGTTAATGTATAAAGACCTGTTGGCCAATAGAAAAGCAAGATAGGAGACAAGGAGAATTCTAGGAGCGGCAGGAGAGAGTTAACATGTAGGACCAAGAGAGCAGAGGTCAGGACCCTCTCTCTAGTAATATAAGACCATGTGGAAATATTTAAATTAATAGAAATGGGTTAATATTTAAGACAGAGCTAGCCAGTAAAAAACACTAGTAACAGGCAAACAGCTTTATATCTAATAAAGAGTCTCTCTGTGTTATTTGGGGGCTGATGTAGCTGTGTGACGAGGCTGGTGGGAAAACTTCTCATAACGGTGATGTGATATTTAATGGATAAGTTGTGATTTGATGTCTAAATAAGTCAGGAAAAATAAGAGCATATTTTATTTGTAGATACAGAATAGCAACAAATTGCCTCTCAGTATTTGAGGGGTTGAAACATTTGGATATGGGGAGGTGAAAGAGTAATGTAAGACAACAGGTAGTCCTCATTCTTCTCAATGAAGCTATGTGTAGGTTTAAATAAAGGTGATCAACTTATAAGGAATCAGTGTGTCCATTTTGTTTTTAATCACCAAAACAAGTGTAAAGTTTTATAAGTGGCTATCAAAGTGAGAATTTAGACTTAAGAATAGTTTTATTTGTATCTCAAAACCTTTCAGTTTGGACTTGAGATTTTATATTACATATTAGATGTACACAGAAAATATATAGTGCAAGAAGCATCAGCTGTGGCATTGAGTTCTCCAAGAGAAGGAAAGAACTGTTTAAAAATTGTTTTCAAATAGTTTTTTGAAATATTTTAGCTATCAAATAAAATGATATAGAGGAATAATGACCTTTATGTGCCATTTATTGATAAGGTTATAAAGGCTACAAGAAGTGTTACAAGACTTCATCAGATGAGAGCACGAAGTGCGTTGTGTTGGCAAAGGTAAGGGACTCAGGAGGGCCGTGTGCAGATTAGATGTGACATTGCAAGTGTGCCCTCTTTTCAATGATGTGTAAAAGGGAGCAGGGTCAGCAGACACAAATGCAAATTATGTTTTTGAGTTTGGTAGATGGGAATCAAGAGCGTGTGAAAGCAAAACTACTAACTATTACAGAAAGGGTTCATCAAATGGTCATAGGCATTTGAAAACCAAGTGTGGTGTCCAGTGCCCTTAGCATCACATAAAAGGACTGTGACAATCAAGGAATGTAAAATGGCCATATGATGGGAGATGTTATTCTGTATATATGTTTCTCATACTGGTTAATAAAGCCCTGTGGCCAATAGGAAACAAGATAGGCGGGGCTAGGAGACCAGGAGGAGGAAAGAGGAAGTAATAGGGAGGAGTCAAGATGTAGCCCCAGGAAGAAGCAGGACGCCTGCCGTAGCTCCCTGATAAGACTACCACGTGGAAATACTTAGATAAGTAGAAATAGGTTAATAATTAAGGCAGAGCTAGCCCATAAACAATAATGGTAATTGGCCAACAGGATTGTATCAAATACAGAGTCTCTGAGTGTTATTTGGGGCTGGCGCGACTGTGGGCCCAGGCAGGCGGGATGGAGCTGCCGGTGGGAAGAACCTGCCGTAACAGCCATATAAAGAATTTTCCTATGACAGTTAAATATCTCTCCCTTTTTATCTTGGATAAAGTCAAACAGAGGCTTGTTTGACTATTTTTGGTTTCCTGTAAAATCTCCTTTTAGTAATACTTGCTGTAGGCCTTCCTGTAATTGAATGAACTTAAGGAACCCTTGATTATCTGGGTATGAAGAGTGTGGAGAAGGGGCTGCAGAGATGCTCAGGAATCAAAGTTCCTGCTGGGAAGCAGGGACATCTGAGTTTGGTCCTTAGAATCCATGTGAAAATCTGGGCATGGTGAGATACACCTGTAATCTCAGAGCAGGGAAGCAGAGGCAGTAGGATGCCTGTGACTCACTGATGAGTCATTCTAACCTAGCTCTAGGATCAGTGAAAGGCCCTGTTTAAAAAACAACATAAGGTGGTGTGCCAATAAGGAAAATATCATATGTTGACCTCTGACTTCTGCACGCTCACACTGTATATGTATATTGCACCTACATATACATGTAAACACCAGATGTCATGATATGCACACAAATCCACACTAATATATGAGTAAAAGTACCTTTTAAATGCTGGGAAACATCAGAAAGGTTTTTGTGTGCTTAAAAAAATTTCATTGGGTTATATTCAATTTTAAACAGCCCAGTGCTTAGCCATGTTTATCAGTGTACTGAATTGGTAGAATCACTTACCTTTGCCACCCAGAAATTAATGGTAATGCATGTTTGTCAAGCCAGGTATTGTGACACACAACTTTAATAGTGAGTTTCAAGGTGGCCAGGGCTACATAGTGAGACCATATCTCAAAAAAAAAACAAAAAACAAAAAACAAAAAACAAAACAAACAAACAAAAAACCCAACAACACAAACAAAAACAAAACAAAAAACAAACAAAAAAACCCCAAAACATTTATTTTCCTTGTAGTTACTGGTGACATAGTCAAAGTTCCTTGGCCATGTAGAGTTTGCTAACTTGGCCATGTACAAATAAGATTTTGCTTTCCTTCACTTTTTAAAATTTCATTTAATTTAAAAATTAATCTTGAGAATTACATGTATACAATAAATTGTGATCCTATCCACCCTCATTTTCCCTTTCAACTCCTCAGGTATTTTCCTGAAACTGTTAATATTGTTCAAAATAATATTTTGATATCTGCATGCACTGACAGAAGGCTATATATGATAAAGTATTATCACCCCACTTATTTATCATTTTGTGATTAGAACAACTTATATCCTTAATAGTGTCCAACTATGTGATAATTTATACACTCTGTTGTTATTGATTGCCTCCACCATGTTGTGTACATAGCTTTTGAACATGATCCATTGTAACTAACTGGGATTCTCCATCCTTTGACCATGTTCCTACTCTCCCCTCCAGCAAGAGCCCCTGGTACCCCTCACCTACCTTTACTTTTGTACATTCCATGTGTGTGAGATCATGTAGCCAGACAACAATTTGTGTAGACAGGTGTAATTCAAGAAAATAACAAAATAATGCAAACAAACAAACAACAACCCTGAAGCCCTCAATTCAACTTTTTTCTCGTCATCATCTCTTGTTCTCATTATTTATTTATTTTTTTACATTGCCCTTCGACATACTCATGCCCAGCATTCTAGTTCACTTAGCATCTGGCATAAAACCTAACACAACTTCTAGAGGCATGCAAGCTAAAGCTAGTTCGCTGTTTGACTTCATTAGGCTTTTGATAAACATTAAATGTATGAATTCAATATAAATGTCAGAGTAGTGTTCATCTGGCCCCTGGTCACTATGATATAGCAGAAGTTGGGAGAATGGAAGGTAGGTATTTTGCTATGCACAGAGTATAAGTAGCAAGGTTCACTAAGACACACAAGACGAAGCTCTTCTCTGCACCACAGATTTAATGCTTTCATCTGAGGTGTGATACTAGCAGAGGTAAGTAAGGTCTTGGATTTCAAGCCCAAGGGTGGCATCTTCACTTAAACAACTGGTGGTGCATCTAGAGTAGCTCAGTGTCAGCCTTGCCTGGGTTGTTGTAATGTCTGCATGTGGCTTTTCTAGCAAGGAGTCTCAGAGTAGTAAAATTTCTAAGAGAAATTTTCTAAGGAAAAGTTGAGGGGTATCTCATGAATTAGCCTTGGGACTCACATAGCACCAATTTTAACATATTCTATTTTAAAAAGGAGGAGCTGGGTATGGTGGCACATGCCTCTAATCCCAGTATTTGAGAGGCAGAGGCAGAGGCAGGAGGATCTCTGTGGGTTTAAGGATAGCCTGATCTACAGAGTAAGTTCCAGGACAACCAGGGCAGTTACACAGAGAAACCCTACCTTGAAACCTCACATTCCTACCCCATTCCCCCCCCCCAAAAAGAAAGAAAAAGAACAACAACAAGAACAAAAACACTACCACAATGCAAGGAGCGGGGGCAGAGGCTAATTTTCAATGAGAAGAATATCAGGACAATTGAGCCTGTATCCAGTGTTCAGATAATGACTCTGTACAGAGGACACGAGTTGAAAACAAATACAAACTGTAAATCGTTGCCTTTAAGTCATCTTTGAGGTGTTGGAAAAATTCCTTTTATGGATAAAATAATTCAGTAAAGTGTTTGGTGTACAAGCATGAAGACCTGACTGTAATCATCAGCAACAGCATGAGAAGCTGGGTCTGTAGGTCACGGGTGTGATCTCACTGGACATGCAGGTCACGAGTGCGATCTCAGCACTTAGAAGGCAGATGCAGGAGGACCTCTGGAGCTCACTGGTCAGCTCCAAATACCATAGAAAGGCCCCATCTAAAAAATAACAATAAAATAAAAATGATAAAGTAGACAGATCCTGAGATTGACCTATGCTTCCTCCCCTCCACATGTTTGGGCACCTCCCATCCCCATGAATATGCAAGCTCATACACTCACTCAAACACACACACACACACACACACACACACACACACACACACACACACACACACACACAGAGAGAGAGAGAGAGAGAGACAGAGAGAGAGAGAGAGACAGAGAGAGACAGAGAGAGAGAGACTACTTTAGTGATGGAGGAATGATGTAAGGAAATTTAAAATACAACTTTAAGAGGACGTTAGCATGAATTTACCTCTTTTACACTTCCTGATTGCCCAAAATATATAATGCCAAGGTCTGTTTCTTTATGCATTTTCAAACATTTCTTTATGAAATTGGTGGGGACGGGGAAATTAAAGTAACTGTGATTGAATTCCTCTTTTATTTCAGGGACTATTGTGATTTTGCAATTTATATATGAGCTGTTGATCCAGTGCACAGCCTCAGAAAGCATGCATGGCTATAATTCTATCCATGGCATCAATTATCTATGGGGATGACAAATTGTCAATGTCTTTGGAATAAATGGAAAGAAGGGGGTTGTAATCTATAATGTATATTTTAATTGTGAAAAGCTCCATAAGACTTCTTGCTATAGAGATTGTAATTACGGTACAACACACATTCTAGCTGTGAGTCTCACAAAGGCCTCAGGTCCTGGGTTGGGAAATCGGACAGTCATGTAGTCTGTAGTCTGTGAATGTGGGTGGCTACAAGATTGTTATCAACTTGAAAGGGTTACTTTTCTTTTCCCATGGTGCGTAGAACTTAAAAGATAAGATTGTCTTTAATCTCCCATTCTTTTCTTTGGCATTATGCTTCTTTAAAATTAAATTATTGAGATAACAGGAATCGTTGTTTAGGATTGTAGGTTAGCAAGTTAAATGCTATTCATCTTTCTGCTTTGAACTCCTAAAACCAAAGATCTGATCTAATCCATGGATTTGGGAATTGATGAAGCCCCCCTCTTCCCTTCCATGAGTCCTAAATCCAGAGAACATTTTTTAAGAAAAGCTTTTAAGCAACTTTTGTATTTGCTTGCTTGTGTTCTGTTCTGAGTTAGTTGTTGTACGGCCTCAGTTTGAGGCTATGCTCATGTGACCATTTGCTGACCTGCACACTATCTTGGTCTGCAGACCTGGCAATGAAATAAACAGCTATCCAGCAGTAGCAAGATCCATCCTGTGAAAATATGGCTGTAAGCATTCCCTTCTGGAAGGAAGGGGGCAGTGTCATAAGATGCTGAGAGTTGTCACTTATCCTTCCTGTCTCACATAGATGTGATCTTCAGGATCAACAGACTGCATCCAAGATGCAAGGTTGACATGGGATGAGTTGTCACTTATTCTGGAAGTGAATTTTCCCTGATACTTTCTTTGTATTGACCACACTTCTGTAAGTAACCCTTCATGAATGATTCTGTAATCAAACCCAGTAAACCCATTGCTTCACCAATAAGGAATAACTTGGATGGAATCCCTTCTTGAGTCTCTGTCTTTGGTGAATAGATGGTTTTTCTTTTTCTTCTTGTTCCCACAAGAAAAATGTAGCTTCCGACTCTGCCTGACATGTCTGCCACTTGCTACCATCCCATGCTTCCCAGACACAATGGATTTTTAACCTCCTGGAACCCTTAGCCCAAATAAACTTTACCTTCTATAAGTTGCATTGGTTATGGTAATTTATTACAGCAACAGAAAGGTAACCAATACAAAAAGTAAAATTAGCAGCTAAATTTAGGGAACTTCATAATGATATAGCTCTAAACCGTTCTCTCCCTCAAAGTACTTTTCTGAAAAGTGATTTTTGTTTGTTCTGAAAAGTGTTTTTTGAGACAGGGTTTCCTGTATTGCGCCTATCTTGGAACTAGCTCTGTAGACTAGGCTGTCCTTAAACTCACAGAGATCCACCCCTGAGTGATGGGATTAAAGACATACACCACTAATGCCTATCTGAAAAGTGATTGTTTCTTGAAAAAACATATTTTAATTTAAGTAGTTTTCATTTTTTTAAATAAAAAATTTCAAAGATGCAGAAAAGCTTAAAGAATAATATAGTGTTAGCCTTCTGGAAACTGATTTGAAAGAGTTGCAGACAGACTGCTTATCACTTATTTAACACCCTCTCTAGTCCAAGCACACTGCTAGATTTCAGAACTACCTGTATACTAACTCCCTAGTCCAGTGGTTCTACCCTCTTAATGCTGTGACCCTTTAGTACAGTTCTGGAGATTCACAACCACAAAATTATTTCCACTGCTACTTCAAAATTGTGATTTTGCTACTGTTATGAATCATAATATAATTTATCTGATATGCAAAATATTTGACATGTGACCCCCTAAAGGGATCACAACTCACAAGTTGAGAACCAATCTTCTAGATTAAATGATTTAAAAAAAAATGTCATGTTTAACTTTCTACATATGTAGGTTTTACCCCTTGAATTAGTTGAATGAGAATACCCTCCCCTCACAGGCTCATATATTTGCATCCTTAGTTCCCAGATGATGTGTTGTTTGAAAGAATTAGTTGGCATGGCCTTGTTGGAGGAGGTGTGACATTGTTGGAGGAGGTGTGTGACTGGGAGTAGGCCTTGTGGTTTCGAAAGCCCATATCAGGCCTAGTGTCCCTCTCTCTACCTGTTGTCTGTGGATCAGGATATTAGGCTTTCAGCTACTCCTCTGCACCATGCCTGTCTGCCTGCTACCACGTTCCCTGCTGTTATGATGATGCACTAACCTTCTAAAACAGAAAGCAAGCCCCAAAAAAGATGTTTTCTTTTTATAAGACTCGCCTTGGTCATGGTGTCTTTTCACATCAGTAGAACTGTAATTAGGACACAGACAATAATTCGGTTGCTCTTTGCCTTTTGCCAAGTAGGCATTCTCATTGTCTGGTGAACTAACTCTATCTCACCATCTATCTCATGCTCTCTGGAAAGACTTCCTAATACTTTAAGCCTTGGCCCTATGCCTGGACACTGAGCTCTGCTGTAGAATGAGGCAATCCCCAATTCCAACCCTAAAGCTTGAAGCAATACTTGTAATCAGTACATGTATCAGCACGTCACAAAAATCCTTTTTTTTTTTTTTTTTTATTCTCTCCTCCTTTGAGGAATTTATTTTCCACAATGAGACCATCCACAATGTTAACTGGATGATGTCTCAGCTCTGTGTGAGATCCAGATGTGTTCAAGATTTGCTGAGCCAATTTGACACAATAAATATTTATTTGCAGTTACATGGCTTAACATAGGGCAAAACTTGGAAGGTGCAGTTCAGATAAGTATCCAAGCACTTGGCTGCTGATTCAATGCCTTATCTCAACTATGTGAACTCAAGTCCTGTGCACAGGGTTGGATGCCTCCGGAGAACAGCCTCATAGGGGTGTTTGGGTAAATCGGATTCCAGCTGGAATCCAAAACTGCAGAGACAGGCAAAAATGAAGAATAAGCAGCAGGGGGTGGGATTGGGTGTGACTCTGAACATCCTCAAACATCAGAGTCTTTGGCTGAATTTGGAGGAAAGGTTAGTGATTAAGAGCAGCTTCTACTTTATCTGGCTGCATTCATCTACTCTTCATTTTTGTTTTAGTTGTCCAAATGGAAGGTCATGGATCAGCTTGGTTGGGTGAGTGCAGTGAAACTTATTTGAAACTGTGCTGCTTCTCTTGTTTTCCATGCCATATACAGGACACTTGACAGCAGAGGTCGCCCCAGAGTGTTCAAGGATGTCTTCTTGTCATTGACACCTGCCTGCATATGGCTTTAGGCACCACGCTAAAGGGAACCTTAAATTAAGTTTAAAGGTTGATGGGAGAAGTCCTACTGTGTATATGTTTTTCTTATTGGTTGATAAGTAAAACACTGTGTGGCTAGTCGCCAGGCAGGAAGGATAGGCCAGGCTCCCAGAGAAAGAGAATTCTGGGAAGTGTAGGCAGACAGGAGTCTCGATGTGAGTCAGGGAAGAGAGGATGTGCCAGGCATTCTCTGGTAAGAAAAGACCAGGGGGAAATACATAGATTAATAGAAATAGAAGACAGAGCTAGCCAATAAGAAACCCTAGCCACTGGCCTATAGTTTTATAACTAATATAGCGTCCATGTGTTTATTTGGGGCCGAGAAGGGTGGTGAGACATAGCTGGGCCAGAAAACTCATGCTACAAAAGATAGCTGAGAACGGTAGTATATGCTTTGGGGAGGTGGGGGCAGGAGCATCAAGAATTCAAAGTTATACTCAGCTATATAATTATTTCAAGGCTTCAGGTCCTCAGGCTTGGTACCAAGTACCTTTGTGTGCTGAGTTATCTAACTAGCTCATTATTTCATTTTAGACATTGGAATTATGCACTAGAGATATGTAGATAAAGAAAACTAATGTTCATTAGTTGTTTACTAGGCACATGCTGCCTGTGCATAATCTTTGCTAATTTTATGCTTCTAATTTCCCAACTCTTAAGAGATAGATATTATTTAACCTAATTTCAGAGACTTGGGTGTTCTGGAATATTAGCTGAATATGTGTTATATTTGTTTATGCTGTGGATTATTTGTTTAATGAGATATGTTGCATTTGGTTAACTCCATGAAGCTGTGTTACTTTGCCTGTCTAAAACACCTAGCTGGTTTAATAACGAGCTAAACAGCCAATAGCAAGGCAGGAGAGAGAAATAGGTGGGGCTGCCAGTCAGAAGAATAAATAGGTGAAGAACAAAGATGGAGGGGTGAGAAAGGAGGAGACGAGGGCGTCAGGGGTCAGACACACAGCCAGCCATAGAGTGTGAAGGAATGAGAGTTATATAAACCAGAGAAAGGTAAAATCCCAGAGGTAAAATGTAATTAAAGAGAAATGGAATGATTAAGTTAAGAATAGCTGACTAGAAACAAGCCAGTCGAAGGCGGGGCATTCATAAGTAAGAATAAGTCTTCTTCATGTATTTATTTGGGAACTGGGTTGCAGGCCCCCAAAGAGTAAACAACAACAACAACAACAACAACAACTTATTTGCATAAGTGTATATAGTCAGGTGATGGTCAATTTCATGTGTTAACTGAGTCAGGACATGGTACCCAGCTATTCAATCCAACAGTCTTCTATAGTTTTCTGTAAACTTTACACTTAAACTGATGGACTTTGGGTAAAGCAGATTGTTTTCCTTAATGCAGATGGGTCTCACCCATTCAGTGGAAAGTGACCATCCCCAGTCCCTGAGCAAGAAAGAAACCCATGCTGTTCCAACTTGGTACTTGGTCTTCTGGTTCTGCTGGAGACTGCCTTTGCACTCATAATGCAAAATTCTTTCCTAGGTCTTTGGCCTGATTTTTGTCTCAGTAAATCTCCGTAGCGTTTGTTGGAGGTAGTCATTTTCTGCATGTGTGAGCACAGGTCATTGATTGTCCTTCCCTGAAGAACAGTCTGGCAGTGCTAGCAAGCAAAGTTCAGCTCCAGCCCATCGTTAGCATTCAGAACATTACGTGGAATCTTGTTTTCATTCAATACTTTTGTTCGGCCTCCCACATTGCTCATTGAAATTGTTGTTGCGCGTCCACAAGTTCGCTAGCGTGCACCATTACACTTGTGCATTTGTTAACGCATGAGTGTCTGCTGTGTGGCCAGCAATGGTGGGTAAAGCATGTAGGAGTAACTCGCCAATGTCTGATTTACTTAAGTCCCATTTATGAGAGGGAGATGCTAGAGACCAGATAGTCCAGAGACCCAGGTCGAAGACAAATGCTACCTACCGGTCTTTAAAAATAGTGACAAAGTGATTCCTACTGACATTCTGCTGTGCCTTACCCAGTCATCATCAGAGAAGCTTCCTCCTGCAGCAGACAGGAACAAACACAGAAACCCACAGCCAGACATTATGCAGAGAGAGGAGAGACCCGGGGTGAGGAGGAGATCTCGGACACTCAGCCCTAAACCAGCTGTCTCCCTCTACTCTCTCCTGTTAGAACTCAAGAGACCATGAGAAAGGGGAGGCAGAAAGCCTAAGAGCTGGAGGGGATGGAGAACACAGGGATAACAAGAACCATGAAACCAACTGAGCAAAGTTCACATGAACCCACAGAGGTTGAAGCAGCAAACAAGAAACAGACCTGCAAGTCTTCACCCGGTCCTCTATTATATATTATAGTTTTCAATTTAGTATCTTTATGGGACTCCTGTGTTTGTGAATGAGCAGGTCACTGACATGTGCCTTCTCTTGGGGCTCTTTTCCGTCTGTTAGTTTGCCTTGTCCGACTTCGATGTGATGTTTTGGTTTTATCTTATCATATTTTATTTTGCTTATGTTTGGTTGTCACTTAGAAGCCTGTCCTTTTCTAACAAGAGACAGAAAGAAAGTGGACCTGGATGGAGGGCAGATGGAGAGGAACAGTGGGGAGTAGAGAGAACGGAAGTTGTAATCAGGATGTTCTGTATGGGAAAATAAACTACTCTTTCGTTTTCTTTCTTTCTTTCTTTTTGTTTGTTTTTTTTCTTTTTTTCCTTTTTTTTTTTTACAATTTGTTTGTATTTTATGTGCATTGGTGTTTTGTCTGCATGTATGCCTGTGTGAGGATGTCAGATCCCCTGGAATTGGAGTTACATACAATTGTGAACTGCCATGTGGTGCTGGGAATTGAACCTCTAGGAAGAGCAGCCAGTGCTCTTAATTGCTGAGCCATTTCTCCAGCCCCTGAAAAGAACCTGTTTTCAATAAAAAGGGGAGAAATTAAAAAAAGAAACATCTAGGGAAAAAAGCACATCAGTAGAGAATACAATCACAGATAGTAAGGTGAAGAGGAATATGTATTTGGAATTGGTTGGATTTACCTCTTAATGTGATCTGTCATCCATGTTCCCATTAACCTTTAATCTGATTTCCTTTGAGTGAGTTGAGTCTAGAGAAGTCAAAATTAAGATCCATCTTTTTATAATAAAAATCTTTATCAACAAGTTATGATTCCTAATCCAAGCTTTGCCTTTGAAGCAGACTTCAAATGATTCAGTTGCATGCATCTGTTTTATAAATGAAGGAACTATGGTCAGGTGAGTTAAATGACCCACCTAGCTGATCTGGCTGGATCATTACACAGCTTCTACTGTATGTTGTTTATTCAAGGGCATGCATTACTTTCATCCTGAATGAAGGCTCAAGAAGTTCCAAAATCAAGATGAGTATTTGGGCCACTTACAATGTAAATAACAACCTTTTAAATACATGATTTGAGTCATTTATAATCATGTTCCCATTCAACATCAGAGTTCTCCAAACCAGCCATGTGTCACTCTTATTTTTAAGGGTTTAGAGATCAATGGTAAATTAATGTGTTTTCTCTGTAATTTCAAAGATTTTAAGGTATTATGAAGTTGGACATTGAATAAATTCTGTATTTTTGTGTTTACACAGAGCCTTTTATTCAGTTCTTCTATGCTGGCTCTTTTTAAAAACCAATTCCTTTGATTTGAGATTATGTTATAGTAGATGTTGCTCTGCAGCCCAGGCTGGCCTGAGTAATGAGCTTACAGGTGTGAGCCATCATGCCTGGCCCAAACATCAATTCATTATTAAGAGCTTGATCTCTGTATAGGGTTGCCTTCTTGCAAAATCTACAAATACTGTCTGTATCTCTGTTCTAAGTTATAGCACAAATGAAACACTAGCTCTCTGACTCATGTTTCCTATTACCTTAAACTATATATGGATATCTTCTTATGCATTCTGATTATAAGGCCTGGAATGATCAATTGTGATCAGTGAGGTGAACATTTTCCTGTGTCCAGCCTATTTCTAGAAGGAGTTGTTTTATAACTGCTTCCTTTAATAACCAGTTGGCTTCCTTGTACTTGAGTGAGCCTCATAGAATCACCAGCAAGCATCAAACATGGTAAACTTGCTCCATTTTCTCTTTCTCCTTGACCAGTGAAGACAAGATAGAGTCTTAAGTGCATTCAGAAGAATGTGCTAGAAATAGGAAGCATGCGAATAAATCATTACTGATAATTTTTATTATGCAGCATATTATTGCATATTTTGGTATATCTTGGTTTCTTTCTTAAACAGGAATTTTATTTGTGCCACTATTGCTAGCTACTGGACCTCGGGAATTCATTTACCTAATTATGATAAAAGTTGATTCACTTAGGAGCTGATAAAGGTGGTACCTTTGACCAAGGCTTATGACCAGAGTTCAATCCTCAGGACCCATACATTGGAAGGAGAAAACCAATCCCTGCACATAGTTCTTTGACTTCTGGACTCATGTGGTGCCTGGGGCGTGCGCGCACGCACGCACACACACACACACACACACACACACACACACACACACACAACACACACACACACAGATATTTTAAGGTTGATTCATTTAAGAAAAGGTAAGTAATAATGTCTTTGATTAACAATTGTGAGCATGACTGATTTAATGTGTGTATGATATAATGGAAGTTTAGGCACAATGAGACTGGCTATTATAGACCTCTGTAAGTATCAACTTCATTTTGCCTGCACTGCTGCTTTGGATTCCAGGATATGGCACCAGGTTCAGTATGGCATATTCATCTGAAGAAGCCATAGTCAGTCTCCCACAGGGTTTGTACATCTGTAAGAAGATAGTCCAGCAAATTGTATGATCACGTGGGTATCTCATCTATCTATCTTTCTATCCATCCATTTATCATCTATCATCTATCCATCTATCTACTGTCCCATTAGTCTCTCCATTTATTATCATCATGTTTAAAATTAATTGAATTTATTGTGTTAAGCCTACCATAGATAAAAATAATTCAGTGATAAGATACAATAGGAAAGTTCTTTGATGAAGCTTGGAGATGGTTGGGCAGTTTCTTTTGTTTATAGAAAAGAAACAAGAGAGTTTTACATAATACCCTTTGGAGCCGTCTTCATTTTTATAATTGCCTGAGATATTTCAAGGTGCTTTGCTATAAATCTGAGGACTTAAAAACATTGTTTTACAGTCTGGCTCACTAAGAATAATGACCTCTCCTGTTCCTTGTTTTTCTGGGTGATTAAGGATTTCCTGACTGGCCCCAGGCCATCTGCCCTGCCTCCCCTCCCCCCCCAGGATTTAGAATGGTATTGTCAAAAATAGTTTCTTACTCTGAGCAATTTTTCTAGTGTAAGAAGATAGAAAGTGTTTGCCACGTGTGTTCCTATCCCGCACGCAAAGCCTTCCTAGAGATGTATCTTGTTGATGGCATGAACAGCTCTATTATTTGTGCTCCTTTAAGTAAATTAGGTGTAAATTATTTCAAGGAGGCCAAAGTTCTTCTCTGTGTTCCCGTGAGGAGAATTTCACAAACACACAGCATGCCCCTCCACCCATAGATTTTGCACAGGGAGAAGAAATCAAGGAGGAGGGAGAATCGAGCTATGGTCTGGAGCCAGTCCACACCTTTCCACAGGGGTTTCCGTGGGTGATTTTTAACCAAGCTGACATGATCAGAATGTGTGGAGCAAATGACATTCTGACCACTGTGCTGGGAGACGCCTGGATAGTGTTATGCTTCCCTCATTAGGAAGATTGGGAGTAGAGTTGAGGAGTTGAACTTTTAGCTGTATCAACAGTGTGCAAGTGAAAAGGAGACTGACAAAGCAGGGCTTCCAAAATCACTGCATCCTTGCTTACTGACTGCTATGTGAAGTGTTCCGAACCTTCATCCTCAGAGATAATATAGTTATAAATTGAATCAAGAAGCATTTGGTCCAAGAATGTTGTAGTTGAAATCTTTGGGGTGTTATTTATGCCTCATTCTTCCTCAGCTGGGATATTATTCTACAGTTGCTTATATTCTCATATCCCATTGAAACAGAGTTCATAACACGCAGTAAAAATTTTAGTGTTCAGAGACATCTTCTTTAAGCCAAATTGTATATTATTTATAGCCACAGGGGATTTTAAAAATGGAAATTGAGTGTGAAATTTGTGTCAAAACATTATTTTGGTGTAGTGGTTAAAAAAAAAATTCAATACTCCCCTAACTAAAAACAAACAAAAATTAAGTATCACAGATTCACACAACAAAAGAAAAAAAATCCATGGCAAATACAACTATCTTCAAGCCAAGATGTGGGTGGGGGGAACCTTCTGATTATTTAGTAGATGATGCTGTTAGCAGTGGTTGGGGGTCTAGGTTGGGTGTTTCCAGGCCTTTTAAACTATGTTATTTTTAATTGTGTCTGTGTATATGTGTTACTATGGGCACATGTTAATGTGGATACTCACATAGACTGGAAGACAGAGATGTAATGATTGAGTTACAAGCATTTGTGAGCCACACACATGGGCTGTAAGAGCCATACTCTAGACTTCTGCAGATACAACACACACTCCTCATACTGAGCCATGTCTGCAGCCCTGGCTTTCAGGTTCTTTGCAAGGGTCCACACACATGGGCAAAAGCAGCAAGATAGCTTTATTTGAAGGGAGCATTAGGAGAGATTAGAGAAGGATAACCCACCAAGACTGGCATCAGGCCACTTAACTCAAGGGTCCCAGGTTGCAGTCTAAGTCATTTTTTATGGGGTATATAGGAAGGAGAGGCTTGCTGCTAAGGGGTGTAGCTTGTGTGACTCTCTATTTAGATTGATACATTAGGTCATGCATTCCTTTTTCCTAGTGTGCATGGGTCTTCCCATAACGCACCTGATTTCAATCCTATTCCTAGCATACTCACAGGTGTAGAATATTAAATAGGAGACATCTTTAAAAGTTCAACTGAGGAACACAATTTGCTGTACTTTGTGT
Organism: Cricetiscus sungorus; assembly: GCA_030556225.1. NCBI lineage: Eukaryota > Metazoa > Chordata > Mammalia > Rodentia > Cricetidae > Cricetiscus > Cricetiscus sungorus. The sequence continues at coordinate 17,308,041 of JANBXA010000731.1, forward strand.
ACAAAACCAGTGTGGGCCACATTGGTCTTTATTCTGCCTACTGCATGCATTGGGAATATGCCAGAAAAGGAACAGTAGATTGCTGTTAGGTTAAGAGAAAACTTTTCCATTGTTTGGAGATGGTTGTACTTGTAAATCAATGCAGGTAGGGGTTAGAGGTTGCTATGTGCATTGTTCAGCATTGTGTGTGTGTGTATGAGTATGTGTGATTTACAATTCTACTGCTGTGCATGTAACATGATCAAGAGTACTTATAGAAGAAAATGTTTATCGTGGATCGCGGTTCCAGAGGGTTCCAGAGGGAGTATAGCAGTAGAGAGCAGACATAAGTGCTGGAGCAGTAGCTGAGAGCTTGTATTAGGTCCTCGAGTGAGAGGCAGAAAGTACTAACTGGTTAGGACTTGAAACTTCAAAGCCCATCGCCCTAGTGATGTATCTCCTAATCCTTTCAAAACAGTTCCATCCACTGCAGATTAGGTATTCAAGTATATAAACCCATGAGGGTGGGGCATTCTCTCCCCTACAGTCTCTCCTCCCCCCCTCTCTCTCTCTCTCTCTCTCTGTGTGTGTGTGTGTGTGTGTGTGTGTGTGTGTGTGTGTGCTGGGAGCCTGCCAATTTCATTGTTAGAAGAGGAGTATGTGTATAACCCAAAAAGAGTGGAGACTCCAGGTTGCTAAGATGGTCCTTGGGATTGCTTGCCTCAGCATATAACAAGGAGTCATATATAAACATATCTAAAAGCATATTCACAGGGTGTTTACTAGCATTGTTTAGATTTATCCATGGGCATATCATTGGACACTCAGTTGCCAGTGTTCTCAATGTCTGTAAAAAGAATTTTATGTATGTTAAGGGCTGAAAGTCTCCCTTTCAGTTGTACTCCAGAAGAAAAACATAATTTTACTTTTGCCAGCCACGGGACTTTAAAATTCTCCAACCAAAACCAAAAGAGTAGAGTCACAAAATACTGCTCTCCAGGAACAGCTGACTGAGAGGCACAGATAAACGAGTCTGTTAAGGTGGCTAATCTGGAGACAATCTGGACACACTAATAAAGGCAGGATAGGACGTGTAAGGATCAGCGATGCCCGGACTGCCTGACTGGGCTGGACAACGACAAGGCATACAGGAGGCCATCTGGACGAGATAATAACCACTTCTGTATCAGACTGGGCCTGTTCTCAGAGAAGAGAAAGAAAACAACAGGCTTTGAATATTGCATGGTTTATACAAAAGGACAAAATGAAAATATGCACAGTTATGGAGTGTGGGCTTAGTCGGCATAAAGAAGGTCTTTGGTTAGTCTCAGGATCTTCCTACTTAGTGACACACGAGGACGTTGGTGCTTATCCTGGTGCAGTGTGCTTTACAAGACCGTCTTGAAATAACAAAAACCAGGAAGGAGGCACTTACCTCACTTGGGTTTTTTTTGTTTTCCATTTTCTACACATTATTTGTTGTCCCCAAGGAAGTCATTTTAAATTTTGCTTGAATTGAAAGTTGTAACTATTCTTTTGCATTGTTTTAAAATAAACTGTCATAGCGGTCTTGCAGTGTTGTAATGGTGACCACACCCCCCTGGGCGTGGCCTCAGGCAGATGAAAGCAAAGCGCTAAGCTTGAGGCTGGCTTTCCTTGGCACCTTCTTTCTGGAGGGTCAGCTGAGCCGGTAGGAAGGGCATGGAAACGCTCCTTTTTCGTATTTTCCTCTGTAATTGGTCCCCAATAAACACCCATTTGTCAATTATTTTGGGTCTAGTGAAATAATTACATCCTCGCCTTTAAACTATTTTCAGGGTTGAATGTTTTATGGGGAGAGAACAAATCAGACACCACAAACTTGTGAGTGTGAGGGTTTCCAGGAAGTTACCATGGCTCTTCTCAGTCATATGATTTAAAAGACAGTAACCGCATTGTGTGATTAGAATCCTTCATGTCACATAAACATTGCTTTGCCTGTGGTAATTGAGGACCCCCTCTCCACGCCCGCCAAAATGACTTCTTGAGTAAACTGCTTTCATTGTATGGAGTATGCTGTTTCTGCTCTGACGCTGTTATTCAGTGTCAATCAATGCAGTGTCAAAAAGCTGAACAGGAAAAGTAGAAAGTAGTTTCAGAAAAGAAAACAAATAATTCTGCCTTCTAATTCTCTCCATTTAATGTTCCTCTGTTTTCCCCAATGCATACTTCAGGTTGTAGTTCTTTTGGGGTTTTTTTGGTTTGTTTGTTTGTTTTTTGTTTTTGTTTTTGTTTTGTTTTTGAGACCAGTTTTATATTTTGCAGGTCTTGCCTTCTAACTACTATATAGGTGACAATGACCTTGAGCTTGTCATCCTTCCACATACTGTTGGGATTCCAGGCTGGAGCCATGACTGTTTTCTGTTGGGTTGAGCTTAGGGCTTCTTGCATCCTAGGAAAACACTTTATCAACTTAACTATATCCCCAGGCCTCCAACTCTGCTTTTTAAAAAACTCTCTAACTGTTGCCAGAACATTTGAACTGATGTTGGCTTCCAGGAATGGGGATAAGGAGGGAAGGGAATGGAGATTTACTTTACTGGGTGCAGAACACATTACACTGATATTTGATTTACTGTATGGATCTCTGGGAGGTTGAAATCATTGCCTCTGTTTTATAGATGAGAAAACCAAGACTCAGAAAAAGTAAGTGAATCAGCTAGAGCTGCATGTATCAAGTGAGCCAGCCAAGAATGTTGCACGGAGAAAGGGTCTAAGCAGAGATGGCATGCCCACACCCACCTCTTTCCCCCATCTTAACAGCATCCTCAATTCTAACCCTCAACTTCTTCATGATTTCTCTAAGGCCTTCACTGTCTAAATAAAACGTGGGGGAAACAGTGCAGCCTGTGTGTGGCTGGGGCAGCTTTTGAATGTATTTTGAAGCCAATATTAAATGTTGATTCCAAGAGGGAGTTATTTATTGAATCGTCAAGTGCAATCACACCTTGGGCTTTCTTTGGTGGTCTCCCTCTTAGTAATGACAAAGTAAGACATAGTTTATTTTATGAGAATGGAGAAAGTCACAGCACAGGGTGGTCTTAAATTTCACAAAGCTTTTGTTAACATAGGTTTTTCCAATCCTCAAAGTCACACTTCTATGCATAAACAGAAGTTTTAAGAGTCATATGTTTTCAATGGGCACAGGCTCCTCAGTAAGCAGTCCTTGGGATTTGCCATTCACTCCTGGTAGCTGACTAGGGGAGATCTGTGATGAAATTCATTGTGTGAACAAGTTACTCTCCACCAACTGCCTCAGATTTTATTTTATGGATTTTAAATGTTGCTAATAGCTGTATTATGAAATTTAACACGCTTGCTGCTTTATGATTAATTTTTCACTTCAAACACATGAGAATTGACTTTCTTGCATTCCAGCATGTATTTCCCTAGGCATGACTGTCTGAAAGGAATTAAACTCAACTAATATTTTTTCTTCTTGGCTTGAAACATTCCCAGGGCTTTGTGAAATAGGGGCTCAGGTTATATTTACAGCCCAAAGAAAAATCCACTTAAATGTATGTTAAATTGCAGAGTCAAATAATAATTATGACACATACCTACCAAATTTGTAATATTTAAATTTGTTTAAATAAATTAAAATAATTATTAATTTAAATATATTGTAAATTTAATCATAAGCCATGCGCTGGCTTCTATCTTTATTTGTTTTTTATTAAATATTGTATTAATTAAAATTTTCATATTGTGTTAATAGAAATTAACAAAGGACATATTCTTACAAAATATTTCAATATCAATTTGAATCATTTACTATTATGACATTTATTTTCAATTAAATTATTTACCTGTACCAAAATTAATAACACTAAGGTATTTATATTCTTGTCTGTGTGTAGACTTTTGTGTATGCTTTTTTTAAATTTCCAAAATACATCAGCTAATTGCTTCCTACCAGACAATTTTGCATTAGAGTTCTCTTTTAGTGAGTTACCATGTGCTTATAGACATGGAAGTAGTTCAGTGTGACATGTCATTAGTTGTGCTTATTGCAGACTAGTGCTGTGTGTTGTTAGCAGTAAAATGTAGCAAGAACCTGAAAGAATAAATAATAGATGTAAGCAGTTGTTGCTCCAAGGACCAAGATAGTGTCTATTGCAGAGTCTTCTTCCTCCAGGGCTGAAAAAGTTCTGGTGTCATCTCAGAGGAAGTCTGCATGAATGAACAGCAGAAAAGCCCACTTCTCTGCCATGCTGGTGGAATTTTCTAGAAGTCTACCCCCAAGGATGCTGAAGAAAGTTGAGTTTAGGAAAGCCTCTTATCACACATGTTCTCTTAGCCACCAGAGGAAGGTGCAGGGTGGCCTGCTGGCCACCGTACTCTGTATGAGCCCATATGTAATTGTTTCTGCAACCTAATAATAAGAGTTGCAATTTGTAGACTATGCATATGGAAGGAAGAATTTGCAGATAGGGTGGCAAGTTTCCCATGGTTGGGATTACTGTGCCAAGGCATAAGAGTCTTTATCCTTGCAACAATGTGATGGGAGCAAGACCTAGTGAAAGTTGTCTTATGCCTGTACCCTCTTGGTGAAGAGGAAATAATGATCTTTTATGTTTAATAAAATGGTTAAGAAAATAGTAAGTGTGTTTAAGAAAATTCGGGCTGTTTTTTTCATGCTTGAGATATTTACAAAATACATATAAATATGTAAAATTAACCTCCAGGGGTAATAGATGGAAATAGAAATCTCTCAAAGGAAAGTACATATGTGCATCTATTGGGAGAGTGGTAAGTGGGTATGTATACCTCCAGTCTTACCTCTGCCCACTAAAAAGGGCTAGAGATGGCACCCCAGTAGCTAACGAGCATGCCTACCATCAAGATGTCAATCTTCAAATACTATTCTGCTGATGTTCAGATACTATCTTCTACCAAAAGTGGAGAGAATTGAGTTCAGAAATGAGTCCACATGCATACAGTGAACTGTTTTATTAAAAACATGTCAAGACTATTGAATGAGGAAGTAACAGTCCTTTCAACAGTTGATGATGTGGCAACAAAATATCTGTAGCAAAATAATGAAATAATAATTATATCATTTTTATGTATTAAAGACTTAAATGTGAGAATATGTGACTCTTAAAAATATTAAATCAGAGAGAGGGAGAGAGAGGGAGAGAAAGAGAGAGAGAGAGAGAGAGAGAGAGAGAGAGAGAGAGAGAGAGAGAGAGAGAGAGAGAGAGAACGAACCTTGGAAATCAGGAAAATAAAACTTTCCTGCTTGTCCACCAGTAACCTCTACCAAGAGAAACATAGCACCAGCTGGCAAAGAGAAAACACTTGAGTCCAGATCCACTTTCAAAGAACTGGTGAAAAGGGTTAATTGAACAAAAAGGCTAGCATGGTATCAGACATTTTAAAGTGACTGAATATATTGTAGTTTAATATTGGATGTAGCCATGTTAAATATTATTTTTGATATCGGCATTATACATATTAACATGGATCTGTCTGGAAGGGATTTTATTTTTTTTTTTTTTAAAAAATCAACATTTATTCCAGATCAGTTAAGAGTGTGGCCCTCATGTATGTGAAGTTATGCAAATTTTTGACTCAACCCTTTTATTAGGTGCAACCTTAGGCAAGGTATAAAATCCCTAGCTGTTCTTTTTCTTCATTCATAAAATAGGATTAAACTTGAGTCTGCCTAGTGGGGGTTTGTGAAATGGATACAGTGTGTCCAGCACAGAGGTCAGCAGCTGGTAAAGCATAAGTCCTCATCAAATACTTAACCATTTATTAAGGCTTTAGAAAACTGAGATTCTACAGTGTTCTCTCTCTCTCTCTCTCTCTCTCTCTCTCTCTCTCTCTCACTCTCTTTGTGTGTGCATGTGTGTGTGTGTGTGTGTGGAGGTGTTATGGATATCTGGCTATGTAGAATGTAGAAGTCAAGGTGAGGTATTTTTTTCAATCATCTATACCACTTCGTTTGAAATGGATCTCACTATGTAACACTTATTGGCCTAGAATGTACTGTATAGACCAGGCTGGCTTCAAAAATCAGAGATCCACCTGCATCTGCCTCTCAAGTGATGGGATTAAAGGTACATGTCACCATGCTTGTGATAGGATCTCTCACCCAGCCAAAAGATCACCAGTTGGCTAGAATGGCTTGCTAGCAAGCTGGAGTCCTTTTCTCATGCACAGGGATTCCAATGTGTGCTACCGCCCCTGGATTTTCATGTGGGTGCTGTGGATTCAAACTCAGGTCCTCAGTCTTATGTGAGAACACTTAGCTTCCTGTGCCATCTTCTCAAAGTAGGTTTCAAATAACATAAAACAACTTAAGTAATTCGACTATCGAATATTTCCTTACAGATAAAACATTCCAAGAGCACAAAGTGAGACCTTTGAGACCACTGCCTATTGATTAGTTTGTATTTCTGAGTGATGACCGTAAAGAATGTTAGAAAGGGCAGGGTTTGGTTCTGAGTCAGAGTTACGATCTCGTATTTCCTTCCGAGTCTCCATGTGCGTTCTTACCCGTACACAAGTGTGTAAGTATATGTATGCGGAAACCGGAAGTCAACCTCCGGTGTTGTTACTCAGCATATCTTCAATTTGTTTTTGAGACAGGATCTCTCCTTAGCCTGGAGCTCACAATTAGGCTAGGCTAATTGGCCAGTGAGACCTAAGGATCCTCCTGTCTCTTTCTCTCCTGGCTTGAGAGTATAAGCACATGTCACTAGTCAGTTCTTCCGTCTCTCCCTCCTTCCCTCCCTTCATTCTTTCTTTCTGTGCATGTGGTTTCTGGGTATCGAGTTTAGATCCTCACAGCTGCAAGACAGTGAGTGTTTGAAATGTGTTTCTTAATTCCAATATTGACTGATAGGAAATCAATGCAAATATACTACTGTAAATCAATGCAACTTTTAGGTAAGGTCAGAATACGGCCACATTGCTAGCTGCTTTTCTAAGTAGTCACAAATGTTACATGGAAAGAATTTAAATGTGATTTATAGAAAAGCACCCCTTCCATTTTGTTAAATGCAAAACTATGTCATCCCAAGTTTTGGTGGTTAAAAAAAAAAAAAACCAATAATGATGTGCTAGACTTGAGTTTTCAGAGCAGATTAACCCAATAGTCAATATATGACATGTTAAAATTGGACATAGCATTTGGCCAAGTCTCTGAATAACTCACAAACCTAGAAGAAAAATGAATTGTTTTCAGGATAGTTTTAGTACAGTGTCCAAAAGAAACATTCCTGTAGCTTCATAAAAAAACACCACTGTTATTTATTGCAGATATTTTGAGGTGACAAAAACAAAATTATGTTGTATGATACACAGCATTTCTAAACACCCACTCAAAATGTGATTCATTTGTTCTAACAGCTTGTTTCTCATGCTAACTTCTCGCTTTCTCTTATTGAATGGTTTCACTTGGGTAACTAAAGTACCAATTAGTACCCCCCCCCCAAATTGTGCATCTGTGTGAGAAAAAAAGCCACATTCAGGAGCATCAAGTGGAAGTTGATGTTCAAGTTCTTCCTAGGGTATCCTTGAAAATGAAAGCGAATCTCCAAACATTCAAATAGTTTTATGTGATGGTTAACATTAGCTATCAGCCTGACAGTGTCTAGAGACACCTGGGGGTAGGCAAGCTTCTGGAAAAGTCTGGGAGGGATTATCTAAGTTAGGTTAAGTGAGGGAAGAGGATCCACATTGAATGTGGCAAGATCATTCTTCAGGCTGGTTTCCTAGACTGTATAAGAAGGAATAGCCAGCTGGACATGAGTGTTTATTGCTCTCTGCTTCATGACTGCAGACAAAATGACCAGCTACCTCATGTTTCTGCTCCCAGGACTTCCCTACCTTGGCGAGGTGGCCAGTACCATTGAACTGTAAGCTAAAGAAAACCTTTCCTCAAGTTACATTTGTCTTTTTTTTTTTTTTTGTCAAAAATCAGGTTTTCATAGGTGTGTGGGTGAATATCAGGGTCTTTGATTTGATTCCATTGGTTCATGTGTCTGTTTCTATCCAAATACCCAACTGTTTTCATGACTATGGCTCTATATTAGAGCTTGAAGTTAGGAATGATGATGCCTCCAAAAATTTCTTTATTGTATAAGATTGTTTTAGCTATCCTGTTTTTTTTTCATATGAACATGAACATTGTTCTTTCAAGGTCTGTGAAGAATTGTGTTGGGGTTTTGATGGGGATTACATTGAATCTGTAGGTTGATTTTGGTATTATCGCTATTTTTATTATGTTGATCCTACCTATCCAAGAGCATAGGAGATCTTTTCTTTTTTATCTCTTCAAAGACTTAAAGTTCTTGTCATACAGGTCTTTCACTTATTTGGTTAGAGTTACCCCAAGATATATTATATTATTTATGACTATTATAAAGAGTGATGTTTCTCTGATTTCTTTCTTTATCATTTGTGTATAATAAGACTACTGATTTTTTTTTTGAGTTAGTCTTATATCCCATCATCTTACTAAAGGTGTTTATCAGTTGTAGGAGTTCCCTGGTAGAATTCTTGTGGTTACTTATGTATGCTATCATATCATCTTCAGTTAGCAAAAGTTTGAATTCTTCCTTTCCAATTTGTATCCCCTTGATCTCCTTTTGTTGTCTTATTGCTCTAGCTAGACCTTCTAATACTATATTTATTCAATATGGAGAGAGTGGACAGCCTTGTCAAGGAGGACCCTAAGGGGGACACATGATCACCCTAAGAAGAGGAAATGGATGAGTTTTCAGTGGTAAAAGTGGGAGTGGGGACAGTAAATGGGAGGAGATAGGAGATGAGAACATGAGGTAATGGGATGATGGAGTTGGGGGAGGGATGTAGTGGAAGACCAAGGAAAGAAATAACTCAATAGAGGGAGTTATTGTGGGGCTAGAGAGAAACCTGATGCTAGGGAAATTCTTAGGAATCCACAAGAATGATCCCGGCCAAGACCCCTAGCAATAGCAGAGAGGGTGCCTAAACTGGCCTCCCCTGTAATCAAATTGGTGACTACCCAATCTGTCATCATCCCATGGGTACCTGCACTCACATGTACATACCCCTACAGAGACACACATAATTCAACTTATAAAAATAAACATGAAACCCCATGCTTATACAATCCCTTCACTTCCACTGAAGCAATGAGTAGTTAATTTTAATTCATCCCTCAACGTTCTTCCCAAAGAGGTCTTCAAGTGTTCTCTACAAATAATTATTTAGCATTTAAAAATAACCACAAGAAAAATCTAAGTAATGCAATGATCTAGTAAGTGTTCCCTAAAGAAAAATCATCATGCTTACAACCCTACTATAGTTAATTTTCCTTCTTTATTGTAGACTGTCACCCTTTCCATCAGCATTATTTGTCTGGTAGTTATTCACCAGGCACTTATATGTCAGACTCAGTAGTGCTGATCATATTATATGAAGGTGATTTACAAAATCAGTGTAGTATCTCAGCTAAGACTACTGGTTTTACATAGTAGCTCAAAGCCAGAGTTATTGCTGCTTCTCTATCCTTTCTTTCCTTTTATATAAAATCAAACAGTAAATTCTCAAATCATGTCATTGTCATAAAATCCTCAGCACATGTTCTAGACAAGAACCTGTTAGGCTTTGAGAACGCTCCAGAACAGATGAAGGAGAATGGTTGAATTGTACGCTAAGTGATCAGTCAAGAGGAACTGGAGCGGAGCATCGCAGAACAGTGTCTGCTGCTGTGACTTGTTCTATACAGTTAAAGATGGCTCACTGTAAACACTTAAGATGGATCAACTCTTAAGTTTAACAAATCTGAAAAGATCTAATTGTGTTGGCCAACTTGAGTTTCTATAATCATATTTGTGAAACTGAGTTAAAAACTATTCACAGAACATTGTGACATTTTGGAGTAAATATCTCTGGGTTAGATACCAAGGCTTACTTACTGAGTATCCAAAAATGTCTCATAATAATATAAATATTTCTGTGAATTATAAAATACTTGAATTAATTGACATCTTGAGATTTATTTACTATGGAACTCAAGGACTTTACTTGGTTGCTAGAATTTGGGCTAATGCTTCATATTTTCTTATACCACTGTCCTTCTTTGCAAATATCTTTATGTTAAATTATAATTAGAGTTACTTGCTGTCAATTAACACATCCACATTTAATTAAGATCAAAACTAATCTTTTAAAAAATTAATAGATCTCCATCATTTTCTTGGGGCTAGAAATGAGAATAGAAGATAATACATGTTGAGTATGCAATGTGCATTGTTCATATCCAATGTGAAACAGAGGACAAACTTCAGAGAATTATTTATTTTTTTAATTTAATTTTTTTGTTTTTTTTTAAGACAGGGTTTCTCTGTATTGTATTAAAGCGTGCCTTGGAACTAGCCCTGTAGACCAGGCTGGTCTTGAACTCACAGAGATCCACTTACCTCTGCCTCCTGAGTGCTGGGATTAAAGGTGTGCACCACCAACGCCTGGCTAAAATTCAGAATTTTTTTTTAAGCAGTAAAACTGATGCCCTAAAGTACTAGAAACAGTTTCAGGGAAAATAAGTTCACAATATTTTTGATTATGAACAATTATTTTATTTTTCTTAGAGACCCTTAACACATGCTAGTCCTGTGCATCTAGAAGCCCTGTCATAAGAAACAGATACCTGTGTTTACTACCTCTATGTCCCATAGTTATTTGTGTTTCGGGATGCTTTCAGTTTTAGAACAATGATTCCTATCTCATGGGGCCCTAGAACTCTAAGGAACATCCTTTGGAAAAGTTGACATGCAATATGAGTGAACATAATTTATGAGTGAACATAAGAGGTATACATACATACAATAGCAGAATACACCACCTGTGGTTAAGTAGAACAGGCTGTCTTGGTGTATGCTATATACTCTGAAGGTTTATGGCTGAATCTATTGTCTGGAACACAGTAGGTACTTGACAAATTATCTTTGGAAGAAAATTTATTGTGATATGCAAACCTTCACTCTCTCCACCCCAGCTAATTTCCAAAAGACATCTTGATGTTTTTACATGTGATCAGACAGGAAGTCAAGTTTATGATGACCACCTGTAACTGGAACTCTGCTTGGTGTATTTTAACTTATGTTAAAGCAAGGAGCTGCTTTTCATGGTTGTAAAATGTTGCCTAGTGTGAAACCCTAGCACGCTGAAGCAGACCCCTTAGCCATGAACCATGAGAAGATTGTTTTCTCGATGTTACACATCCCCTGCCCTTGTTGAAGAACACAAATAGTCTCCAAAGTGCAAAGTCCCCTTGGGCCCCACAAAGTTCTGGCATCCTTATGACTTTTCTTAGGATTTGTTGCTTTTAAGAACTTTTGTTTTGTTTTTGTTTGTGTTTTCTATTTCTTTGGAAATCGCATGCTCAAATCCACCAAGCATTTTGTTATTTAAAAATCTGCTATCCATTTTCTTTTGTATGTATAATTTTTATTTATCACATATTCATTGCATATAGCGATAGATATAATGGAGCCATTCATACAAGTAAATAATGTATCTTGAGCATGAATTTCCTCCTTTATTTCTCCTCACTCCTTTCATTCTTCGCCTTTTTTTTAATCCAGAATCACTTTTACTTTAATGCATTCACATGCATCTGTATAATTACATACATATTTGTATGATTTTATACATATGTATGAAATTATATATCTTTATATACAATATATTTCATATATAATTATATATCCATCTAAATATATACATATATATATATATAAAATTCATTCTGAGTCTGGCTTATTTCATTTAATACAAAGACTTCCAAATAATCTTGATTTCCTGCCAGAAACATAGTTTTGCTTTTCTTTATGACTGGATTAAGTTGGCTGTGTGTCTATGGGACACTTCTGTGTCCATTCATCTATTAACAGACACTTAGCTATTTTGAATAGTGTGAAAATAAACAACAGTATGAAAGTATTACTGTGTTATTTTGACACATATTCCTTCATATAAATACAGTGGGGTGACACAGCTGAATCATTTCTACTTTTAGTTTTTTGAAGCACAGACAATATTCAATGGCTATACTGTGTACATCCCTCCAAAAATGAATTAACACGTCCCTTGCCCTTTATCCTTGCCAGTCTTTGTTGTTGTCTGTCTTTTTTTTGTTGACAGCTGCTCTGATTAGGGTTTGATGGACTCTCAAGTCTAATTTTAATTTGCATGCACCTGGTGTCACAGGGCAATGGGTATTTTCTTAATATATTTATTGCAGTTACTTCATCTTTTGAGACTTTTATGTTGGTCAGGTTCTTCATTGATTTGATTGTTTGAATTTTTGTATTTAGTTTTTTGAGTTCTCCAAACGTCTTAGATATTTTCCTGTAGATGTATATTGAGAAAATATTTTTCCCATTCTGAGGACTTGTTTTTCGGTTGATAGTTTCTTTTGCTGCACAGAAGGGTTTGAATTTTATGCAGTTCCACTTAGCTATTCTTGGTTTAATTTATGACTACTTTTCAAAATGTTTTCTCTATATCTGTATCTTGAAGTGTTTCCTGTATGTTTTGGTCTTATATCAAAGTCTTTGATCCATTTTGAATTGACTCATGTTCTGGGTGAGATGTAACAGTTTCGTTTTTCTAAATGTGAATATTCAGTTTTCTTAGCACTATTTCTTGGAGAAGCTGTCTTTTTTCCAGGATTATATTTGGACAATTTTGTTTTGTCAGAAAATATATGTGGCAGTAGATCCTAGGGGTTTTCTGGTGGCATTCACCAAGTCTCTTATTTATCGAGTCTTATTATCTGCTGTGGCAATAATTTGGCTTCTTGCCTTTCTTTGCATTACATTTATTTCCTTCTTTTATCTTATTGCTCTAGCTAAGGCTTTGCGCTTTATGTTCAACAACACTGGAGTATCCTTGTCTCATTCTTGATTTTGAATGAAATGCTGTCAGTTTCCCTCCATTTGTTATATGTTGGTGGTTCTGTTGTGATGAGCCTTATACGGGGTATGCTTCTTGTTTATAGATTGTTGTTTTTATCATGGAGAGGTGTTTAGTCTTATCAAATCACCTGCTGATTTGATCATGTGATCAGTCTGCTTGTGTGAAATATTACAGTTATTGGCTTGTCTATGTTGAGTTATATTGTATCCCCCAAATGGATGCAACTTGATGACTATGAATCCTTTTTTGTTTGTTTGTTTGTTTGTTTTGTTTTGTTTTGTTTTGGTTTGGTTTTGATTTTTCGAGACAGGGTTTTTATGTATTGCTTTGGAGCCTGTCCTAGAACTAGCCCTGTAGACCAGGCTGGTCTTGAACTCACAAAGATCCACCTGCCTCTGCCTCCTGAGTGCTGGGATGAAAGGTGGGTGTGTGCCACCAATGCCCAGCCTATGAATCATTTTTTAAGTGTTGAACTCAGTTTGACAGTATTGAGATGTTTTTGCATCCATATTCATCCAGAAGATTGGTTTATAATATTTTCTTGTTGTGTCTTCAACTATTTTTGGCATTAATTTGAATGTGAAGCTTTGTAAAATAATGAATTTATAAGGATTTGTCCTCTTTCTATTTTATTGGTGCACTTTAGTAATTTGTGAGAACTGAGTGGGGAATCTGTCTGGGACTGGCTTTAATCTCCTTGGTGTTTAAGTTGTTCACATCCCCTTGGTTTCATTTTTGTGGGTGATACATGTCTAAAAATTAATTCATTTCTTTAAGGTTTTCCAATTTATTGGGATATAGGTCTTTCAGAGAATGTTGTAAATCATCTGAATTTTATTATCTGTCAAAATGTCTCTCCTTTCATCTCTGATTTTATTAATTTGAATCATCTTTTCTTCCTTGATATAGTTAGAAATTTATCAGTCATATTTATCTTTTTAAATTTCTGTTATGATTTTCATTATGTCTTTGATTTGGAATTGGGCTTGTTTTTGTTTTATTAAGATCATGGAATGAATCATTGAGTTATATAATCATGATTTCTCTGACATTTATAATTATGTATTTTCATTTTATTACCACTCTTCTTGGTTCTCTCTTATTTTCATATTCACACAATTCTAAAACTCCAAATTTTCCCTTCTGATTTCTCCAATGACCCATTTATTAATCAGTGGTTTAATTTTTAATATTTATAATTTGCATATCTTGTTTCTCTTGCAGATTAGTTCTAGTTTTACTCCATTGAGTACAGATAGGATATAAGAAATTATTTCACTTTTCTTGAATTTATAAAGCTATACTTTGTGTCTTAACTACTGGCTACTCAGAGATGTTCTATGGATTCCTGATAAGAATGTATATTTTGCAGTATTTGAATGGAACACTATGTAGATGTCTGTTAAGTTCAATTTATCTCTAATGCACTGTCATTTAACTCTGTTTCTTTGCTTATTTTATTGTGATGACTTGTCCATTGCTAAGAATTTCTATTGAAGTCACTCTCCATTATTATGTTGAGAAAAATTAATGCCTTTATATAAAATAGTATTTGTTTATAAATTGGATGCACTAATGTTCTGTGTACATGTTTAGTGCTGCTATATCACCTTTGATAGATTGTCTCCATAATGTTAATATTAATATCAAGTGAACATATTTGCCTTATAAATAGTCTTTTAAAAGACTTTTATTAGACATTATTTGAACAGCTCTATTTTTTCTAGTTCCAGTATCTATCTTCAATTATTTTTTTAACATATTTACCATAAGACCATGTTTGTCTTTGTCAGTAATGCATTATCTCAATCAATCTTAAATTCAGAAGTGCAGAATTTTTGTTAATCACAGTTAATTCTTTGGTCCCAGCTAATCTACACACAGATTTTTAATTCAAAACATGATACAAATACTCAAATGATGTCTTTGCTTCCCTCTAGAACAAGTTAGTCTTCCATTGTTTGTATTTCTCTCATAATTATCTTGTAGGTTTCTGCAAAAGCTCACTGATCTCTGAGAAGCCAATGGCTTTTCCAGCCCCCAAACTTCAAAATTCTTCACCTTCTTCCGTATGTTCAGCTTCATCATAGCACCCACTGCTGGAACCAATTTCTGTCTAGTTTGCTTTCCACTGTGTGATAAACATCACACACAAAAGAAACCCGTGGGGGAAAGGGCTTTCATGATGTCTTTCATCATCCACTAGGGAAGCCAGGGCAAAAGATTAAGGCAGGAACTAAATCAGAGAGCATGGAGAAACACTGCTTACTGGCTTGGTTCCAGGTTCATGTTAATTTACCTTTCTTATTAGCTCAGGTCAACACATCTAGACAAGGTACTGACCACAGTGGACTTGGATTTCATACATCAATTAGCAATCCAGAATATGCCCTCAAGACATGCCCTATGATAAATCTGAAGTAAAGAATTTTTCAACTGAGGTTCTCTCTTCCCAGGTGTGTCAAGTTGACAACCAAGATTAACCACTACAGTTAGTGTTAAAATATTTTTATTTTCTTTCTTTTGTACTTTGCTATTTTAGATATTCACTTTGCATACAAATTTAATTATATTCTTGTCATTATATCAATCTATTATAATTTATTATTGTTTCTCTAACTATTCTGTTTATTTGTCTAAGGATCATCTCGTATTCAATCCCTATACATTCTCAGTCCTACTTTATTTCCATCTACTCTTTTCCATTTTATCGCTACACAATTTTATATAATTTTAATAGCTTTAAATATATTTAAACTTTATTCACTTTGATAATATATCCTCCCAACATTTCCTCCTTTTAATTTGGTTTACCTTCTCTATTTTTCTGTTGTTTTTCTAGTATTTTTAATTTTATTCAGATCGTTGTTTTTCCATTTATGCCCTTAGTTCCTAATACCATAGTCAGTATTTAGTATATCCTGTATAATCCTTCTTTTCATGTTCCACAAACCTTGTTGGAGTTGAAGGGGTAATTGTTTGTAGTTGAATGTTATTGTGTTTTCTTAACAAGGTATCCATCAGTTTTGTTTCATCTATCAGTGGTTGCCTTTGCAATAGTATTCTCTTAGTGGAGTAGTGATAGGACTGTCTTGTTGACAAAAGAGAATGGGAAGAGTATGGTGTACAATGATATATTTGTGTTCTAAGTTGACAACGAGTCAATGTGTCAACTTGAAACGACTAGTCTTGGTTGTCAACTTGACATAACTGGAAAGGGAAAAATTCAGCAGAAGAATTGTCTCCATCAGGTCGGCCCTGTGGGTATTTATGTAAGGACATTTACTTAATTTCTAATTAATATAGGAGGGTCCAGCCCACAGTGTTCAGGACCATCCATAGGAAAAATAGGCCTATGGTAATAAAAAAGGCAGATTAACCTAACTAAGCCTAGAAGATGTTGATCATTGTAGCTTGTTGTTTTCCGCCAGCCTGCCTGCCACTAGTCTGGCACGCTGGCCCCAAATAACACTCAGAGACTCTGTATATGATACAATCCCATTGGCCAGTTTCCATTATTGTTTATAGGCTAGCTCTGTCTTAATTATTAAACCATTTCTACTTATCTAAGTATTTCCATGTGGTCATCTTATGGGGAGCTGCCACCGGTATCTTCTTTCTCCAAGCTCTCCATGCTGACTCTTCCTAACTACTTCCTCTTTCCTCCTCCTAGTCTCCTAGCCCCGCCTATCTAGTTTCCTATTGGCCAACAGCTTTATTAATTAACCAGTATGAGAAACATATTTACAGAATAACATCTCACATTAGATCATGATGTTAAAACAGCAACAGAAAGCAAACTAAATACCATCCGATATCTCTTTTTCATCCATTAACCTCCATTGGCTTTCTGGGTTGTATTATGAATTTAACTATGCTGATGCCAGAGATGCTTATCTAGACTTTTAATTCAAACTTATTTGATTATATTGATTATATTTCTCTGTATTCAGTGTCTCAGTGGAGCTTAATAGAGTGCTTATGATGTTCAATTTCTACCCAGGCATCAGCAATGGTCAACTCTTCTTTAGGAGTTTCTTAGCCTTTAATATGGTTTGCTCCTTTTGAATCTCTAGCCCATTCAGCTCCTATTTCCCAAGTATACTGAGTAGGGCCACTTTTCCCATGTAAATTGTAATGCCCCAGGGTTTGATGTGACCGTACTCAGTCCTGTACTTACCACTGCGGCTGACTATTCATGTCTTATGACATGAGTCACCTTTCTATCTACCAACTGTGCTCTTAGCTGCAGTATGTTTACTCCACCTAGTTTCACCAGAGTGATGATGTGATATTGTGGTCTCTAGGATCTTGTGATTTGTGTTCATCGTGGGTGATGAGTCCTTTAGTCTTTGGGAATGTGATTGTGTAGTTTTCTACTCTTTGGGCAGAGTCATTTATTTTTAGAATTTCTCATGTGATATGTTCTCTCCTTGTACCAGATTAAAAGAAAATGATATAGGATACAAATGGTTGATTGCTTCCCAGAGTAGGCTTCACAAAGTTTGTGGCTTTGTTGTGTAAATTGTATTTTTGGTATCTTTTTTTCTAGACATTTTCTATTTTTCTTACTTATATATCCAGATAAGGTAGAACTACTACCCCTTTCTTTTGTCCATAAACTCCAACAACAAGCATTTGCTTAATTTCATAAATTTTTGAAATGTTTATAGACTTCTACAGAGGTAGAGATGACCTAAAGTTGTCTCTTGGCCCAATAATGAAGCTCATCAAAACCAACACCATAGTTCTTCATGAGAACAAGTATGTTCTTACTATACACAGAAGTCTGTGTTATCCCAGAGAACAGTCTGGGAATGGTGGCAGATGCTCATTATTATGGCATTCAGAAGACTGAGATGGGAGGATTACAAGTTTGAAGCTAGCCTGGGCTACATAATATCACCCTATGTGGATAAACAACAAAACAAAACTGTAAATATTTGATGGGTTCTGAATATGAAACCTCCACAGACTCCTAGACTAGGTGCTAAAGCATTAGCTCTCCAGTCAAGTGGCAGTACTATTTGGGAAAATTATAGACACCTCAGGAAGTGGAACCTAACAAAAAAAGTAGAGGCCACTAGGGACAAACTGTCCCTGTTCTGTCCTTCCTGCCTCTTTCTTCTTGCTCCCTATCCGCTATGAGGTAGACAGCCTTACTCCACCATACACTATCATGAAATTCTCCACAAGTATATGGAGGCTCTAAAGCCACAAGGCCAAATAAACCATTGTCTTTAAGTTATTCCCTCAGTAGTTCTGGTAATAGAACACTTCATGTCTATTCTTCATTTTTATTTCCCAATCTCCTCTAAGCTGACTTCGTTCACTGAATTGCTCACTGATAAGGACCTCTATACAATAGGGTTGGGGCTAATGAATCCTTTGTTACCCTTTCTTCTCCTCACCTTATTACAGCTCTAAGCAACATGTACTAAGTTCATGTTTCCTCCTCAAACGTTGTCTTTGACTTTTGCAACTTTTGTATAGGTTATCTTTTTTTTTTAACTGTCTATTCTTTTTATTCATTTTTAAAGACAGGGTCTTTCTATGTAATCCAGTTTTGGCCTCAAATTCTCCAATTTTCTTCTACCTCAGGTTTTCAAGTTTACTCTCATGGGTCACTACGCCTGGCTTCTTCATTCTTTTACAATTTTCAGATCTTGGCTCCTGTGCTTCATTGGATAAATTCTTTCTTCAGGTGATTTCATACTAAGGTTCTACATTTTTCTTTAGTGTCATGACTCCCTGGAGCTTCCAGCTCATATCTGACTACCTACTGGGATATATTTCATCACTATCTCAGCTAGGAAGTGTCAAAATATAGTCTCATTTGGAGACACACTTCTTCCATAATGTGCATGGAACTTTTCCATTCCAGACCATTATCTCTCACAAAGTGTATAGGGCTTTTGTGAGGATTATGAGCCCCTGAGACATTACAAGATGATTTTTCTATTTGTCTGTATAAGTCAGAAGGGTCAAGCAAAATCTGAATCACCAACAGGTGTCACTCTTGCTGAGCAGTGTCTGGGAAGGGTGCCAAAGATGATTGAAGAGATGCCTTTATTAGTCATCACTGAGGAAAGGACCTCTTACATAATTCTGCGTATGAGGGACAAACAGTGGTTGCATATATGTAGTTCAGGAAGCTAATCAGATGATGACTTCCACGTGGTTCCTAAATACTTAGGTGATGCTTTCTTTTTGGTCCTTTGCAGTGACAATTCACCTTCTATTGATCCAGGTCTTCGTCTTTTGCCCTTTACCAGTAAGCTGTTTAGTCTTAATTTTTTTCCATATCTCGGTATGATTGTTAACTCTCAGATTTAATAGATTAAGGTACACCTACAGGGTTGGCAAAAAAAAAATGTCTTTGGGTATGTCTCTAAGGGCGTTTATAGGGAGAAATATCTAGGTAGATTAGAACTGCCTTGAATGTGGCTTCACACAAGTAGGACAGGAGCCTGGATAGAATGAAAAGGGGAAAGGAAGGGAGTTTGGGGATATAACTCATTTGGAAAAATGCTTACTGTACAAACATGAGGACTTTTTCATGAGCTTCTTGTGAAATTAACCCCATTGTATTACAGAAGCTTTCAAGAATCCTCTGAAGTATTTGAATATTGTAGGACAATGTTAAAATATTGTAAGATTTTTGAATTATAGAAAAAATGATTGGATCTCCTTTTCTTTATGATACTATTTTTTTAATTAAAATTGAAACAAGCTTGTTTTACATGTCAGTCCTAGTTCCCTCATCCTCCCCTCCTCCCCTGTGCCCCCAACCCGCATCCCATCCCCATTCTGCTCACTAGGGAGGGTGAGGCCTTCCATGGGGGGATCTTCTAAGTCTGTCATATCATCTGCAGCAGGGCCTATGCCCTCCTCCATGTGTCTAGGCTGAGAAAGTATCCCTCTATGTGGAAAGTCCATTTGTGCACTAGGGATAAATACTGATCCACTACCAGAGGCTCCAAAGCCTGCATAGTCCTCTTCACTGACACCCATGTTCAGGGGGCCTGGGTTGGTCCTATGCTGGTTTCCCAGCTATCAGACTGGGGTCTATGAGCTCCCCCTTGTTCATGTCAGTAGTTTCTGTGGGTTTCTCCAATCTGTTCTTCAGTCATCCCTCTCTTCAACTGGATTCCAGGAGTTTGGCTCAGTGTTTAGCTGTGGGTGTCTGTTTCTGCTTCCATCATCCACTGGATGAAGGCTCTAGGATGGCATATAAGGTACTCATCAATGTCATTATTGCGAAAGGGCATTTAAGGTAGCCTCTCCACTATTGCTTAGATTGTTAGTTGGGGTCATCCTGTAGATCTCTGGACATTTCCCTAGTGCCATATTTCTCTTTAAACCTCTAATGGCTCCCTCTATTATGGTATCTCTTTTCTTGCTCTCCTCTATTCTTCCCCTGACTCAGTCTTTCTGCTCCCTTATGTATTCCTCTCCCATCCTCTTCTCCCCTTTTAATTCTCCCAACTCCCTACCCACTCCTGCCATGCTCTCAATTTGTTTGGAAGATCTTGTCCCTTACCCGTTCTCCAGGGGACCATGCATGTCTTTCTTAGGGTCTTCCTTGTTTCCTAGCTTTTCTGTTGGTGTGGATTGTAGGCTGGTGATTCTTTGCTCTGTATATAAAATCCATATATGAATGAGTAAATACCATGTTTGTCTTTTTGTGACTGGGTTACCTCACTCAGGATGGTTCTGTCTAATTTCATCCATTTTAGTACAAATTTCACGATTCCATGGTTTTTATTTTTGATGAGTACTCCATTGTGTAAATATACCACATTTTCTCCATCCATTCTTCAGCTGAGGAGCATTTAGGTTGCTTCCAGGTTCTGGCAATTACAAATAATGCTGCTATGAACATAATCCTCAGTCCCCAGGAGGCTCTGAGCAGGACACTGGAAGGCAGGCTCCTCCTGTGGGTGGAGGTTAGGACCAGGACTCTGGCCTACTCCAGAGGGGCCAGTCTGCCAGACTGACTCCCCTGTGCGTGCTCATGCCCCAGGCCTCAGGAGGCTCCTTGACCACCTTTTTGAGATATGGGAATTTGGAAGAGTGGGGAAATTCAATAGGAGAAGGGCCAGGCTCATGACAAAAAGATATATAGTATATATGCACTGATATAATATAAATGGAATGCTGAGAATTATAAGAATTGAAAGTAATAACCCTTGAGGGGAGATTATGGAACACACTGAGGATTATTTCTGAGACAGAGGTACAATAAGAAACCCAAACAGTACTTATGTGGAGATGGAGCTGTATAACAAGGAGGCTATTTTACTATAGACCTGAGTTTATGCAGCGTCATTCACTTGGGAAGAAGTTCAGAAGGGCTAATGTGAAGGATAAATTCTCCATTAGCTAAGCTTGAGAACGTGTAGGAAATTGCAATGAGTCCTATTCATTTGGGTTTTGGGTTGGAGATCTAGGAGCTGAGGTACAAAGATCTAGGGAATCGGAGGAGTTTCCAGGGAAGAGGTTAGAACCCTTGCTTCCAAACTGTTTAGCAGGTTCTGGAGGAGTGATCAATGGAAAACATGGAGAAAAGGGTTGAGAACTGAATGGAAAGCCAGTCTTTCAAAAGTAAAGGACAAACAAGTCAGTTAAGACTCAAATCTCCCTGAATTCCCAGTTAGACAGCAGGGATAGTATTGTGAAAAGCAATTTGGACAAAATTGTAGGGATGGAAAGAAACTGTATTGAAATGATCTTTTGAGTTAATGAGAGTTACTTGATTTTCTAGTTGATTAGCTGAAAAAACTAATTAAGGTGCCAATTAGTGCGATTTTGAGAAGTTTATTTTTAATTTAGTAAGTAGAAGAAAAGGGACCAGTGATCATAGGGACACCTAGAACTTCCCCCAAATCAAATAAAAGGCAATAAAAAGGGGAAAAGCAGATGATAGATCCCGTGGTTAAGTCTCAATATATGGAAAGGGGAGGCTTTGACAAGCAAGCAAGCAAGCAAGCAAACAGACAAAAAACCTCTTAAAACTTCCTTTTGTCTTCCTGAGATTGAGACATACATTTTATTACTATGGGGAAACGTTTCATGTTTTCTATGACATTTAAATGTGAATAGTGTGTGTGTGTGTGTGTGTGTGTGTGTGTGTGTGTGTGTGTGTGTGTGTGTGTGCATGTATGTGCATGTGCATTGTAAGCACACCCACACAGCTATATATTCCACATCTAAAATGAAAGCTAATTTTGCTTTGTCTTTTGTACAGCTTGTCACTGCTGAGGAGTAAGGAATTGATAAGCCTTGACTAAACTCCACCATGGTGTTCGTATCTTCTCTATTTTCTTCCTATTCAAACAAAATATATCATAAGCTGAATGGTGAGGTTTCAGAATACATTGAAACTTCTGAGCTGCTCACTGCCACTCTAAATACATCACCATATTTCTCCTTCTGGAAAGTAGATTTTGATACCAGTTTCTTCCTTGATGACTCAGTTTCTTTTATTTGATCTTATACTGATTTTAGGAGCCACTGCAAAACTTAAATAATTAGAATTACAGATCATAAAGTTTTATGCAGTCAGTGTTAAGGCTGATTTTACTATAAGGAATTGGATGTCAGAGATTACTTTTCCAGTGGGAGTGAAGCTCAGAACAGTCTCATTTAATCTTTGACATAAATTATCATCAAGCAATATACTTGATTGAAAATCCAAAATTCATCATTGGTGTGGATTGAAATGGCATTACAATAGATATCTGGTTATTCTGTTCTCAGTAAATAAGAGGATTAAAAAGTTAAATGTAATGTTCTAGCATTAAAGTGAATGGAATCTTAGAAAAGAATTTAGTGCTCAGAGGTTTCACTGGTTCAAATTGTTCTGTGGTCTAAAGAGCGAAATGTATTTATGTTTCAGAGACATGCTTAAGACTATATATCTAAGAACTGTGAGTTTTCTATGATTTATGAGCATCACACACAGTGTTAATTAGGTAAAGACGGTCAAAGGGCTCGAGAAACCACAGCTGGGAAAACAACAGGGATCCAAGCATCTTTGCTGAGAAGATAGTAAACTCCAGAAAGGTGCAGGAAGATCCAGCTCAAGAAACATCAGCTCTGAGTATCACAGACTTGTTAATGATACTTCACAGTTGAGCCCTTCTGCAATGACAAAAAAACAAATGTTGGGACTTGGTAAAGATGCAGGAACAGACAGACAAATGCATGGTAGGTCCAGGGCCAGATGAGTGAACAGGAAGGGTGAACAGTTGTGTAGGCAACAACACCAGAAGGGACTGAACTGAGCTGAAGCCTCTGGCACTATTGGGAATTCTATGCTTGTCAGTCTTACACACACACACACACACACACACACACACACACACACACACACCAGAGAGAGAGAGAGAGAGAGAGAGAGAGAGAGAGAGAGAGAGAGAGAGAGAGAGAGAGAGAGAGAGAGAGAGAGAGAGAGAGGTATATGAATGGCTAGGTAACAGGTTGATAAGGTCTGGAAGCAATAAGAGCTTGTACATTGGAGTTCCTCAAAGCAAAGCACAGTCTGAAAAATTGCTGTTTTACATAACATAGAGCAAAAAATAAAGTCTTATCTCAAAAATAACTATTTGTCTTATTACTTATTCAAATATTGCTAGCTTACAAATGTCCAATGATGAATAAATGCATTTTTTATTGACTTGAATTCATATGGAAATTAGCCATATTTTTTTCTTATGTATTTTGTAAAGACAACTTGTTAAGCTTGGGGGGAAGAATATGTTTTGCTTATTTAGCTTGGAGGGCTTCTAAAGTTTTGGATTATAACCCATCAGTCACAGAGTGCTGTTTTTACTTATCATCACCTGCTCCAGATCATCAAAGAACACATCTTTCCTACAGGGAAGGAGTGTAATGCAATGGGTTTGTTGAGAGCATTTGAAGTATACTATGGGCTCTTTCTAGCTCACTTTTAAGGAGGGCTAAGGTGTGTGCGTGGGAATTATCCCATGTGGTAGTCCTCCTTTTTCTACTCCAGAAGTACAGTATTCATCACCTTCAAATAGAGATCACCTGGTAAGATAGCAATGGAACCTACTTGAAACAAACAAGGCAGAGGAAGTTTGAGGAGCATAATGGTAATGAGGTCAATGCTTTGGTAGAAGAAGGGAAGGTAGGGTTGTCTGGAGGAAAGTCTTTACTCTCTCTTGTCCTATCTTTGCTACCAGTGACCTTAGGAGATGTTCAAGAGTACAGGAAGTGAACGATAAACAAATTTCATCATCTGTGATTGAGTAGGACTTATTTGCAATAACTCAGCAGGTGACCTTTGATAGAAAAAATACTTTTTTCAGGTAGATGGGGTATTACAGGTCCCAGTACACATCTAAAGGCATTCTGTATGGCTGCAGTATACTAAAGTAAATAAGGGAAGAGGTGGGAGATGGAGCTCTAAAAGACAGAGAGCTAATAATGCATCACTTTATGACTGCAAGGGAAGGAATTCAAGTTGAGAAAGATTAAGAAGTGTTTTGGCTGCATCTGACTGAATGAACAACTGTGACCTCTGCTTCAGGGAGGACAGGTGAAGGATGAAGAATAAAACACAGAGCTTGAATGAAACTTGGAGTGCATCTCATCTCTGATTTATTCTAATTTTAATGCGTTAGTAAACAATACTTTCTAGTTGAACGTAAGTGTAGCTTTGTTTTTTTTTCAGTTTTACATAGAGTTTGTTCTCTCCTTTTCACTTGTTTGCTTCTGAGTTGAATTTAGAAGCAGAAGCTTTTTTTCCTTTGATATTTCGAGACAGGGTTTCTCTGTATTGCAGAAGCCTTCTTTAATTGATACATTTGTTTGTTTGTTTGTTTTTTTGGAATTCACATAAAAGTGGAGGACTACCAGAGAATGCTGCAGTACTATTTTAGTCCTCTGTTTATAAGAATGCATGACAATCAATGTTTGCCTTCTATGAAAGGATTGTTTCAATTTTGTCATTGACGTATGGATGAGTTGTGTTTCTAGCACATACTTACCCTGCCAAGCATCTTCTTCCTAGAGTATACAGACATCTTCTGGGGCTTTCCTTTCAGTG
Source organism: Cricetiscus sungorus (assembly GCA_030556225.1). Taxonomy (NCBI): domain Eukaryota; kingdom Metazoa; phylum Chordata; class Mammalia; order Rodentia; family Cricetidae; genus Cricetiscus; species Cricetiscus sungorus. The sequence goes on from JANBXA010000731.1 coordinate 17,333,056, forward strand.
TTGTTCAAGTTTAGTTTCATCTTAAAGTGGGGGACATGGGTTAAATGACAAAATTTGTGACTAAGACATGAATATTAGTTGAATGATACCCCAACAGAGTAAGTGGATAAACATTAGTTTTAACGTGTTTAATACTATCAGTTGTTACGTTGTCTATTGAGATTGATATTCAAATATGCAACAGAAATCAGACCTAAACATTGCATTTGTTACAATCAAACAAAGAGCTACAATTTGAGATAGGTGTTTAGGAATGCCTACATGTTGTCTTTATAGCATATCAGTATTAAATTAATATGGTGATGCTTAATAATCACAGACTTATAAGATCATTATAGACATATTACACATTTATTTGTGAGGAAATGAAAACTTGGAAGCTTCCTAAATTAGAGAGTATGGGCTTGGAATAGCAAAATATAAAAAAATGTCAGCTTTTTATTCTTTCCAAATTATTTTTTGAAGTTCACATTCAAATTCTTATTCTTAAATATTTTTATTTTGTGTGTATGATTGTTTTATATCCATATATGTAAGTGTACAACATGTGTGCCTGCTGCCCTCAGAGGCTGGAACTGGTGGACCCTGGGAACTGAACCCTGGTGTTCTACAAGAGCAGCAAGGCTGTATATTCTCAAGTTCTTTTTTCCTAAAACATATTCTGATCATTTTCCCAACTCCTCTCAGATTCTCCCTACCTCCCTCATCACTCAACTTCAAGCTTTCTTTCTCTCTGTCTTTTAGAAAACAAACAAGCAGAAAAATCCAGAGTTAAAAAACAAAGAAAAAGTGCAGAACACACATACACATGCACACAAACACCCACTATAAAAACATAAAATTGAAAACCACAATATCCACATAAAAGACCAGTAGGATAAAAATGCCCAAACAAAACGAGATAAACAAAATTTACAAAAGTACCATTGAGTTCATTTTGTGTTGGCCATCTACTGCTGGGCATGTGACCTACTGCAAGTGTGGTTTGTATATCAACTGAGACTATATCCAATTTACTACACTGATGACATTTAAACATCTTTAGAATCTGAGTACATATAGACAGCTTCTTACATTTGTTCAACACAGTATTTCTCTAAGTGTTATGAATAAATATTTCTACACAATTCAGGACTAATTTTCCATTATTTTTTAAAGTTCCAATGGACCAGTGAGTTGGCTTACCTGGAAAAGCTTCTGCCTTCATTTCTGAACACAGTTTGAAGCCCAGTACCACATGATAATGTGATGGGAGATGTTATTCTGTAAATATGTTTCTCTTATTGGTTAATGAATAAAGTACTGTTGGCAAATAGAAAGACAAGACAGGCGGGGCTAGGAGACAAGGAGGATTTTGGAAGAAGTAGTAGAGAGGAGTCAAGATGTAAGGACTTGCGATAAGAGGTCCAGACCCTCTCTCCAGTAAGATAAGACCACATGGAAATACTTAGATTAATAGAAATGGATTAAGACAGAACTAGCACACAAGAAACGCTAGTAACAGGCCAACAGTTTTGTACTTAATACAGTGTCTCTGGGTGTTATTTGGGGCTGACATGGCAGCATGCTGCTTGATGGCAGCATAGACCAAGGTGGTAAGCCCAGCTCTCACTGCTGGCCATACACAGTAAATGTACCCCTGACATATTGGAAAGCAATGTTGTTGTTTTTAGCAGATGAAAGACTCATGGCCAGAAAAAGATAAAGATTTACAGTAAAGACAGATTAAGATAAAGAAATGCCTCTAAAGCTTTACAATGTGTTTTAAAATATACATAGGCTTGGATGGAAAGAAAAAAAAAAGACAGAATAAAGTGGTTTAAAAAAATAAAGAGAATAACCAGGTGTGATGGCACATGCCTTTAATTCTAGCATGTGGGAGGCAGAGAGAAGCAAATCTCTGATTTGAAACCGACCCTGGTGTACAGAGTGAATTTCAGGACAGACAAAAGTTCACAGAGAAACCCTGTCTCAAAAAATAAAAAAATAAAAGTAAAATAAACAGAGTAATAAAAAGCCATGTCAACATAAAAAAAATACACACAGAGTCTGGATACTGTATGCTATTGTGTTGCCTTTAAATTGATTTTTGAGGAAATAGCAACATCTACTAAAAGAAATGCTGCTGGATTAAGCCAATGTATATATTTTTAAAATGCCTTAATTTCAAAATTTAAACATAAGGATATGCAACTTTAAAAAGATTTTATTTGTGTTTCCACAAAAAATTAAAAGCTGTGGATTTCTTCTAGACTAACATGGTTTTTTCAAGCAAGACCCCCTAAAACAGTGTTCCAGGTGATCCAACATTCAAAATAGCTAGAACAAGGCAGCCTTACAGACCACTACAGCCAGGATTTCTGGGTCTTCTTAGGATTCCCAAGACAGTGGCCCCTACCAGCAGAAAACAGTCTGGAAAAAACAGCACCCAAATTCCCAAATACTGTCTATAAATGTTTGTTTTCATCTAGATGGGGTTGGTTACAAATGGTTAATGATCACAACCAATCCCTTTTTAAAGGTAAAAAGGAGATTATTTAAGGTCAATTTTGTGATATGTATATTACTCCTTTTGTTTAGGTATTGTGTTTATATAACTCATTTAAAAAGGAATATATAATTTAGTACAGATTATAGATAATTTACTTATAATAGTCAAAACTTATAGTTAAGTTAGTTAGGTTTTATATATATACATATATATATAGATATAGATATAGGTATAGATATATATATAGATATTTCAAATAGATAGGCATTCTTCAAACCTTTCAAAGGCCTACAGAATATGATATTTAAAATGGTTTAGGGTTTTTCTTAACAGTGAGGCACAACTGCTCCTGGCAATACCACCTGCATCACAAAGGAAGATAGACATCAGAAAAAACTCGTTATGGGGTTTACTTCCAGTATGACAAGACTAGCCATTTGGGACAGATACTGCTCTTGTCTGGACTGTTTGACTTTATGCTGTAGAAACTGGACATGCAAAACCCACAGAAAAGTGACTGCTGGTACAAGATAAACAGTGCTGCAGTGTTCCTGCTTCATGGAAGAGTCTGCCAGACATTCTGCAGGATACAGAGAAAAGTGACTAACAAACTGCCAGTACAGGTGGACAGTTTAAAGTTTCCTGCTTTGCTGAAGAGTCTGCCAGACACACTATGGTCTCTAGGCTAAAGATGGAACATTACAAATAACTTCGGGTGACTGACCAGGCAGGGAGTTGTCTCTGTCATTTCTGGAGTTTATATATTATCCTTCTGTGGTCTTTGATGGAGTTGAAGACAGTAGTTATGGTTACAGTTTTCCCTAGTTGAGATTAAAGATAAGTTACATATAAGACTTTAGACTCACAAAGTTAGGATAGATGATAAAATATATTCTTTAATTCCTAATAATGTTAATGGACTAAATATTGTTAATTATAGTTCTTATTTAGTAACTGTTTGTTATATATAATCGTACTATGTTAAAGTTAAAACCCTTCTTTTTATTTAGACAGAAAAGAGGAGATGGTGGGGAATGTTCTTCTGTATATATGCTTGCTGGGCAGTGGTGGTGGTGCAAGACTTTAATCCCAGCACTAGAGCGGAATATAAGGCGGGTGGAGACAGGAGTGCGGTGTATTCAGTCTGCAGTCCCACTGAGGACAGGATCGCCCCTTTTGGTCTGAGCTTTGGTAGAAACTCTCTAGTGGCTTGGCTGCTTTGTTTCTCTGACCTTTCAGGTAAGCTTTCTTTGTTAGATCATAAACAAAATATCAACACATTTAATTGTAATTTTACAGCAGTTTCACAGACGTCATAACACTTTGACTTGTAGTTGCCCAAAGCCCACCATCAGCTGCATTCAACTGTATGTTTATGATGAAAGGTACTATTTTAGAGGCTATTATAGAAAATATCTATATCACAATACAACACTGAAAGCTCTCCACACTCCTGTAACACTTGGACCAGAAACTACCCCTTGTATCATTCAGGATCCTGAAGGAGATTCTGCACTGCTTGCCTTCTACAGGCTCCATCATTGATAAGAGGGGTAGTCTATTGATAGGTTTACAGGTCAGGAAGAGGTGGAAAGGAGAGTCTTACAGATTTAGTACTGAATTGCCCACATGTTGAGGGGTTGTCTCTATTTTTGTCATAAACAATATTATTGAACAAAACATTAAAGCGTGAATTACCAGGGTCACAAATTATGGCTAGAACACATATTTGATTTTTGTAGTCTAAGAAAAAGTAGTGATAATTTTTACAACATACTTACTAATCTACAGAACTTATTCTGGATATGCTTGTTATGTTTTACATTTTAGTTTTTAACTGTGTGTGTGTGTGTGTGTGTGTGTGTGTGTAGTGGCTATGGAGCAGGAAGAAAGTGTCAGATGAGTTCTAGGCAGAAGTGGGTGCAGGAAAACAAACTCAGAACCTGTGAAACAGCAGTGTATTCTTTTAACCTCTGAGCCATCATCTCTCCAGCCCTGAGCTTGTTATATTTTTCAATGCCTGATTCACCTCCTTCATTTTACTTCCTTGGGTTTGGGGACAGGGACTAGAAATGATTATCTTACAAGTACTTCAAATGGTCTGGAATTGCAAAGAAAACAACAAAATTATGAAGGATATCACCTGGCTTTCTTTGAACTTTATAATAGAAAAATTCTGTTGATGCCCATGCCCTTTTTATATTTTCTTATATCTCTGAAAATAGTACAAAAGACATACAATGGGTGCAGCATGAATGAATATACCAAAGAGGTTATATGCCAGAAGAACTCTTGTACAGAAATTAAAAACATAGCAGTCTTCCAAATCAACATTGGGCATAGCCATCTTTGTGACTTTAACCCATGCAAACGTCAATACTGTAGAAATGTAAATCACAGCAAATGTAGATGTAAAGAGTATACTATATGTATAAAAATGTAAAATGTATAGCATGTATATGTATATGAAAAGTGTCATACCTCGGGTTGTGTGAGAGATTTATATTCCTCTGCAACCTCCCTGTATGTGGTGCAAGAAAGTGGGAGGGCATTTAGGGCTGAAGACTGAGTAGCGCCGTAGATGTCTTGATTTCACATGAACTGAGCCTTCAGTTCACATGAATCTTTTATTAATTTATTATGAGTTTAATTAAACAGACTTAATTGGAATCAGTTTCATATTCCCTTTGTCCTAATATATTGAGTTAATTTATTGGATAACATGAAGCAATATTGGTTAAGAAAACTGACTTTGTAGTTAGCATTGAGTTTGAATTTTAACTATTACTAATTGGTTTCCTCATGGATGACCTAATTCTCAGCAACACAATTTTCTCATAGATGAAAGAGTAAGTACCTACTCTGTGAAGCTATAGTAGGAGTGAACTGAAGTGTGTGCTCAATATTCAATGTAGTTTGAGAAAAATGATGTATTTAAAAACTGGTGGAGAAAATGAAAAGGACAACTTTTATTTTCCCATCCATGAGAGAGTTAAATTTAGGACATACACTCAGAGATAATGAACTATTTTTACTGAAACAATTGTGTGTATGGCAAATCTTTTTACATTCATATATACATATCTACATACATAGGCTTATTTATGTAGATATACAAAAATAGAGACATACTCTCTAAAATGGTTAACTTTTTGCAAATTTGACATTTTTATTGGATGTATAGTAAATTTGATACCATATCAGTACTTATTCTGATAATTTACATACAGATTTTAATTAGTTTTCTAAAATGTTATAAACAAGAATTGTCAACCTAGATATGTCATTTTCTCCCTAAAAATGTCATATTTTTCTCCCGTCTATTTCTTTATTTATAAATTTTAGCTCTGAGTTTTCTATGGAGACATACTCTTCAAGGACCTTGTAAACCTTTCTAAATCCACAAAATGTAATGTAGGCACTTGTGAAAAATACTTTTAATTCACAAAGTCAAGAAAAACAAAACAAAACAACCCCCCAAACAAAAAACCAAAAAACCCAACACATACTTTTGAAGTTCTTCAGCACAATGCCAACCAACATATGCAAGCAAAAAAGACACATTTTTATTTTAGGAGTGGTGAGCTGGCTCAGTGATTAAGAGTGGGTACCTCTCTTGCAGAGGACCCAGGTTTGATTCCCCTCACTCAAGTGTTGGGGTGCTCACAAAGGACTGAAACCAGGGGAACTTGACATTGCTGACCTCCAGGGACACCTACCCTCATGTGCATACATAATCATCCGTGGAAACACTTAACTCTGTCTGTGTGTGTGCATCTCTGTGTGAGTGTGTGCACACCTGTGCAGGTTCTCACAGAAGTCAGAAGGGGTCAGGGCCCCAGGCATCAGATTTGCATATAGGAAATTGTGAATCAGTGGATGTGGGTACCAGAGCTAAGGCCATGTCCTCTGAGAGAGCAGGGCACACTCTTACTCCCATGGCCATCTCTCTGGTCCCTTATTTTTAAAACCACTTTAAAAAAGCTGAAAAACCACTGATACTGAATTTCTACATTGGTCCATTCCATCAGAAATATAAGCGATACTTCCAGCATTTTGTATTTAAGGAAACACATCTGCTTGTGTTTAAGAATCCACCAGGGTGCTGGTCTCCCAGTAGTATAATGCTGTGAGTACAATTTTGTCTGGAACATTTTCAAAGATAGCATATTCCATGATTTCATACACTACACGTCTGGCATCACTTCCAGTGGGCATGCTAGACATCCATATTAAAATGACTGATGAAACAGGTTAAAATGACTCATCTAAAATATTTTAAGAGTAGGATTAGTGAAGACAGCCTACTAATTTCCATTTAAGTGTTTTCTTATATCACCCAGTATTAGGCTGCCTGTTTGGGAAAATATCACCTGAAAGTTTGATTACCTTATTCAACGTTTTAAAAGTTTAACTTTTTGGAGTTGATGACAGCTAGCTAAAAAAGGATGCAAAGGGAAATAGAACCTTGTAAAGGGTGTGTTTTGAGTGGAATAGCTGGAATTATCTTAGACAACATATATATATGCACATATATATGTATATATATATATATATATATATCATCAGTAAATATACTTTTCACCCTTTCCTCTTGATTCACATAAATTTAATAAAAAGAGTTTAGAAAGTGTGTGCTGGTCTGCGTTTTATTATGTAATAATGTCTACATGGTACACTTCCCTGTTTCTCACTTCATCAGAACTGTTTTTCATTTGGTTGGACCTCCTCAGCTGTGACGGTGTTGGGAAAAGGCATCTGTAGTTTTGCAATCATCTACTGAAAAAGGCTGTTTCCATGTAACTATATGTCTCTTGGAGACCAAATGGGAGATGCTTAATGTTAATAAATAAGCAGTTTCAACATAAATAGAGACCAGGCTTTGAGATCTACAGACTTGATTAATTATTATTATTTCTGTGCCAAGCCAAATGGACTCATAAAACAAGCGATAAAGTTGTGAATTGTACACTTAGTTACAAACGCATTCAGAATAAATATGGTTTCTATTTGTCAATACAAATATTACAGTGCCGTGGGACTCAGCCTTAATTTATTACAATAGAGCAAAATACAAATATATGACCCTTGTGTGTAAAACACATTTGTACTGAAGTACTGCAGGGAACAGATAACTTTGTCTTTCTTTTAGATGCCAAAAATGTGTGTTTCAAAGCCCCAGAGGCTATGTTAACTCACTCCTTTCTGGTTTCCATATATATTCCTTTGAAATTCATTCTGATCAAATGGTACATCACATGGTGGCATTTATACAAGCAGTGTATATTTGTCTGCATTTAAGAATTTACTTTTAAATAAAGTAGAACCATGTTTTTACATGGGAAGCTTCATACTTACGGAATTGCAGAAATGGGAGAGGAAGGGGGATATGCTGATTATTATTTTCATTGCTATACTATTACATTTTACCATTTGAATATTTTGTGCAAATATTCTGACTGAAAAGTAATCTCACTTTGGTTAAGAGAGACCACAATTGATTATAACAACCAATGATTATCCTAGATTGGGTTGTGATCATAATTTTCACTGTTTAGATCAAATTGATGGAGAGCTTCTGCTACAAGGAAATGCATTGACTTTATATATAAAATAATGCTGGCTATCATATGGGACAGTGAGAAGAAATAAAAAGCATGTAAGGTCGCAGAATACATGCTTGTATGACAGCAGTATTTAAAGTTACTTCTGTTTGTACCCTACAAAGAGAAAATATAAATTAAAACCTGAATCATTATAGCTTTCCCTACTTCTAATAAGGAAATACATTTTTCGATGGGATGCTGGCAAACTAGTTCAATAACAATAATAAACTTAATATGCATCAGTATAAAGTATCATGCCTAATGTGAAAAAATAGGCTGTATCTTATTCCTGCTTAAAAGAATATATATCCTATACCTGCTCAACCCTCAGGTATAGGATGGGTATCCAAATATTTTATCCATGCTAGGGTAGCTCTTGTCTATCCATTTCCACTCAGCAGTCAATTAGGTAAAACTAATTTCCCTGCTTGTCAATTACACTTTCACTTTCCTTAGAAGGTCTTAGAGTGCCACACCACCTTGGCAATTCTAGCTCATTGTTTAATTACATATGAAAGGTGTGGTAGTTTGAATGATAATGGTCCCCATAGGCTCATAGGGAATGACACTGTTAGGAGGTGTGGCCTTGGAGGAAGTGTGTCACTGGGGGGTGGCCTTGAGGTTTCAAATCCTTGAGCCAGGCCCAGGCTCTCTCTTCCTGCTGCCTGCCAATTGATCTATATGTAGAACTCTCAGCTACATCTCAAGCACCATGTCTACATGCTACCATGCTTCCCATCATGACAATAATGGACTAAACCTCAGAAACTGTAAGCCAGACTCAGTTAAATGTTTTCCTTTGTAAGAGCTGCCGTCATCATGGTCTCTTCACAGCAATGGAAACAGAAGTCAACTGCTTCTGAATGAAGCTTTCTTTAATTGTTTAGTTACATCTCAGCCCAGATATTTCAAGTCTTCCATCTTTAAACTTACCCCTCTCCTCTCCTCTCCTCTCCTCTCCTCTCCTCTCCTCTCCTCTCCTCTCCTCTCTCCTCTCCTCTCCTCTCCTCTCCTCTCCTCTCCTCTCCTCTCCTCCCCTCCTCTCCCCTCTCCTCTCCTCTCTTCTCCTCTCTTCCCCTCCTTTCTCCTCCCCTCCCCTCTCCTCTTCCTTCCCTCCCGCCTCTCCCCTCCCCTCCTCTCTCCTTTCCTCCACTCCCCCCTCCACTCTCCTCTCCCCTCCCCTCTTCTCCAGTCCTGTACCTCTCTTCTCCTTTGTTTTCCACCCCTCCCCTCCCTTCCTCTTTTATATCCCTGCTCTTTTTCTCTCCCAACCAATTCCATTATCACATTTTAATTCATGTTCTAAGTATGCCTGATCATTTTTTTCTATTTGATCTTAATATTCATTCAAGACATGAAGAATAATGTCTCTTTTACCCTCATTAACTTAAATCTTAATCAATATGTAATAAGTAAGGGCTGTCTGAAGTCATTAAAAGTAACATGCAGAAAATTTATTTTGAAATCTGTATCCAAGGTATTCATTCATTCTATGTATTCCTTCTTTACTCCAAATGACACTTTGCCAATAATCTGAAATGTTTAAGTAGCAAAATAAAGATATAATGAAGGTAATTTTGTATTTTTTGTTTATTGGTCAGAATTTTCTATTTTGAAAATATTAGATTATTTTTCAATAATTTCATACATGAGTAGTCTATATAATTTCTACTCTCTCTCCTCCAAGTCCCCTCATGACCTCACCTCCCTCTTTCTATTTCATGACTTCTTTTAATTTAATTACATCATTTTCCTCTATTTATCCTTCCTTGAACCCCTCTCATGCCTCCCTACTCCCTCTCTCAAATTCATTACCTCTTTATAAATATATTTAATAATAATGATAATATTAACTATATGTACATACAATATATAAACATATACACATTAAGAAACAAACACACACACACACACATGCACATGAATATGTTGCATCCATATAGTGTTTTTCATATGTGTATGTGTTTAGAGATGACCAATTAGGATTGGAAAAGCTATTGACAGGGTTTTCCCTTATAGAAAATTGATTGTCTCTCTCTCGAGGAGGTTAACTACCTCTAACTGTTCGTCAAGGCCTGGAGACATAGGACATTTCCCCTATCCATGCTGGTGTTATCATCATGCAGGTTTTATTTAAGCAATTGTATTATTCAAATTCGTAGATTCAGCTCTCTGTCATATATAGAAGCCACTGTCTTCTATATATACAGATGCCATCTGGTTCTTACAGTCTTCATGTCTCTGCTTCCTTGATGTTCTTTGAGTCTTAACAGTTGCGTTGTTGATACACCAACTGCCGATGGAAGCCCCACAGTCAGTTGTGTTCTGTATCTAGAATTTCAGTTGATATTTAAATCTGAAACAAACTCTGTTAGTTTTCTTTTTTAGGGGGTGTGGTTTCGAGGTAGAATTCCTTTGGGTAGTCTTGACTGTCCTGGATCTCGCTGGCATCAAACTCACAGAGATCCACCTGCCTCTCTTTCCCAATTTCTGGGTTTAAAGGAGCATACCACCACTGCACCACAAAACTTTGTTTCTCTGACTTCTGAATTGAGAAACCAAAGGGTTTTTATATAAATTCTTTCTACCTAGAAATGTAAAAATTCATAAGAAAATAACGATGAAGAAATTATTCATGAGGCAATTCTACAAACATGGGACCCTAAATATTTTAGAGGCATTTTAAGATGCGTTATTCAAAGGGTTGAATTTGGCCTTCATGTACTCTCTTTTTACTTTAGCTCATTTTTGAAAGATGAGAAATAAACAAATGAAAGTATACATACATACATGCATGTGCTCCCACATAAGTACACAAATCTAAGAAAAGCATTTGGATATATGTTTTCTTCCAACTGTGAGGTTATAACTTCATGCCCTAAAATTAATGCCTTATATATCTTCTTGTGTTTTTCTTTTGCTAATAAAAGGTATTTTATCTTCTCATTATATATATTTTATAATTGAAACAATGTTCTCATTAATGATTAATTATTCTAAATGGAACTTATTACATTTGTTTTTGTTCTTTCCAAAAGAAACAAGATCATAAATTACTTATATGTGACAAAAATCACAAATTGAAAATACATGCTTATTTTCTTCTGTTGTTTCTGTCAAATTAATTTCCTTAAATGTTAAATTGTGGAACATCTTCTTGTCTTTGTAACTACAGAGAGTATTAGATGTATTACAGTTTCTTTTAGGTATGAGTTTCCTTTTTGTTTTTTTTGGATTTTACATGTTAAGATTCTTAATAATATGTTTACCTTAATTAATTAAGAGCTTAATTATTAATTAATGATTAATATTTAATATGTATTAATATTTGCCTTAAAGTTATAAAAATGTGTTTCCCACCTAACTTTATAAAATGATTATGGGAAAGATACTGTAGTGAAGCTCATGGAGAAAGGTATCAGGAAGTATGGATACACTAGGGAATTAAGTTTTACACTTATTTTTTGTTTTGTTTTGCTTTGTTTTTGACAGAAGGTCTAGCATCTTCTCTATCGAGGAAAAAGAGAGTCTATGAAGAAGAAAACCTGTGTGGAAGATCTCTGCTTCACTTTTGAGGCATGCATTCATTTGTGTGTTCATCCATGTAGGCAGAATTAAGGCAAGCTAGGGATTATTTTCAAAAACTCAAACACAATGTGAAATTTTATTGAAATATTTTAATGTAACACATTAAGAAAGTACAAAGTATGATGCCAAAACAAAATGATAAATTCAAAGTCAATGCCTATGTATGGGCTTCTAGTTAAACATCCACACTCTCACTGGGAATAAAATAATTAAGAAAGGAAAAGGGCAAGAGGAAATTGTCGAGAGCATTTTTTGAACAAACAGGAATACTGACTATGGCCTGTAGAAAGAAAACAAAACATAGGTGAAGAGAGAGCAGGTGGTTGAGATAAGTACAGAAAGTCTTCTATTGGGATCTAGTTTCTGACCTACCTGTGGTGTGGTCGAAGATTCTCAAATGTTGTTCTGGGTATACTTGTTATAGAAAACATTTGGCATTATTTAAAAAGAAACACCAAGCAACACGGTTTATAAATTATTATAAATTATTATGATAAATTATTAATCTCAGGGGAGAGGATAGAGATGCATGACCAAATCCCTGTTACAGAGGAAAAGAACTTAAGTCTATAAGCATGTACTAAGTTTGGTGTGTTCCAGAGACATAGAGTCCGGAGAACACATGCCACATGCGATGAGAGGAAGATGGAGTAGAGCCTTAAGACAACATGAACCTTCCTCAGAAGAGAAAGTGGTGTGTGTCAATATGATCCAGGCCTTGAGAGAGAGAGAGAGAGAGAGAGAGAGAGAGAGAGAGAGAGAGAGAGAGAGAGAGAGAGAGAGAGAGAGAGGAGAGAGAGAGAGAACAACTTAAATCACGGCAATGGAGATCTTCCCTTCCTCTGCCCATCTCTCTTCCTTATATGTTTCTCCAATATGAGGAGTCATAGACATGAGACAGGAATTCTAGGAGAAAGAGAGAGAAAAAGATGGAAAAAGTGTCCCCTATTCCCTCTAATGTCTCCTTAACCTACAAACTGAGTGTGGGGGAAGGAATCTAACCTTGGAGATCACTAGATACATTGGTAACATGTATAGACACTGGAAGCTTTCCAATCCAGAGTGCTCACCATGCCTTCCACAATGTAAGCATGAGACAGCCATCACAGAGCTGCCTGTTCTGTACTGAGTGTCAAGAGAAGAGTTCATACTGTTTTAGGAACATTAAGAGGAATGTATATGAATAATAAGGATTCTTTCTGATCAGAATTCTTTAGATTTCTCTCAGAGTATAGTCAGTTTTCAGCGTTTGAGGATATACCTAATTAATCAATGCTTACAAGTGATCAGCATCCTTTTGTACTTTATCAGTCAGACTCACACAAATCTTGTGTACTATCCTATTTACATCTACCTATTAATTTTTTGTATACTTAATCTGGTGCATCAATTATAGGTACAACTTTGTTGAAATTAAAATGTGTTTGAGTCAGACTCATATTATAAAAGCAATACAGAGAAGCTAACCACTAATTGGGACTTGCAAAATATATTTTTACAGATTGAAATGAAAAACAAAATGTCATTTAAATGTTTTAATTGGTTTCAGTTTTACAAGTGCAAACCAGATGGTTTCTTTTCAAGTAGTTTACAATGTCTATGCTGCATAACTGAATTACCAAGGCAGCTGTGATTGCTAACATTTACCTAAACAGAACAACATGTCTTGTATTTGTTTGCTGAGAGTACCTGCTTGGGAAAAAAAAAAGAAAGACAAGAAACCAACCCACAACTTTGCTTATTCTAGAGAGCACACTACTTTAATAAAACGGCTTAAATATGGGCTATACATATTAAGCTACATCACAGAGTGAATGCTAATTTTGTAGTCATACTTTTTTGCTAGGTGTCAAAACCAGTCTCTCTGGATTCATTCAATTTTATGTGTCTACCATAGTAAATTTTATTTACACTTTTAATGTGAAGAAATTGCTTTTATATTTATACTTCTGTTTCTTGGTCTTTTTAAACTTCTGGCTGAAATGTTATGTTTTATAAGCAACTGTTTCTTCTAAAAAGGAACTAAGGTCTTTTGGCTATACTTTTAGTAAGATAATTTTACATCTTAACTGTAACTGAGGTAATGAATGAAACACCTTCTTTAGTCCTATAATTAAATAGGGACTGAAAGCGCAATATACAGAGCCAATGAAACAGTAGATTATTTTGAAAGATAAGTAAAATTGATAAATTTATAAGCAAATGAACAAAAAGAAAAATATAACACAAAATTACAAATTTCATGATAAAAGACAGTGACTAATACATCACACTCCAACTAAATTCAGACGTTCATGAGGGAATGCTTTCAAAATTTACATTCCAAAATGCTAGAAAAGCTAGATGGAAAGGGATCTATTTCTGAATGTATAGGGCCAGTTAAAACTAGAAGCGACAGATAATTTAAACAGATCCACAAAAAATAAATGAGATTAAAAGAGTAATTAAATGTCTCCCCATGAAAAGAACTCTCAGAGCAGATAGATTCTGCTAGATTCTATCGAACTTTTAAGGAGGTCTAACATCAACACTTCCCTGAGTATTCTAGAGAAATTGAAAGAGGGAAGAAACATTGCAAACTCATTATTATTAATCTGATACAAAGCTGGATAAAATAAAACAACAGTAACATCAACAAAATTAGACATCAATTTTTTTTGATGAACACAGATAGTAAAATTTCTAAATAGAATTCAAATATAATTCAAAAACACATTTAAAAGACTACTCATCATTACCAAATGGACTTTAGCCCAGACAAGATCATCACCGTACCCAAATCATATAATGTAATGCACTATATACATGAACTTAGGAAAGGGCAATCTCAGTAGATGATGAAAAGCATTTGACAACGTTCAACATGTTCCCATGATAAAAGTCCTGGACAAATGAGGAGTAGGTGGAAGTGAGGGGCTGTATATACCAAGCATACAGTCAATGGCATACTAAATGGGGAGGAGTAGATTATTTTCTCTAAAATCCTTTATGGGGCAACAGTACTACACTCTCCTTTATTTTACTCAATATAGTGCATAAAGTCTTAAGCCAAGCACTAAGAGACAGATACAAAATGAATGAAAATAATAAAGGAAAAACCAAGTTGTCTCCATTTGAACATGCTTTTATACTTAAAGGATCCTATAAACTTTCCAAAGAACTCTTAGATATAACAAACACTTCTGTAAGGTAGCACAATACAGACTCAACATAGAAAATCTCTGGCTATCATAATACTAATAATGAACTCTGAGAGAAATGACAAGAAAACCAACCCATCCTTTAAACCAAAGAAGTGAAAATATCTACAAAGAAAACTTTAAGACCCTTGAAAAAGACATCAAAGAAGACACTAGATGATGGCAAGAGCTTGGCAAATGTTGCTGATCCACTCATGGCTTGGAAGTATCAAAATTGTGCAAAAAGCTACATTACGAAAAGCAATGTGTATGTTTAATGCAATCCCAATAGAAATTTCAATGTCTTTTATCACAGAGTTTGAAAAAACAATTGAAAACACACAGAAACATGAAAGATCACTAATATCTAAAGAAATCTTAAGTAAAAAGAACGAAGCTAACAATACCTGACCCCAAACTGCAGAGACATAATGACAATGACAGTATATTGGCACATGCAGACATACAGAAGAATAGAACAGAGAAAGGACCCAGAAACAAATCCACACAAATATTGGTAATTAACATTTAATAAGGCTTTAATATATACTTTGGAAGATCTAAACTGGGAAAAAGGTGGCCAGGACAAATGGTCCTGGGAAAGCTGGGTATCCACCTAGAAAAGAATGCTATGTATCATACTTGATATTCCCTACAAAAGCCAATTAAATCAGTCAAACACCTTTAGTTTAAAAACTGAAAAGCTGAAAGAGTTAGAGAAAAGTTCAGGGAAAGGGGTTCAGGATGTGGGTCTAGGAAAGGATTTCTGAACAGGACTCCAATAATATTGCCATTATGGAGATTTCTAAAACCCTTAAAAATAGAACTATCATGTGACCCAGCAGTGCCAAAGCACTCCAAATCCTACTGTTGTTATATCTATACATTCATGGGTATTGCTGCCCTACTCACAATAACAAGGCAATGAAATCAGCATGGCTGACTGTCTATCCATCAGCAGATGAATAGATAGTGTGCCAGCCCGCCACTCTTCAATAAGATGACTTATTAATACTTAGATAAGTAGAAATGGGTTAATCATTAAGACAGAGCTAGCCGATAAGCAATGATAGTAACTGGCCAAAAGAATTATATCAAACACAGAGTCTCTGCTTGTTTTGACCTGACCAGCAGGAAAAAACTCGTAACAATAGTGAGAACACAGAGGAAAATGGATGGTCTTGGAAAGCTTTGCACACATAAAATGCACTAGACTAAGACAAATATCTCAAAGTGTTTCATAAGTGGATGATGGCTTTAGGTTCGTGTGTGTGTGTGTGTGTGTGTGTGTGTGTGTGTGTGTGTGTTTGTGCATGTGTGCAGGCCGTGAAACCCCCCCAAAAAAGATAGTGAGGCTGGGAGATGATGAAGAAGAGGGGAGGGCGGTAATGTGTGATGTCGGTTGTGGGGAGAAGGCTGCTGGTAATGGAAGGGTACAAAGGAGGAGCCGTGGGAGGTAGTAGAAGAGAACCACCAGAAACACATTTCGTTTAGAAATGTTATAATGAAAACTAATACTTTGTATGCTAATTGAAATATCTTTACTTAATAAAGAAAAATAAACAGGAAAGCAGAGCAAAAATAATTTAGTTTTTAAAGGACTTGAGGAAATTAAAAAATACGTGTGACTTCTTATGGTTGTTAAGATCAAAATGCAGAAAATTGCATTGAAATTTCCTACAGATAATCTAATTATTATTCATCATTTGAAAATGCTATTCAAATTTTGGCTGTCATTATAACTAGGTAATTGTGCTCTGGGGAAATTATCTGTGTACACAATTGGTTTTTACTAATTTTCTCTGATTTAACTGCACATTTTATGTAAACCATAAACTTCACAACTCAATAACTTTTGAGTAAGTCTTAAAAATTGAAGTTATTTGACATACTAAAATAAGTACAAATCCACCAAAGTTTTCTTTCATCTTTTATATTATTTCCTAAGTTTTTAGTTCAATATTCTGAGGATTCTATGGTCTTGGTTTGCTAATTGTTTCATTTTAAGCACTTTTAAATTTTATAGCTGTTTTGTTTGGCTTTTGAAAAATATAGCTAGCTTTATGTTTTGTAATGCTTTGTTGCCTTTTCATTTGAAGAATTTAGATGTATTTACTTTATATTTTATATTATGTTATTATTTTATTCAATAGTCTTAAGGGATTGTTTTAAATTCTGCTATTTCTCTGATGGTCTGCTGGTACTTAATTTCTTCATATTTCTCTAACGTTTGTGATGGACAGACAATATATGGACAGACAATGATAGCAGGCACTGGGAGACCAGGATGGGTGACTGCTGTCACCAACAGTTCTGCAGCCCAGTGCAGGGTTTCTTTTGAAAGAAGTCTTTACGTTGTGATGTATGGTAATGACTAATTAATAACAGTTAATGATAATCTTTACTAAGTACTATCTCAGGGAATATAGTTCCACACCACAATGGTGCACTTGATATACACAATCGCCTATGTGTCATCTATAACACTATAGTTCACATAGTGATTATTTCCTGTTGAGATGGGAAGGGGGCTTATATTTGGAGGTCACAAAATATGGAAAGTGTACATTATGGTCACAGTATTGGGGATTTCCTTTACTTTAGAGCCACTTGCCTAATATTCATAGATTAGAGAATGCTACCTAGACTTCAACAAAATCCATTTTAATCTGTTATTAATACAGAATTCTAGTAAAGTCTCATGTGACACAGACTGCCCATTATTCTGTATTTCTTGGTTTTTATCTGGACTTATAAACCTTAGCCTGGGATTTTCAAGGCATTTTCTACTTCCTTAACATTTTAGTGTGGATTTATCAGGATTTAGCCAGTGGAAAGAAAGTGATGTGAGACCTGGACCTTCTAGATGCCAACTTTATGGAAAAGAGTCATATCCTCCTCTTTGTGATTGCTGATGCTCACAGATGTGCTCTCAGGTGACCAAGCTGAAGGGAGTGTCCACATGGTAAAAGTGTCTTCAACAGAGTAAGGGGATTTTATGATTGCTACGGTTGCATCTCCACATTAAAAAAATATTTAAAGTCAATTATTAAACATAAGCTACTTCTCTGGTTTTAAAACTTGTTTTCTTTCCTCTGTTTTATTTTAAATGCATTGCTCAATTGGGAAATAATATAGAACGTTATGTAAATAGGAAATTAGTGAAAATTTCCTTCAGCATTAACACCCTTTTATTCATATCATGTGATTTCTCTTCTATTTCCTATAAAATTTATTTCAACACAATTAATTGTGCCTCTCTACCTACTATGTTTTTATTCATTTCTACCTGGGGAATAAATCTTTATTTATACCTGAGCCTATTGTGTTCTATAAAGAGGCTATAATTACTTAACAAGATTTTTATGATGGTACCAAATTGGGTAGTGCATGAAAACTCATGTGGGTTTTTTAAATATAATTTTTAATTTAAATTAGAAACAAGCTTGTTTTACATATCAATCTCAGTTCCTGCACCTTCCCATCCTCCTCTGTTTCCCCCACTTTCCTCTTTCTGTTCCCCAGGGAGGATGAGGCCTTCCATGGGGAGTCTTCAAAGTCTGTCATATCACTTGGAGCAGGGCCCAGGCCCTCCCCCATGTGCCTAGGCTGATTTGTTTCTTTAAAAGTTACATCTTGGTACAACTTTCCTTTTCTGTAAAACAGGAATAATTCTATCACTGTAGTTATACAGAAGATAAAAGATGTGTGTGTGTGTGTGTATGTGTGTGTGTGTCTATGCAAGTGTTACTATAGTTCAGGAATGGATATGTGCCATATGTGTTTCATGCACAGATCAATTTCTGACATGTGGCAAACATTCATAATTATTAGGATATGTCACAGTAGTTTAATAACCGCTGAGTTTATTAAATAAGCCAGATTTGATGTTTGCCATCAAATAAAGCACGACTTAGCTTTATTCTTTTTCTTATTGAAAGTATTGTATAGAGTGGTTCTTTTCCCTCTTTCAGACACAGATCTCAGTTTAGAGAAAGCAACCCGAAGACTGCTCCTTCATTGGCTCTCTCTGTCCCCATCCCTGTGCCTGATGGAGACAGGGAAGTTTCGCATAGATGAGGGGAGGGAGTTTTGTTCACTCTACCGCAGTTTTCCCCTCCCTGTTACTTTCCAGCCAAAGTTGTTAAATAATAACATATTTTAGTTCTCACAATCTTTAACAATCCTTTGCCTCCATGTCTCTGAAAATTATAATAACATAAAAGAGGGGAAAAAAGCTATCCTTCAAGAATGGTTAGTTTCTTCTTTTCTTGACAGTTATTGAAGTGATGTCATTCAACTTCCACATGGAATGCTTAAACATGTATCTACAGATGGGAGCAGCAATTTGAAAACTGCCTGAGTCACTGAAGCATGATGGTTTGTTGGTTGTTTAAATAATTTGTGGTGATTTATTATGAGCTCACTACTTTATGGCCCAGCCATATTTTGTTTTTCTCTTGCTCTGCACTGTTTCAAATACTATTCCAGTAGCAATCACCCACGAAGTAGATATACTGGTGAGAAACTGCAATAGAAACTTCTTGACAAGGTCTTTCACTCTGTGATCTTTGACATGCTCTACCTAATATTTCTTAGCCATGTCCACTTCTTTTGGATTACCTTTTCTATATCAAAGGCATCTGTTGATGAAGGAAAATACAGAAAAAAATACCAAGGTTTCTGGCAGTCTTAACAGAGATTTGTTTCAAAGCCAGTGTCTTTCATCAACATTGGAAAATAGATTTGTTTCCTCATGTAAGCATTATATTTCTATTCTGGAAAATGGAACATGTAGGCAGAGGGAGATAAGAGGAGCTGCCTTTGGCAGAGGGAATAGGTTTGAACTATGAATATTAATTAAGAGGCCACACAAGTAAGGTGAACTTCTCTAAGCTTCTGGAACAATTTGTGTTATAAACAATTTGGCTGCTAAAAAGTGAAGGTGCAGTGTCCAAAATTTTGTGTAATTCTGTATTTCAAAAATAAATAAAATCAAAACATACATACAAAATTAAAAAAAAAAAAACTTGACAACTGCATTGTTTCTGGAATTCCAATCAACATAATTTTTAATGCTCAAATTTTAAAAATATGCCCCAAACCCTTGAAATATAAAGAACTAAATACTCTTAATTTCTAATAACTATTTGTATAATATTCTGCTAATATGAAAAACAGCATGTCAGGGATTATAGAGAGCTGCAAAGTGCCACGCCTTAAAGATGGCACTGGCTTCTGCCTTACACCTTCCCGATGGTGAGTACTCTCTGGAGTAAACAAGTCCTTATTTGGCTAAGGCTGAAATCTAGGCTTGCTTCCGTGTATGTGGACCTATCTGCATTCACCACGTGGCGTGCCGGGATTGGCTACCTCAAGGCCTTATAAGCTGGGGGCTGGCTTTCCCCGGAGTCAGAAGATTGTTCAAGGTTCCTGATTAAAACTGCTTAAAGAAGAGTCCGATCGTTGTGTCTTCCTTGCTGGTCAAGGCAGTCGCGACAAGTGGTGGCCCGTACGGGGAACCTCATTGAAGGACCCAGAACTTTCTGCCGTCAGGGCAGTGCACTAGAAAGTTCCCAGGTAAAGTGGGAATCCGCAACAGAAGTGGGTATTTTGCTCCTCTCTGTCGATATAGAGGGAGCAGAGAGAGTTCGCAGCGTAGTGAACTAAAAGTAAAAGTTTAAAAGGGAAAATATTGCTAGTTTAACAATGTGTGCTTCTCAATCACACCCAATTTTTTTTTGGCTCTGAATGAGCTGCTTGGTTCTAAGAATTTAAAGATTAAGAAGAGCACCCTAGAGAGGTTCTTGGAGGAATGTGATACCATTGCACCTTGGTTCGCGGTCTCTGGGAGTCTTACCATCCCTTCATGGGAAAACCTAGGCAGAGATCTTGACTTTGCTGCAAATCAGAGAACGCTTAAAGGCGGAGTAAGACCTATTTGGAAACTAGTGAAAAGCTGTCTTGAGGACCAAAATTTCAGTGAGGCAGTGGAGAATGGGCAAGCAGCTTTAGAGATGCTACAGGAAGAAAGGTCAGAACAGGCAGACAGTGAGAAGGGAGATAAGGCAAAGAACAAACTATACCCAGACCTTCCAGAGGCAGAAGACTCAGAGTCTACAGACTCCGAAGAAGAGCTGCGGGCTCTTATTGAATAGATCAAAAGGACTAGAATATGAAAAAAGGAAAAGAAGAGAGAAAAAGAGAGGCCTGAGGATGAAAATTGCTGCGGGTCTTCCCTATGTAGGGCGATGCCGTCTGCCCCGCCCCCCCTCCGTACTCGGAGGGAAGGAGTGGCAGTATGGGGCATTCTTTTTGCCCTGAGGTCTGGAAAGCAGTGAGAACAGAACTACACTTGGCTTGTCCAGTGTTCCTGGATCCACAAGGAAACAGATATGAAGAGCCACTAGATTTAAAGGTTATTAAGTCCTTGGCTGAATCTGTAAGAACATATGGGATTACAGCCTCTTTTACAGTGGCACAAGTGGAAGCTTTGCAGAGGATAGAAGAAAGATTACAGAATGCCTTTTTACAAAGATGCAAAGAAGGCTAAGCCATTGTTATGTGTATTCTTCCTACATATTATCAGCCCACAGGCCTGCTGTGGCAAGAGGGACTATTACTTTGGATTTATCCTAAAATATCTCCCGCCAAATCTATTGAGCATTATCCCACCACAGTAGCTAAATTAGCACTGAATGGTATTCAACAGTGTTTACAATATTTTGGAATTACTCCAAGCATAATCATAGTTCCATATTCCAGTTATCAAGTTAAAATTCTTTGTGCCACCATAGATGAGTGGGCCATTTTGCAGTGTGGATTTGATGGAGACATAGATAATCATTACCCTAGACAACCATTATTGGAATTTTTTAAGGAACATCCTGTAATATTTCCTAAAGTGACATCAGCAGTTCCTATCCCGAATGTTCCAAATGTGTTTACAGATGGCTCTAAGACAGGCTGTGGAGCCTACATGATAGAAAGACAGGAGACTGTGTTGCATCAGTTCCAGCCTGGCTCCCCGCAAATTGTAGAATTAAGATAGTAGTGGAAGTAATTTAAAGCTCGTCCTTTTGCCTTTAATATCTGATTCAGCTTATGTGGTTAATGCAGTGAAAATCTTGGAAGTAGCAGGGCCTATAAAAAATGCTAGTCCAGGTTGCCTTTTGTTTTAACAGTTACAAAATTTGATTTGGCAGAGAAAAAACTGTTTTTTTTTTTTTTTTTTTACAACATGTTAGAGCTCATACAGGCCTTCCAGGACCTGTAAGTGAAGGTAATAATAACGTTGATCTATGGACTAGAGTGGAATGTATTTTCTTGAGTTCTACCTTAAAAAAGAAAAAAAATTTTCACAAAACCTTTCATGTGAATGCTAGAGCATTACAACAGAAAATTCATCTTTCTTGAGCAGATGCTTGACAAGTAGTCTTGGAATGTCCTCACTGTGTGATTCATCATCACCTACCTAGTGCTGGGGTAAACCCACGGGGTTTGCTCCCTCTTAAGGTTTGGCAGATGGATGTGACACATTTCTGAGTTTGGAAGCCTAAAATATGTGCATGTGTCTGTGGATACCTGTTCAGGTGTCATACATGCCACACCTTTAACTGGAGAAAAGGCTCGCAATGTTATAGCTCATTGCTTAGAAGTCTGGGCTGCCTGGGGTAAAATTGACAATGGACCAGCCTACACGGCTTAAACCTTTGCCTCTTTTTGTCGGCAAATGGAAGTGCAGCTCCTTCATAGATTGCCGTACAATCCTCAAGGCCAAGGCATCGTAGAACATGCTCATCGCACGTTGAAGGAATGTTTACAAAAACGAAAAGGAGACTAGGCCACGGTCATACTCCTAAGGAAAGACTTTCCCTTGCTTTATTTACTATTAATTTTTTAAATTTGGATGCTCAGGGCTGCTCTGTGGCTGATAGACATCAAGATTACCATGGCCCTGCTAAAGGAATGGTCAAGTGGAAGGATATTCTGACAGGCCTCTGGCGCGGGCCTGATCCCATGCTGACATGGGCAGGAGGTTCTGTTTGTGTTTTTCCAGAGGACCAGCAAGATCTAGTGTGAGTGCCTGAACACCTGGTTAGAAAAGTCCAACATGAAGAGCGTCCTGAATAATTGGACACTTGAATTTGAAGATACCTCGAAAGAACTGAGGCTGGCTGTGGTTAACGTGAATTTTACCAGCATCGGGACTGTCATCTTGGCTGATTTCTGCTATGAATCATCTAAAGGAATGGGCGGGCATGGGAGCATTAGCAGGCCTTTTGGTGTTGGTTTCCTTAGTTTGCTTGTGGTGCTTATGTAAGATTAGAGTTACACAACAATGCAATGCAGCCATGATCATTGAAGCCTTTACAGCCATTGAAGCAGGACAGTCCCCCCAAGCATGGTTGGCGACCATAAAGAGCTGAGTTTTGTTACGCTCAGGATGCGAGGCTAAGCACTGCACTCAGGGTCAGCTCTTGCGACCCAGAGAAGAGCACACCTACAGTTTAAAGAATGAAGAAATAAATCAGCACTAACTCATGCCTTCCAATAATACAAAAATAGTAGCTAGTAGTTATTTAAAAGTTGTTCAAAATAATTCACTTTTCCTTACTCCCATTTTCTTGGCTAATGTTGACAAAATCTGTTCCTTCAACTTGAAAAATATTAATTTAATATTTAATTAGCCTTAAATCCCTTTATTCACAAATCTATTTTGTACCTGGGTAAATTGCTCTTTGTTTTTGTTACAATATTGCTTATGATTTCTTGGTTAAGATAAGTCAATCTAGAACCTTCAATCCTTTTTTCCTTTTGAAGCTCAGGAAAGGGATTATGTTACGGCAGGTTTCCCCGCCGGCCTCCCGGTCCTGCTGCCACGTGGGCCCACAGCCACGCCAGCCCCAAATAACACTCAGAGACTCTGTATTTGATACAATCCTGTTGGCCAGTTACCATTATTGTTTATGGGCTAGCTCTGTCTTAATTATTAACCCATTTCTACTTATCTAAGTATTTCCACGTGGTCGTCTTATCCGGGAGCCGCGCGGCAGGCTTCCTGCTCCTTCCCCGGCTACATCTTGACTCCACCTACTACTTCCTCTTCCTCCTCCTAGTCTCCTAGCCCCACCTATCTAGTTTTCTATTGGCCACAGGGCTTTATTAACAGTATGAGAAACATATATACAGAATCACATCTCCCATCATCTCCTCTTTTCTGTCTAAAGTAAAAGAAGGGGTTTAACCTTAACATAGCAAAATATACCATACAACAGTTATCAAATAAGAATCACAGTTAACAATATTTAGTCCATTAACATTTTGTAAGACTTAAAGAAAATATCATCTATCCTATCTTTGTCAGTCTAAAGACCTATATGTAACTTATTTTTAATCCTAAGAAAAACTATAATCATAACTATCTGTCTTCAACTCCTTCAAAGACCACAGAAGGATAATATATAAACTCTAGAAATGACAGAGACAATGCATTGCCTGGTCAGTCACCCGAAGTTCTTCTGTAATGTTCCATCTTCAGCCCATAGGCCATAATGTGTGTCCAGACTCCTCAATAAGGCAGGAAACTTTTCTCTGTGTCCTGTAGACTATCTGGCTGTCTGGCAGCCTCTTCCATGAAACAGGAATCCTGTAGCAATGTCCATCTTGCATCAGCAGTTACCTTTTTGTGGGTCCTGCATGTCCAGTTTCTACAACATAAAGTCAAACAGTTCAGAAGAGCAGTACCTTGCCCAAATGGCTAGTCTTGCCATATTAGAAGCAAACTCCATAATGTGTTTCTTCGATGTCCATTTTCCTTTCTTCTGTAGGTGGTGTTACCAGGAGCAGTTGTGCCTCACTGTCAAGAAAAACCCTAAACCATTTTAAATGCCATATTCTGTAGGTCTTTGAAAGGTTTGAAGAATGCCTATCCATCTCAAATACATCTCTATATATCTAGAAATCCAAACTAACTTAACTCCCATAGGTAACTCTCTATAATCTGTACTAAATTATTACATTACATTTTCTAATGAGCTATATAAACACAATACCTAAACAAGAGGAGAAATATACATATCACAAAATTGACCTTAAATTGTATCAATAAAAGAAAATCCATTCCAAAGCAAAGTATTCATATCTATACCTTAATTCCCTTTTTTACCTTTACAAGGATTGCTTGTGTCATTAACCATTTATAACCAAGCCCATATAAATGAAAACAAACATTTATAAACAATATTTGGGAATTTGGGCGTCGTTCTTTCCAAACTACTTCCTGCTGGTAGAGGGCGCTGTCATGGGGATCCTAAGAAATCTTGGCAGTAGTCTGCAAGGCTTTGTCTCAACTGCTTTGAATGTTGGATCACCTGGGGAGTTGTCTCAGGGGGTCTGGCTTGATCAAACCATATAAGTCTGGAAAGAATCCATAGCTTTTCATTTTCTGTGGAAACAAAAATAGAAATCTTTTTCCCCAGTAGCTTGTCCTTAGGCTTAAATTTTTGAGTCAAAGCATTTTTAAAATATATAAATTGAATTAATCCAGCAGCTTTTCTTTTATCAGTAGTTATTTTCTCAGCAATCAAATAATTTAAAGACAACAGAAGCGCGTATAATATCCAAAATCTCTCTGTGTTTTCCATCTTTACATGGCTTTTTTATTAGTCTATTTATTCTATTTCTATTTTTACATATTTTGAGACAGGGTTTCTCTGTGTAACTTTTATCTGTCCTGGAATTCATTGCATTCCAGGTTTGCTTTGAAATCACAGAGATCTGCTTGCCTCTGTCTGCCGAGTACTAGGATTAATTCTATTTCCTTTTTTCTTTTTTAAACCATTGTATCCTGTTTCTTTTTCTTTCCCAAGCCAGCGTATTTTTTAAAACACAGTGTAAACCTTCATTGCAGCTCTAGTACACAACAATGAATTGTTAGCAGAGCTCTTTAAAAGCAAGGCGCCTTTTTTGCCGCTTATGCTAATTTTGGAAACCTCCCTTAAAGGAGCCTCGCAAATCTCTGTCTACAGCAAAACAAATCCAATCAAGAAAATGCTGCTACTAAGAAGTCTGCTAGTCTCTGTTCCTTTGTTTCTAAACATTTCTTAAGCTCTTATTAGTTTTAAGTGAAAGTTCTTATAGCCACATTGGGCGCCATTTGTAGCATGTTGTTTTCCGGCAGCCCGCCAGCCCGCCAGCCAGGGCCCATAGCTGCGCCAGCCCCAAATAACACTCAGAGACTCTGTATTTGATACAATCCTGTTGGCCAGTTACCATTATTGTTTATGGGGTAGCTCTGTCTTAATTATTAACCCATTTTTACTTATCTAAGTATTTCCACGTGGTCGTCTTATCCGGGAGCCGCGCGGCAGGCTTCCTGCTCCTTCCCCGGCTACATCTTGACTCCACCTACTACTTCCTCTTCCTCCTCCTAGTCTCCTAGCCCCACCTATCTAGTTTTCTATTGGCCACAGGGCTTTATTAACAGTATGAGAAACATATATACAGAATCACATCTCCCATCATCATTATGAGAAAAATGATGTAATAATAGTAACTATCATCTTTTTGTGTAAAATAAATAGAAACATATTGAGGCAGTCTTTGGGGTGGTATAATAATCTAGGTGAGTCATGAAAGTGATATGGCTAAGAGTAGTAGCAGGAGAAGCAGGAAGAATGGGCTGCTAGTGTTAGTTAGGACTGATCCATTTAAGGGCATTGAATGTAAGATGTGAGGAGAAAAGGAGGCAAAGCACATAATACGATTTTGCATCATAACTTACAAAAGTAACTTACAAAGATGGGAGTGTCATCACTGTGATGGCAAAGAGGGAGGTGGAGGTCAGGGCTGGGGTGTAGGGGGAGATCAAGAGCTAATATTGGTCATGTGATATTTAAGAATGAGTTCTATTGACCGAGAAACAGTGTTCAGGGCAAGGGCCTATGAATGAGGGGTTTGCGATAACCAGAATAACAAACAAAGTTTGGGACCTCTCTCATGAGGATGGTTTTTATTAACAATGCTCTGCAGTCTGGGAAATTCCAATGAGGGCTGGTTCCATAAAGTAGGAAAAAGATGCCCAGGTTATTAAAATAATATTCACTTTGGCCTTACAGGTGAATACGTGTCCATTTCTTCCATTAAAAAAGGCATGCATGTTTAACAATTTCGGTTTCTCCAATGTTGTTTGTGAGCATGTAGAACTCTTGCCCTTTATGTCAGAATGGCTAAGATCCATAAGACAAGAATAGGGACAGGAAAGATAAAGTGGGTCTTAGGGAGGGACAGCTAAAACTAAGGTCCATTTGAGAGCTTGTATGGAAACCTAGCAAAGCAGAAGCTTCCTATTACATACATATATGAAGATCATCTAAAAGGAATCCTCAAAGAGAGGAGAGACTGAACTCACTTGAACATCCCTCATCATCAAATGAAGCCTCCGGTTCTGAAAATGGGTTACATCTAATCAAGTGTTGGCCAAAGAACACCCCATGCGAATCCCCAAACAACCCAGTCTATCACCAAGGCTATCGGTTGCTCTCCACAAACTGAAGGTAAGCATATTCCTAAAGATAACACCTACACAACTCATTAAACACGAGAAGTTGATCTGGGGCCTCACTAGGAGCCTTCATCTCTACAGACTAGTTTTCAGGGTACTGGAGGGTATTTTGCATACTACCTAAGAATAAAGGTAAACATCAATTCAGCTATAAACTCTTTAGTCTACAAGAATGACCTCCCTCCAAGACATGCTAGTGTGATTGTGACAAGGCTCATGGGAATAACCAACAAATAACTGGAAGACTTAATGCTCACTCTATGAGATGTTGCCTGGGTGGCAAAGAACCCAAGACCAGACAGGTCAATACCTAAAGGAAAACCAAATACTACCATTTTTTTCTAAAGAACATAGCCTTAAAGCAACTCCCAATGACATTCTTCTGTACTCATAGGTCAGTGCCTTACTCAGGCATCATCAGAGAAGCTTCCTTCTACAGCAGATGGGGACAAATACAGAGGTACACAGCTAAACAATGTGCACTGTATGATTGATCTTGGAACACTCAGTCCTATAACAGGATGTCTCCATCAAATCCTCCCCTTTCCAGGGAATCCCATGGAAAAGGAAGCAGAAATTTTACAATTCAGAGGAGATGGAGGACAGCAAGGAAATAAGGCTTTCGATACACACAGGAGTAAAGTGCATAAGAAGACACAGAGACTGTGACAGCATGCACAGAGCCAGCAGGGACGCATCAGATGGAGCTCCAGCACTGAGAGAGGTGCTCACTATTCCCCATCCCTAATCCAGAAGCTGTTTTCAAAAGGTAATCTCTTGCAAATGAAGAAAAACTTGGTTTTCTCTCAACAGTGTTATAACCGGGATACCAACCACTATTAAGGGCAGGCCTCAGATCCAGCAGTAGATGGCCAACACAAGAACTCAATGGTATTTTTCGAGGTTCTTGGACTCATCATGTTTTATCAGGTTTTTTTCAAAAAAGTAAAAGAAAGCTTTTTGGTTCTTAGCTTCTATTATGGCTTCCACTTCTGTGTGTTGGAATTGGTGTATCTCAGCATCTATATGCCATGTGTGTGTGTGTGTGTGCTTTTCTTTGGCTCGTTTTTTTTTTTTTTTTTTTTTTTTTCTGTTTCATTGTCTTCTGATTCTTTTTTATTTTATTACTACTCTGTAGATTCTGTTTGTTTTCCCAGGAGACACAGAAAGAGTTTGGGTAGGTGAGTAAGGAATGAAGAGGATTTTGGAGAAGTTGGGGGAAGGGGAAACCAGAATATATATTAAAATATATTTTCAATAAAGGAAAAAATAAAACAATATTTGAAAGTTATAGGGACATTAAGGAAGGGATCTTCAAGGGGCTGACATTTATGAAGAAAACGTGATAAAACAAACAAACAAACAAAAAATCTCATGTGAAACCAAATGCTATTATGGAAAGTTACTTGCTGTTTAATATCGGAAAATCAGGCCTTGTGATGAGTAAGGCATCGGATCTTAAGGAGTCCTGAGAAAACACAAACTTCTTTCATTTACTTTCCAGTCCCTTGGAATCCAGTCGCTAAGCTGAGAGCTGTACTAGCACACGACGCTCTCATCCGACACACCAACTAACGTCCCCCACCCTTCCTCTGGAGCCGAGCGTGGATCTGCAGCTCCACAGAGAACCCTGACGGCAGTAAAGCGAAGCCAGCGGGAGCGCTTCCCGCCGTGGGCGCTCGGGACACACCCTCTGCCTGCCTGCCTGCCGGCCGGGTTCCCCGGCGCCCGCGCTTCCGGGTGTGGGCGGGGCTTGCCGGCGACGTCACTGCCGTGCGCCGACGCGCCGAGTGGCGGCGGATTCAAACCGAGGGCGGGCGCGGGGTCCGGGACGGTCGCGGTCGTGCTTCCCCGAGCGGGGCTCAGCCCTCAGAGCCTCGCAGGTGAGCAGGTGAGCCGTCAGCGGCCGCGGGAGCCCGGACTGCGGCGAGGGCGAGCGGGCCGCCGCGCCGATGGCGGTCTCCACCGTAGTCTCGAGGCGCGTCAAGCGCAAGGCGCCCCGCGCCTTCCTCCGGCGAACCTTCAGGCGGAAGAAGCCGCACCTGCGTCTGGAGAGCGCCTGCGACCTCCTGGTGAGTCCGCTCCGCTCTCCCGCTCTCCTGTTCTCCTGGCCCGGGACCGCCCGGCCCGCGTCTCTTCTGCACCGGTGGCTGCGGCGGGCGGTACTGCAGCCTTGTGAGGGTGGCGAGCGACCCAGACCCCGGGCACCAAGGAGGACACGGAGCTTTCTGAGGGAAGGCTGCCAACCCTTTGAGCATGGGCCCTCCAGTGCAGGCCCTGCCTCAGGGATAGACGTTCAGAACTGTCTGGCACCGTGATTAGTTTACTTGAGATATAGACACATACATACATACATACATACATACATACATACATACATACATACATGAATACATACATACAGGCATACATACAGAACTTTCTGGATAGTGATACATGCATGCATACATACATACAGGCATACATACAGAACTGTCTGGATAGTGATACATACATAATACATATATACTTGCATGCATACATACATACATACATACATACGTTCATGCATGCATGCATGCAAATCCTCAATCAGATTGGCCTCCTACCACCCCTCGCTCCTTTATGATGGTACTGAATACATTTCACTGCCTCTATTGCACTAGGTCCCTTACTAAAGGTCTGTGATTCAAAAGTGATCGTGTAGCTGGGGGTTCATTTTTTCCTGTCAAGACTGTTTACCAGACTCACACTTAGCAGAAATAAAATGCTTTCCAATACTTGTCCCTGGTCATGCAATTGTGTGTTTCTGCCTCGAAATGAGTTCAGTTTGGGAGCATCGTGTCCCCAGCTAGAATCACAGGAGCACTACCTTTTCCTCTGTTCTTAAAACACATGCATGCCTGTTTTCCAGGGCAAGGGGCACAGCTGGAGTTATTTTCCTCTGTCTTCCCAGCTGTTGGCTTCTTGAAGAGTTTGTGCTTTCTTTGAGACAGAATGTCACTTTGTAGTGCTGGCTGGCCTAAACTTACTGTGTAGACCAGGCTGGCCCTGAACTCAGATATTCACCTGGCTTTTCTTCTCAGTGCCCGGGTTTAGAGCCGTGGGCTACCCTGGCCTTAAGATTTATTTTTATTTATGTGTATTTATGAGGGAAGGGCATATATGCGTGTGCCTACAGAAACCAAAACGAGTTAGAGCCCTTGTATGTTGAGTTACAGGTTGTTGTGGGCCGGCCACCTGACAGTGGATTCTGAGAACTCAGGTATGCCAGAAGAGCAGCAACTGCTCTCTTAACCACTGAGCCATGTGTCCACATAACTGTTTTGCTAGATTATTATAAAATTGTCTACTTTTTCCTTTGTTGGTCTCTAGAGTCAAAATGCACACCCCCCCAAGTGGTGGTGAGGGGCATAATACTTCTGTCAGTTATTTTCTTTCCTCATATTCTATTAGAAAAGGCAACGTCATTTCCCACCCCCTCACTCCTGACTCTTTTGTGGTGACTACAGTAGCATAAGTGAGCTAGGCTTTTCTTGGAATACACTTTCCATAGTGTATACTGTTTTTGGTGACTAGGATATCCAGGAGACCACTTGCTAATGCAAAGGGTTGGCGGGCCTTTCTCAAATAGTCAGTGTCCTTCCAAAACTGGAGTGACCTGACCCGTGGTTATGTGGACCCTGTGGTGGGAAGCTCTAGGTGTCAGGGGAAAGAAGTTGAGTTGAAAAGCAAGTCTTTGCAGTGGTGGGAAAAAGGAAGTTCCTTTGGCCATTTGCTGCTCCCAGGTGATATTGTCATCTTCCGTGGCTTTTGTTAAACAGTTTCTGTTTAGTCTTGTTAATTGATCCCATTTCTCTGCTTACATTTTTCTGCCCTCCCATCATCCATAAAGTTCATTCCATTTAATCATTTTTATTCTTTTTCCTGAGTACCATAGTAGTTACTGAGATGCTAACACTATTCCCAGTGATGTTGTCTCCCAGAATGATGTGCAGCTTTCTGTCCTAATTGTCTCATCAGCCTGGGAATTAGAATCAGGAGCCTTTTATCTTCTCTGTGGTTAGCGTAATGTCCTGAATCTTCTGAGTCAAGTTATTATTTGGAATACCGGATAACTCATGTAAATAGTAAAAGAAACAAAATTGTGAAATTCTTTGTAACTGATTGTGAGTAGTGCCTTCACATTAGTGGAAGAAGCTGTGGATGAGAAAGCTCTGAGTAAAAAAGTTTCTTAACGATATGTCATTCTTATTGTGTATAGCAAATATATGTTAAAAGGGTTCATACACATATTTAATTTATATGTTACTTAATAATGCATATGTTTGCTTTTAAAGATTCATTTGAATTGCTTGCTCTTTGTACATCGGTTGGCAGAAGAGTCCAGGACAAATGCTTGTGAAAATAAATCTGGAGTTATCAAAAAGGATCACGTACTGACTGCAGCAAAGGTGAAACATAAATTCTCTCTCTAAGCAAGTTAACTTTAAAGCTACTACCATGGCTATCATCTTTGATTCAAATCCTTTTAAAGATTTTTGTTTTGAAAAAGCTATAGC
Source organism: Cricetiscus sungorus (assembly GCA_030556225.1). Classification (NCBI taxonomy): domain Eukaryota; kingdom Metazoa; phylum Chordata; class Mammalia; order Rodentia; family Cricetidae; genus Cricetiscus; species Cricetiscus sungorus. The sequence goes on from JANBXA010000731.1 coordinate 17,365,026, forward strand.
CTAAATTAGTGCAAGAAGAGGTGGATCATAGTTAAAGTTAGTAAAGATTATGAGAAATGTACCAGTAAGGAAGAGTGTTGAACTTTGTTTAACAACATTTTGGAAAAAATTCACAACATATTCAGCATTTTGTAAACTTGTTAAGCATACAATTTTATAGTACCCATATTAATATCACTTTGCACAGAGCAGTGCTAGCCTGGGTTATAGACTAACTTGTGACTAACTTGTCAATACCCCCACAAATATATGGGACTTTTAAATTTTCTTCAGTGAGAAACAGCACAACTATTAAAATCCAAACAAGTATTTTTTTGGGAATAATGCAATGATTAAGAGTGGGAAAAGTATATGTGAGTGTTTACAATTTAGACCTTTCTTTTTCTAATTTTTAAAATTGCCTTTATTATGTGTCCATGTGTGTGCATGTCTGTGTGCATTTGTGTTTGTGTACATGTGTACATGTGTGCGCTTGTCACATCATACCTATAGAGGTCAGGGCAACTTTTGGCTGTTGTTCTCTCCACCATGTGGGGTCAAACTCAGGTTGTTCCACTTAACACTTAGCCTGAGGCAATTTTTCTTTTCAAATTATAGTTGCTACATTCTTGTAAACATTTATTTTTATTTGTTTTCTGGAGATAATTTAGACCTTATTCTCCCAGCATTTTTACAGCTAAATATTTCTCTTTGTCTTATTTCTGCAACATTTTATGTTTCGAAAATTGTATATGAAAGTTATTCAGTGGAGGTGACTAGTTTTGATCTCTAACAGATATAATTCCAGATTAATTGTGAGACTTTCACGTTGCAATGGATTTATACTACTTGGTACTACTTGATAGGTGTTGTTTTGTTTTTAGGAACTTCTTTTAATGCCTTAGATCATTGATTGGGGAAGAAGGGAATTAGTGAATGGGATTGACTCTCAAACCAGGTTTGATAGTCTGGGGCAGGTTCATCTTCACTGAGAGAAGCAAACTAGAATTCTAGGCCACTTACACTGCAGCTCAGTGATTATGATTTGTTTTCCATAGGTATAATATGTATCTGCATTTCCTCTCTTACAGGTAATTCTGAAGAAGAGCAGAGGTTAGAAGTCAACACATGTTTAAGAATTATATGATTTATTAATTTAGGTGGCAACAGATCGTTAAGACATTTTTTGTGTGTGTGAATCAGTTTATATTGTGGATTATTAAACTTGGACTATATGAGCAGTGTGCATTTTACTTTTTTTTTTTTTTTTACAAATTATGTTTTATTCATTTTAAATGGCCTCTCAGTTTTCTCTTTCTGCTATTGTACTTAGTATATAAAAAAGGAAATCATACTCTTATTGAATAGCTTGAAGAGGTATACCCCTTAGGCTTAAGCTTATGTCTTTGGATTTAAGCCAGAATTATGCATTGAATTTAATTTCTGAGAGAAAGCAGAATACATTAAAATCTAGACACATTTTAAATATGTTAATACTGGACACATTCACAAAGCATTTCTGTCTAATTTCGTGTTGCACTAATAGTAACAGTAAACTTCCTCAAGATTGTATTAGCCAGTTTTTATAAACCTGTTTCCCTCTATAAACGACAAACAAGTTCTGAAGCAAGCTAACCTACTTTCTTCAAATCATGGGATTTAGTTGATAAAATATTTCCCCGCAGCAGTCATTTGGAAGTTTATTGTATAATATTCAATATTTACTTTTAAATTTTTGGTCTGAGATAATTAGATTGTGTATGAAGTTGCAAAGCTGATATAAACATATACTCTACACCAGTTTCTGCAGTGATTATATCTAACATATAGTGTAATATATCAGAAACAGGAATTTGGTAATTGCTATAGTATATATGTAGCTCCATGTTATTTTATCATGTGTGCAGATTCATGTAATTGCTACAACCAGTATATAGAACTACAGTACCACACAGGTCTTCTTGATTTTGTCTCATACTCATCCAGCTACCATGTTCTTTTCCAGGCTACCACCTTAACCAACTCCTCTCAGTGCTATAGTTTTGTCACTGAGAATGTTCTATAGATGGGAGCATGTAAGAAACGATCTGAAGGTTTTTGTTTCATTTTGCTTTTCACTCAGTGTAATATCCTGATGATCTATTCAAGTCATTGTATGTATTTACTGCTTAGTGGTCTGGATGCACCATACTTTGTATAGCTGTTTGCTTATTGAAGAATATTTTGATAATTTGGAAATTAGTATTAATAAAATTTCTATGAATAGTTATAAACATTTTTTAAATGTATATGAGTTTTCTTTTTTTTCTGGGAAAAATACCTACAAGTTTGATTGATGGGCCATATGTTAAGTATATGTTTAACTTCAAAAATCAAGCTAAATAAATTATATTAGGGTGATCATACATTTTCACTATCTTACATTTTCACTAACAGTGAGTGTATGGAAGTAGTTTTATTTGCATTCTAATTAACATTTGGATTTGTTATTTTAATTTTAAATTTTTTAGCTGCTCTAACAGGGGTGTGTAGTTTTAATTTACATTGCACACACTGCAGTGGCTTTTGTCTACACTGGAGCTCCTGTTACAAATTGCCATATACTAGGAAGCTTACAAGCAAGTTTATTGCTCTCAGTTATGCTGGTTAGAAGTCTAAGATGAGAGGCCTCACATAGGTGAATACTGGGGAGGTTTATATTATTCAGCTTCAGTTTATAATAGGAAATGCAAATTCTGTGGGAGGAAGATTATAGTAATTTCGAAGGGTGTCTAATCTGCAGATATTTTTAAGAATTGAAAATAAGGAACAGCTAATCTAATAGCATATATTGCAGTTTTCTTTAAATCTATGTGGTGAGCTAGCTCAGCAGATAAAAACAGATGCCAGACACTGATGCAAGCCTGAGCCTTGAGTTTTGGTACCCAGAAGCCATGTTATGGTGGAATTTGAGAACCAACTTACCAAAGTTATCCTCAAACCTCTGCTTGTACACCATGGCAAAAATACATGTACATACATAATAAAAATTAAAAAAACATAGTCATGCAATTTTTTTTTTTTAGTCAGAACAGAATTTTAACAAAAGCAAGCCCAGTTTATTTACAAAATGGGCTGTATCAGATTTGCCTTGTTTACGTAAGTGCAAGAAAAGTGATTTGCTATACAGGAATCTAAGATGTAGAAGCCTCGGGATTACATAGGCTAACCAAGCTAGACTTGTACTCAATCAATGGAGTACTGACCGTGTTGGTACTCACAGGTCCACTCAGCACAAAAGGAGAGACAGAAAGCAAAGATGTTTATTTCCTAGGTCAGTTACTAAAAAGTAAAAACAATTTTTTTCTTTGTGGAAATAGAATTTTAAACCAGGATGTCAACCTAATAGAAAGGCCCTTTTGTACATAGATACTAGAAGAGTATATGCTACAGATTATGCAAGTACTTATACAGAATGCCAAGAAAATCTGCCTAAGCAAGGGGATACATTACTTAAAAACGGTAAAAGCAGGTGAGAGGTGTTTGGTTTTATGTAGCAATTCATGTACATGAAGAAAAGTCAAGAATAAATAGTTATTCTAGGTCTTTAGGACAAGTATTTTAAACATCTGGGCCCTGTAGAAGAGTGAGAACTAGAGAAAATAATGTCCTTAGATCTTCTGATTAAAAAATTGGAGTCACCAACCAGATGGAGTCTAAAGCAGGGGAAGTTCCAAAGATGTACCACTTGATGATTAAAATCTCTTATAAAGTTCTACTAAAAACAAATATTTCAAGAAAATTTTAATGCTCTGTACATGGAGATAGATTCTTGAGGCAAGGCCCTTTTAAATGTGGTATCATTACACACATCACATTACAAAGTCGGCAGAGTATCAAAAAGAACAGACTTGACTTGAGAACAGGCAGAAATAAATTAAGCCAGGGAAATAGGGTGCAGAAGGCTCAATGTTGGTGCTATATCATAGTTTAGAAGTTTTCAATTGTCTTTTAACAGAGAAATTATTTCAAGTTCTAGATAGCACATGTGTCAAACAGTTAGAGATTCCCTAAATATTGTTTACATGGGGTTAACGTAGTATTGTAACAGGAAAATGCATATCACGGTCAGTTACACACTACTTCAAGCTAAATGAAGTTTTTAAAAATAAAGTGGTTTAGCATGACATTTTGAAACAAGACTTCTATATATGAAGTATATTGGCAAGAGTGGCATATAAAGAGGTTTAATATACAGTGGTTGTGCAGATACTCTTAGAAGTTTTTAATTATTTTCTTTTTTTATAAATTGGTCTGACAGTCACCTGGGAGTGGCTCTTGCTAGTAGGAACATACGGATGTGATACCTTCATGACTTCTCATTTTTATTTAGGGCTTGGCAAAAAAGATTCTACATTCATCCTGACAGCTTTCACATGGGTTAATACTCGAGTTGTCTTACATTAACTTCTAGCTTTGTTTTATATTCATTTATTATTTTGATGAATAGGATGCGAATTTTCTAATGCAAGGGATTCTCATTGAATCCTCAAAGCCATTGTGCAGAGCTTTGAGGATTATTTAATTCTGAAACCGCTGGATTTTAAACTTAGGGACTGGAAGAGGAAGTATCAATTCTTCCAGGTGCACATGGGCATTAGAATATATTTTTATATATACCCATAGCCTTCCTGAACACTGAGAATAGTAGATTTTTGGAAAGAGAACACAAAGAATAACAGATATACTAAACCCCTAATGTTGAGTTCATTAATCTTGATGTAATCCTGAGCCAAGTAATGTCTTTATTTTGTATGTATTATCTGTATCAATGCTAAAGCCAAGTGACTGTTTTACTGAGAAGCATCTCTAGCATTTAGTCCTTTTCCCCTGTCTTCTCTGCTTCTAATTTTTCCTCCTTCGATCTTGTAGTTTTGTTGTTATTGTTGCTATGGCTTCATGGATACTCGACAAGCACACTGCCACTAACCAATAGTCCCAACTGGTCTTTAATTTTCTGTTCTATTAAAACTGGCTTTTCATAGTTAATAAGAAAACTGGAACCACTCTTCTTAAGTATATAATAAGACAAAGTGCTGGAGGGAAAATTGTATCAAAGATACATCTTTGTAAAGTTGGAGTAGCTTTGGCTTGTATGCTTAATTTAACTTACAAACATTTCTAGTTAATGTGAAAATATGCGATGGGAGGAAAAAATGGCTGGTTGGTTCTGTTAGGTGCCAGCATGCTTGCTTTGTTAGGGCCACAGCCACCAATGTCTCTTTAGTGAATAGCAGTGGTGATGCCGATTGGAAAGAATCTGGGATTTGTAGGCTGAGGACATGATAGCTAATAGTCTGCTTTGGAAATGTCCTTTGTCTCAGATGGGAGGGCTTTGCTCAGCTGGCTGCCTGTACTTGTAAATAAGAACCAATCAGAGGCTGTAAATGTGTGGGGCAGGCACTGAATTTGGCCTGCAATGGGCGGCCGGGGGATGTTTTGAATTGAATCAGCTCTATTTAAAAATTAAATTACTAAGTTGGACAGTATGGCAATAATATAGCCATAATCAGTTAGGCCTAAATAGTAGTTCCTTGTTTCAAATAACCTTCTTTTATTTATTCCACTGAGGGCTGTTTTACTTTCATTAATATCAGCATTTTTTGTTTGTAAGTATTTGAGTTAGTCCACAATCCATTTGAAAACTGGGATTTGTCTTTCTAGATCCATGCAGTTTTACTTACATATCCTTTTTCTGACTCAGTTATGCTCTTTCTCAGCAAGGGCTTCCACAATTCTCTCATGTTATATTAGCACTGATACCCCATTGTGTCAAAGCTTACCATCCTGTTGTCCCAAAGGTGCAGCCATGTTCTCAGGAATCTGGTCCCAGGCAGTAAGATGTGAAAAAATGTTTGATCTTACCAACCCAACGATACTTTCCATCACCCTCATCTCTCTAATCTAAACGGAACTCAAATTTAAGACTACCTGTGCATGCTAGGTAAAACCGATGTCCAATTTGCAACTTTTTAAGAATTGTTTTTTGTTTTGAATTCTGCTTTTAGTATGAAGACAATAATGTGACATAGGATTTGGTTCTTTATATCGTCAGTGCCAAAGTGGACTGTCTTAAATCGTACTTTTCTCTACAATAACTTTTTCCTTCATAATGCTGTTCCGAGAATCTTACTAACTTATAGTGATTTGTCTTGCACTCACACCACTGCTTCTTAAGCTAGAGAGGCATGGTATAATTGCACTCTAGAATTAGTGCGAGCAGTATCTGGTATTAACACTAAAGTAAGTCCTGAAGTCTGGACAGACAAACTATGATGCTGTTGTTAGTGGGAACATTTGGAGCTATATTAGTTAAAGGGATAAATGGCAGAAACCTGCTCTGTCTTGCTGGATAATGAGGCTTAGGAGAGCACAGGTTTGTGGAAATTGAGCCCATACATATCAGCCCTGAGCTGAAATCTAACAATGAGTTTGCATGATTTTTGTGAACAGATGAATGACGTTATGATGGTAATGTACAATGTGGAATGAAACTACAGTGAGAATTAACAAGACAAATGTTTACAATCACTCCTTTTGGGAGTCCACATCACTAAATGAACTCCAGTTACTTAATGAAGAAATAATGACACCCAATCTTTTTGAACCTTTGTTGATTTTTGCCTCAGGTGAAGAATCCAATGAAGCAGGGTGATTTTAATTTTGAAATTTCTTCTCTACCTAGACTGGAAGCCACCCTCCTGGTGTCCTTGTCAGCATCCCTCTCAGTTTGTGAGCTGTTCATGGCAATATTTAAGCTTTCTCTTGGGACAAACTGAAGGTCACTGTCCCATAGTCATATAATTTGGCCCTAGAAAAGTTCTCCACATGGTGAATGGTGTGACACTGGCTAACAAAATAAGAGAAGGACACAGGGTACCATATTCTGCTGCGGGCTTCCCGATGCTCTTTCTGTGGACCAAGTCACTGTGAGATGAATTTACCCTGTGTGTTCAGCTTATCCTGCACACATCTTCAGGCAAGTGTAACAATGTTTCATTTTTATAGCTAAAGTAATTCTGCTGTGCATTAGGTAAACAATTAAACTATACTATATATACTCATGGAGGGAGCAAGGATAACAGAATGCAGTGTATGCCCCCTAATGGGATACAGGTTTAGGGGCTGCACACAGGCAGAGCAGCAGAGCTCTTCCACCTAGATATCTACTCACAGAAGGTCCTGAGTTACCCTGCTGTTTGCCAACAGTAGCTGAGTAGGCAGTTATAGAGAGCCTCCAAAGATAAGGGAGCATGCTTTTATGGGATGTGTAGCCCTAATTAACTAAACACTTTATCCAATAGCTTATTCTCCACTATTTTAATTAAAGAAAAGGCTAAGATAGTCCCTGTGAAATTGAGCTCAGGTTGTGTTGATGTGACTCAAAAATTTTAATTATAGATTTCTTTCCCCAGCTGTATTATCAGTAAACAGTATCCTTACCCATTTGGTTTTCATGATGTGCGTCTTAAATTGACTCATATTGTAGAAGGTGATGTGTATCCGGTGTGAGTCAGTTGTACCACGCTGGGATTGTTTGGGTCTTCCTCACATTACATATAGACCTCTAAGAGATGAGCTCAAAAGCCATCTTTTAATTTGTTTTGTATACGTCAGACACGTGCTAGCAGACCATTCCCTCTGAGAAAGCCATCCAAATATTGCAAAGCCCGTTTTAAAGGCTGGATGATTTCCAGTCCTTCTGTCAAAGAGTAAATAACCTGATTACTGTTCCAAGGCCAAGTCAAGCAGAACCTTGGAGGCCTTCACAGTAACCTGCTTTGCACAACAACTCAAGGAGACTATGTGAGCAGCTCCCATTGGGGAGGACATACACATATAATACCCAGAACTTATTTCCCAAGTTACATGTGATGACAAAGTAAACATTTGCTTAAGAACTCTTTCAAAGCGGGGAGCGCCATGAAATTGCCAGAGGATGCTCTCCCATACCTTAAACCTCAAATTAGCTACAACTTGGCTCCATCCAGCACCCTCAGGGGCTGAGTGTTACAAATTATCTCATCTTTTGGTTTAAAGAAAACAAGAACTTAGCTTTTCCTCCAAAACACTGTAATTATAAATGTTTGACCCGGTAGAATAAAGGTATGCTTGAATGATAAGTTGGTGTTATTTCTGGTTGTTTGCCACTCTTTGGCAATGGAAACATCTGCCACCTGGCTTCTAGTGACTCCATGCATAGTTATACTTGCTATATTCATTTAGAATTTTTATGCTGAAGAACATGATTGTCCAGGTCTGGAGATTTTTAGTGTAGATATAAATTCTAGATGGTTTTTAACGGCTAATAAATAAGACCAAGAGAAATCAACTTTATCTTAGCAGTTTTGTACTTGGCATCCCTAACAGCAATTAAAGTTAAATATCCCCAGAGATAGTTTTTTTTTTTTTTTTTTAACACTAATTGTATTACAACCATTGTAGAGGGAAACAAAACAAAACAGTGCACTCTTCTTAATTTCTCTATCCTTGAATCAGATAATACTGGGAGGAACTGATAATTGACCATTTTTTTAGGACTCATTTTTGTTATGATGTATGGTACATTGGGTGCATGAAACAGAAAATGGTCTTAATCTTGGAAGGCATGGCCCAAAGTGCAGAAGAGGACAGTAAGAGTGTGCATACACGTGAGGTTCCAAGAATTCAGAACGTTAGACATGTTTATGAGGCGATTTGAAAATATTATTCCTGATTGAAGTAGCTTCATCCTTTGGAGAAAAAGGGAAACCTCCTCATGTTCTCTGTGGTCAAATGTCATAAGTACTTCAGTCTGAGTAAAGAAGTAGGGAAAGTTAGTTTCACTCATTGTGTGTTTAACTACATTGTAAAGAGCTTAACTTAGAAGAACCTTTGTTTTGTTTGTTTGGTTTTAGAAAAGTAATTAACACTTCAGTTTTAGGTTTGATTATACAAGTTACAAATCTTGTTAATGTTTATTTATTGGGATTGAAAAATACTTTGAGGTCAATGCTTAAAAGTGAGCTGGTTATATTAATTGTGTATTAACTGATAACTGCAATTAATAAAGAGATAAACCTCAAGTCTCCCCCGTGAGGAACATGATGGTGACAGGTAGTATGTATTTCTAAGGAGTCTCAAGTGCATGAAACTTAACAGTGGATGATGTTTCTAGAACCTTAGAAAGTTTTTGTTTTATTAGTTGAGAAATTTTGAGAATAAAATTTAAGTTATGGATTTACTACTTTAAATTGTGGAACTCCTTTCTTATTTCGTGTGTGTGTGTGTGTGTGTGTGTGTGTGTGTGTGTGTGTGTGTGTGTGTGCACATGTTCATGAGTGTTCATGTACTTACCACAGTGCCTTTGTGGAGGGCAAGGGACAACTTGAGGGACTTGGTTCTCTACTTCCACTGTGTGTTCTAGTGACTGAAACCAGGTTACAGGACTTGGTGATAAGTGCCTCAACATGCTGTCTGAGCTTTGCTTTTGTTGCTGTGATAAAATATGCTGACCAAAGCCAATTCAGGGAAGAAGAGATTGCTTGGGTTTACAGTTCCAGTAGAATCCAAACATGGCTTGGAAGTAATGGCCGCAAGAGCATGAGGCCACATGTCACATTGCATCAGTAGTCCAGAAGAAGAGGGAACCGTAAGTGGTACAGGGCTATCTAACTCAAAGCCACTCCTTCAAGACTCTACCCACTAAAGGTTCTATGAACATTCCAAACAGCGCCACCAGCTGGAGACCGGTTGTCAAACATGTGTACTCACAAGCTTCTGGGGTAAGCTGCGTGTTCTAACCACAGTACCTGCTGTGTTTTCTTGCCACTCCTACTTTGTTTCACTTTTCTCAAGATGTTTCTTCATAGAAAAAAGACTAAAGCTTATTAAACGGATGTTACAGGAAATCCTACTTGCAGTTGTGAAGGAAGCCCATATTATGTGCTTTTGGGAAGATGGGAAAGCTCTTTATTCTAGACTGTCCTTTCAGATGAACTCCATGTACTTTTCTTATGCTTTCCCCGGAAAGCTACTACAATGGTTTGCTTTAACCAATGTGGTCTGAATCCCAGCCAGCATTTTACTAATATTTATCAGTGTTAAGCTTAGCATAACTTGAGAAGTCAAATTTGTTTCAAATCACTTCCACTTGTATAAATATATTATTTATGCACAATTGGTAAAACACCCCAGTACTCTCATTAAATAAACTGGCATGCTCGTGTCATGACCTGGGCTGGGAGTCTGGTTAAGTGAGATTATGCTGGTGAAAGAAAAATCAAAAGAATTAAAGAGTAATTGTATAAAAACTGTCATCTTTAACAGCAATAAAAGGCATTTACCTAAAAGTGTTTTGCTTTAAGTTATGAAATCAAACATTCCAACTAGAGTTTTGTAGTCGATAAGCTGAACTAAGGTTTTTATTATTATTATTACTTAAAAATGATCCACTACCCAGATTGAGCTCATGGGCTCGATGTTTGCCTCCAAAGGTTCAAGGCTGGTAAGACTTACTGCCAGAGGAAATGCTTAGGGGACAACTTCAGTTTGGGGCATAGACTGAAAGGTAATTAAAGCCCAGGAGAAGAGGTAGAGGGGAAGGCTATGTACACTCTGAGGCCAAATAAGTGTATCTAGATGTGCAGATATAGTCTCCCGGGTTAATGCTCTGCTAACTAAACCGAAAGTGTGGAGACTCAAATATGGAACTTTATTCCTTATAAAGATCAACTACGGGGTTAGTGATGACAGTGGCTCAGTCATTGTTACTAATATTGATCAGGGACAGTGTTACACTAGCTCAGATTGAGCTATCTGAGAAGTTATGAGAAAACTAAGGAAGATGTTGCTAGCTAGATTCCACTCTCATGTGGCTTTTGTCTCAGGGTGTCAGTCTAAGTGCATGAATGGGAATATGTTGTTTCACCTCTAGATCACTTACTGAGACACGACAAAAATATTTTATTCATTAATTAAGCTGAACTTAAGATCCTGTTATGCTTTGATATGCAGGCTATTATAGTGACAGCCTCTACAAACACAATGCTTATACCATGGAATCTGATGTTTAGTGTTTGTTGAATTGACTATTTTTGAAATTTTTATTTACTTGTTTTAGCTTTTTTCTTTTTTAAAAAACAAATTTAACTTTTACTGAAAATAGATATTTTCATACAATATGTTCTGATCATTGTTTTCCCTCTCCCAAAGCCTCTCAGGTTCTCCAGACCCACTCAAAACTACAACATTTCTTTCTTTCTCTTACTAGAAAACTAACAGGCAACAGCAACAAAATAATAGAGCCAAACAAACAAACAAAAAGACCCAAAGAAAAAGCACATGAATCACATGAGACACAAAAACACAGACCCTCTCACAAATTCCATAAACACAACAGAAGACCTGTAAGATTAAAAAAAAAAAAATATCCAGACAAAGCATTATGAGAAAAACCCCACACATAATAATAGAATGAAACTCCAAAAAATGCCAATGAGTTTGTTTTGTGTTGGTCATGGCCATGCTGGGCATGGGGCTTGCTCTTAAATATGGTTTGTATATCTAGTGACATTCCTTTGGAGAAAACTGATGAGGGATGTCCTGTATGCTGTGAACGTGTGTTTCTCTTATTGGTTGATTAATAAAGGTATTTCAGCCAATGGACAGGCAGGAAATACAGGTGGGACTACTAGACTAGGAGAATGCTGGGAAGAGGAAGGCAGAGGTGAGTCTCAAGGAGGTACCATTTAGCTACCGGGAAGGAAGGATGCCTGGACATTCTCTGGTAAGCCAAGACCATGTGGAGATACATAGGTAAGAGAAATAGGTTAATGATAAAGAGAGAGAGATAGCCAGTAAGAAGCCTAATCATAGGCCAAACAGTTTATAATTAATATAAGCCTCTGTGTTTATTTGGGACTAAACAGCTCTGGGACCAGGCAGGACAGAAACTTCTATCTACAGAAAACTAATTTTGTCACTGTGAGCAGTTGTTCATTAGAGATGGCCTGTGGGCTAAGGATAGAGTCTTGTGCCCACTTCACCTATCCGTGCTGGGAGCCCATCTGTCTTAGATCTGTGAAGGCTCTTTGACTGCTGCAATAGTCTCTGGGAGTTCATATGTTTGTCAGCCCTGTTGTGTCTAGAAGGCCTTATTTCCTTGTCTTCTATCCCCAGCTTCCTGAAGAACCACCACCTTGCTTTCCACAGTGCCTGTACAAGTTTTCAGTCCTACCAACAATGGGTGAGTGTTCCCCTTACTCCACATCCTTTGCCAGCATGAGCTGTCATTTGTTTTATTGATCTTGTAAAATGAAATCTCAAAGTAGTTTTGATTTTGATTCCCCTAATGACTAAGGATGTTGAACATAAAAAAAAGTTTCTCTTATAGTTTTGGTTGTGAGCCTAGCCTTTAACAGCTGAACCATTTCTAGTAGCTGATGGAAGCAGAAGCAGACACCCACCCACAGCTAAACATTAGCCAAACTCCTAGAATTCAGTTGCAGAAAGGGAGGAGTTATGAGCAAAGTGATCAAGACCAGGCTGGAGAAACCCACAAAAACTGCTGACCTGAACAAGGGGGAGCTCATGGACTCCAGTCTGATAGCTGGGAAACCAGCATAGGACCGACCCAGCCACCCTGAATATGGGTGGATGTTAGGAGGACTGGGCAGTCTATGGAGCCTCTGATTGTGGATCAGTATTTATCCCTAATATATGAATGGACTTCGGGAGCCCATTCCACATAGAGGGATGGATATATCAGCCTAGATACATGGGGGAGAGCCTGGGCCCTGCTGCAAATGATATGACAGACTTTGAAGACTCCCCATAGAAGGCCTCACCCTCCCTGAGGAACAGAAAGGGAATGGATGGAGGTTAGTGCAGGAGGGACAGGGGAGGATGGGAGGGTGTGGGAACATGTAAAACAAGCTTGTTTCAAATTTAAATAAAAAATTATCAAAAAAGGTTTCTCAGCCATTTGTATTTCTTCTTTTGAGAACTCTGTTTAGATCTGTACTTCAGTTTTAAATTAGGTTATTCTCTCAAGATTGTTGTGGCAACTCATTCAGCCAATATTCTTTGAAGTAACCACCCCTTTGGGGTGGGTCTCAGGTGCTACTATGGACTTGGAGTAGTTGCTGGCTCTCTTGGTCGGTGGATAAGGGCTGAGAGCAGCATCCTGTGCCTTCAGGGCAGAAGATGGTGGTGGCTGTTACCTTCATTGTGTGAGCATTCCCTAAATAAATATTTGATATTCTTTACCCAGGCGTTTGTGAACTTCCTTACTCTGCCCACATGTGATGTCCAGTTTTTGTGAATTCTTTATATACTTTAGATTATTAGCCCTCTGTCGTATATGTAATTAGTAAAGATTTGTTCTCATTCTGTAGCCTACCACTTTGATGGAATGATGATGTCCTTTGCAGCTTTTTAGCTTCATGTGGACCCATTTAGTAATAATTGTTCTTAGTGCCTGTGCTGTTGGTGTTTTGTTCAGAAAGTTTTCCTTTGTCAGTGTGTTCAAAGCTATTCCCCACTTTCCCTTTTATCAGATTTAGTGTATCTAGTTTTATATTGAATTCCTTGATCCAACTGCAGTTGAGTTTTGTGGAGGGTGATAGGTACTAATGTATTTACGTTCTTCTCCATGAAGCATCTAGTTTGACTAGAACTGTTTGAGGAAGATGCTGTCTCTTTTTAACCACTGTATATTTCTGGATTTTCTAAAAATAAAAAATCAGCTGCCCATAGGTGTGTGGACTTATATTTGGGCTTTTTATTTAATTCCATTGACCAATGGGTCTGTTTTTATGCAAATACCATGCTGCTTTTATTACTATACGTCTGTACTACAATTTGAAATTGAGAATAGTGATGACCTCCAGTAGTTCTTTAATTAATGAGAATTGTTTTTAGCTATCCTGTTTGTTTGTTTTGTGTGTGCGGTTTCATTTTGAAGCTGAAATTTGTCCTTTCAGTTTTTGTGAAGAATTGTGTTGGAATTTTGGCGGGGATTGCTTTGAATATGTAGATCACTTTGGTAGGAGGGCCATTTTTCACTATATTAATCCTACCTGTTTAGAGGTCTTCCCATCTTCCAATATAATTTCCAGTCTCTTTCCTGAGTGTTTGGCAGTGGCCATGCTGGAGGAGCTGTACTCAAGAATGGAGCTGATGGAGAACAACTCACTGGATGCATCCTGGAGAGGCAAAGGCCAGGGAGGGTTGTCTCCAGGATGCCTGTGTCTCCTGCAATTTCTCTGGCTCTCTGCTACCACGATCTTACTATATTTGGCATGGGGTGATTATCATTTGAAAGAATCCGACTGTATCTAGTATAGTATCATTGTTTCATGGGAAAATTCTACTCCTTGCTAGGCAATTTACTTGCAGATCATAATGAACACCAATTATTGAAAGATACAGGTTGTTAGGACAGTTAGTGAAGATGATTAAAGAAATTTTTATGTCATTTTGCCAATTGCTACAATAGGAAAAAACAAGAAGTAACAATAAGGCTGGAAGTCACCTCCCCTTTGGCTAGATGTGGGACTTTACAAGGATAGAAAAGAAGAACAATAAAGTTTCATGCTTTATAGATCCACGAGTTTTGCCTGTGAGTAACAGACAGAGGATCAAAGAATGCAATTATGCCCCTACATCCAAGGTTAGGTCTGAGTTCCTTGGTCATGTAACTTAGAGAATTAATCCCAGGTTTTGGTTTGCATCTTGAAAAAACAAAGTTGTAATAGGAAATTAAATGACCCCTGTGTGTGTGTGTGTGTGTGTGTGTGTGTGTGTGTGTGTAAAGAAAGAAGAAGAAAACTAGATGGTTAGCTAGACCACTTGAATAAAGTCTTGAAGAGTAGAAATAGGATAGGAATCTGCTACACTGTGTCTGCAAACAGCGGATACAAAGGAACTAGGAGAAATATACTTGGCTTACTTGAAACTGTGTTAATAAATAATAAAAAAAATCATTGCTTTGGGCTAAATATGTTATGGTGGGAGAATTAATACAAAGGAAATTTTAACGACTTGTGGACTTCTAAGAAAAATGTGTAACTTGTGGTTGTAATGTGATTTCTTTCTGTGTAAAGATTTTGATTTATTTCTGGAAAATATGTAACTTGTGGTTATGAGGTAATTTCTTCTTGCATAGAAATATTTATCATAGGTAGTATAAAAATAAGACAAAAGTACAGAGGAAGAGAAGAAAGAAAAAAAAATAAAAAGAAGAATTAAGCTTTGTCCCTTCATAAGTTTCCAAATCTACTTTCCAATTTCTCTGACCTGCTGGAGCTGGACCCTGTCAAATGTTTTATAATTTTTATTATAGAAGTCTTCCACTTGTTTTTTTTTTTTTTAGAGTTGATCCAAAATATTTATTTATTTACGTATTTATTTTTAAGCTACAGTGAAAGTTACTGTTTTTCTGATTTCTCAGTCCATTTGTCTTTTGTATATGGGCAGGCTACTGACTTTTACATATTAATTTTGTATCCTGATAATTTGGTGAAGGTGCTTGTCTACTATAGAAGTTTTCTGATGGGATCTTTAGGATCATTTAGGTATACAATCCTATCATTTGCAAAACAAAGATGTTTTGTCTTCTTTCTTTCCTATTTGTACCCTGATCTCCTTCAGTTATCTTGTTCTAGCTAAGACTTCAAATTCTATTAGGTAAGTATGGAAAGAGAGGATATTCTTGTCTTACTATTGATTTTAGTGGAAATGCTTTGAGTTTCTCTCTCCTTAGATTAATGTTGGGTGTGAGCTTACTGTAAATCACATGTATTATGTTAAAGTATGTCCCTTGATTCCAGTATCTCCAGGATTTTTATCACGTAGGGTGTTGGATTTTGTCAAAGGTTTTTTATGCATCTTATGAGATGATCATGAATTATTTTTGTATTTCAATTTGTTTATATGGTGAATTACATTTATTAATTTATGTATGTTGAACCATCACTGTGTCTCTGAGATGAAGCCTACTGATCATGGTGAATGTTCTTTCTATCTGTTCATTTTTTTTAAAATTTACTTTTCTTATTTTACATATCGATCCCAGTTCCCCCTCCCTCCCTCCCTCCCTCCCTCGCTCTCTCCCTCCCTCCCTCTCTCCCTCCCTCCCTCCCTCCCTCCCTCCCTCCCTCTCTCCCTCCCTCCCTGCCTCTCTGCCATCCTCCCATGTCCCCCAACCACCCTCCCAACCCCCCACTCCACATGTTGGGTGATGTCTTATATTTGGTTTGTAAGTATTTTATTGAGAACTTTTGGCTCTATGTTCATAAGGAAATTATTCTGGATTTTTTTTTTTGTTGTTGTTGAATCATTAGGTGGTTTAGATAACAAGGTAATTATTTCCTTGTAAAAACAAGTGGGCAATGTTTCTCTTTCTATTTTATTGGATATCTTTGAACAAGCTCAAATACATGAGACTCTGGGGATATTTCTTATTTAAAACATTAAGACTATTAAGCACACTGAGTAATTTTAAATGATTACTAAAGTGTTAGTACATGTAAATCACATGTCTTTAAATAACCCTGATTTAAATTTTTAATTTTATATTTATTTATTGTTATTTTACATATGTGGGTGTTTTGTCTGTGTACCCTATAGTACATGTGTGGTACCCTGGGAGGCCAGAAGAGGGCATTAGATGCCTGTTAAATTTAATTAGAGATGGTTGTGAACCATGATGTGGGGACTGGGAATCAAACCTGGTCCTTGGGAAGTACAGCAAGTGCTCTTAACCACTGAGCCATCTCTCAGCCCAACCACACCTTTTCAGTGCTCTTTTCATTGTATGCATTCACTGGGCACAACATAACGACACTTTAACACAAGTATGCCTTGGACACTAGCCACTAGCCACATTATGAATTTTATTTAAATGTGACCAAATTAAGGGAGTTGACATTTAGTGACAAACAAGGAATTAGGATATAAATTCTTATTTTGTTTGCATATTAGCTAAATTACTTAGGGTCCTTTTTATAAGCATATTTCAGATATTTATCTTCAGTAAGAACTTCTCTTTTAACCATAATTCTTTTCTGGCATTGGTTCCCTCCTCACATTTATTTTGAATATAGAATCTGTACCTCTGACTAGTTTACACCCTGGCTAACATCCACAATATTTCTCAGTAAAAACTATAAGTTCTAAGACAAATAAGCAGTTGGAAAAAAATCAAAGAAATATAAATTTTGTGCTTTCTATCTAGTAATCTTAATTTTGAAAAATTACATAAAAAATTGCAGAAGAGTGTAGACCCTTGTTTTCTTGGTTTTCTAACCATAAAACCTCTCCAAACAGCTTTTTGTTATCATTCTATATATGAATATATTAAAGCTGTTCAAATACAATTAGTAGTCTCACTCATTTCTGAATAATCTGCTCATGAGAGAGAGATAAAATTTGAGTTCTGCTTTAGGATTTGGAAGATGTTATAGCTCTATTGTCTAGACATTAGCTAAGTGTCTTCACAAACCAATAATTATGAAACTTCTGTTTCTCAAACTGCTTTAGAGCTATCAATTACGGGTATGTAGATGTGTAAAAATAAGTCTCAATTAGTTTCTACATCAGAGTAGTCTTGATCTCAAATTGTAGTTAATGTATAATTCATAAGACCCAGCAAAACTGCTTTATCTCAATGACCAACTGTAGCATGAAAGTAAAAGACCTGGACACAAATATTGGAGTTCAAACTTCAAGCTGAAGATCAGAAAATTAAAGAGCTGGTTACTAGCTCTTACTCTTCCTCAAAATGAAAGGCAATTCTGACTCCACCAAATCTCACACAAAAGCCTCTCCTCAGCATGCCTGGAGAATCCTGAGACTTCAGTGTCTTCCTATCCTCAGAGTAGCTGGAGAATGAATCCCTGACACTTACTACAGAAGACCCTGCTCCTATCTTTTATACCCCTCCAGTGCTGGAATTAAAGGCACATGATCCCAGGTCCTGAGATTATCTTTGTGTGTGCTGGTTCTTTTCAGGTATAGATCAATCTTCTGTAGATATGGGTGGCCTTGGACTCACAGAGATCCATCTACCACTTAATCCTAAATCCTAGGATTAAAGGTGTGTACCACCACCTCCTAGTTTCTTGCTGTGAGATTAAAGGTGTGTATCACCACTGCCCAATCTCTATAGCTTGAGGCTGACTTTTCTTTCTGAATCCTCAGGCAAGCTTTAATAAATCATAAGTAATATATCATCACAATCAACTATGTGGGTTTCTCCATTATTATGCAACATAAGCCTAAACTCTGGATGCTATAAAATACACTAGCCAGACACTGACTGGCCTAGTAAAAAGAATCGAGTGTAAATAATATTTATGACCTTTAGCCTATTTGGCTCAATTTGCCTTGAGAGACAGTTTCATTCTGCTTACACAGCAGAGTTTCACTATCAACAGTAGCCCATATGCTCTCATGTATGTGCACATTCACACACACACACACACACACACACACACACACACACACACACACACACGAACCTTCATACCAAACCACATTCACACACACACACACACACACACACACACACACACACGAACCTTCATACCAAACCAAATTTGCCATGTAGAGAAAAGTATAAAAGTATGTGACTGATCTGAGACTTCATACAACTGTTTATTTGTCATAAGTCTATCTATGAGCTAACATATAAGCATAAGAATTAAGTGAATGACAGTTGTTTTACTGTGTTTTCAGCCTTTTTTTTTTTAGTTGTATCTTTAAAAATACCAGATGCTGTTCGCATGATGCCAAACATATGGCTTTTGGCCATGCTCTTGTGATCTGTAGTCGATTGCTATAATGTACAGGGCAAGGGGAAAAAAGCGATTTACAGATAGCCTTGGCCTGGGTTCTTCACAGCTGGATCTCATTTCACTAAACCGATGTCTCTTCCCTCCAGCAACTTTTATTTTATCAAATGCCACATATTATTTTTTGAAGTGGTTCTTGTTGTCGTAGTGAATACCACAGATGGATAACATACAGGACATTTGGTTGTCTGTTTTCAGACTAAGGTCAGGACCTACTGTTGTTCACGTTTGGGTGGAGGACATATTTCATGGGACAGCTCAAGAAAACTAATGAGTTTCAGCTGTTGGGGAGATAATGTATAGGGCATTGCTTACTTCGTTGACAACATGCTTGTAGTCTCCTATAGTTGTTCAGATATTTAGGCACTAATATGGTACCTCTCAAATGCACTTTTTCTTTCTATCAGTTACCAGGCTGATATAGCAGCTAGATAAAATTGAACAAGGTAAGAAGGATTGACTAAATGATAATAATTATCCCACAGCAGTATGACTGCCTATTTTAAGGTTTTTTTTTTTTTTCTCATACTAGATGTTAAGCTTCTTGGGGGCAGATAATGTGATTTGGCTCAGACCAAATAGCACATAATCTGGTATATAATGGGGAATTTGATATCTATTGAATGAATAGAAGGGGAGCTTTTATTTTCTAATGATACAGGAAGTGGCAGAACAGTCTAAAGCTGGGGATCTCATTCTGATTTCTGATTACCTTAACTCTATATTTCCATGATTCATTCTTCATTATTATTTGAAGCAATCTGCTTCTTCTAAATGTAACATGACACCCTGGTGCACATTTGCTACATTTTATTTACCACTCCCAAAACTGATGAAGTCCCAAGACCACTTGCAGCTCCCTTCCAACTCTGGCTAGCTTCTTGCCATCTTGATTAGCCATGGCATCAAGACGGGATCATATGGGAGGTGATTGCTCTTCGTAGCTGTAGATGGGGGTGACCAATTTAAATTTTACTGAAGCCATGTTATTTATTTCCTCATGAGAGTAAGGTTTATATCATTTTTTAGTCTTCATTTATGAAACCAGGCAAATATCTCCCTAGTACCCCTAGGGATTCTGTTGTCCCAAACTACCCCTCTAGTAATGTCCCTAGAGAGGAGCACACTTTTCCCTTTCTGAAACTTTATCTCACTCAGCTTAGGAGAACTAGTTTATACTGTAAAGTCAATCGAACTGCATTCAGACTTGTGACATTACTTCATGCCTTGCTCCACCAAGTTCCACAATGCCAAGCTCTGGAAATCAAAACATCCGAGACTTGTACTTGCATCAAAGATATTTACTTACACTGTTGGTTTAACTCATAGCCATACATTGTAATTTCCATTTCCTTGTTTTCAAAATGAATATCTTTCTTTAAATGGGAGAGAAAATTCATGGGGGTGGCAAACCAGGAATCATATCAAATGATTTTAATTTCTGACTTTTATTTTGCCATACTGCATTATCTATTTTTGTTAAAATGACTACTTTCTTCTATGTTTGGAAGGCAAATCTCAGATGACATGCAAAGGCTTCCCAATAGTTCATATGTGAAAAAAGAGTTTTAATATTTTTTTGAACTTTGTATCTTCTTTTCATTTTAGTTCAACAAAATGCTGGCTTGCAAGGCAACTGCTGCCATCATATATAAAATGATTATCATATGTACACCATCATATATAAAATGCTTATCGTATATACATTATCACTAACCATATGATAACCTTGTATCTGAGTTTTTCTCAGAGACAATTTATTTTATTCAGAATAAATAACATGGCTTCAGTAAAATTTAAATTGGTCACCCCCATCTACAGCTATGAAGAGCAATCACCTCCCATATGATCCCATCTTGATGCCATAGCTACCATCAAGATGGCAAGTACATATACAGATTCATATGTACTTTTTTTGCATAACATTGTATAACTTTTTAAAAAAGTTATAAATAAACTGTAAAAAATAAACCCATAGGGTTGGGTTGTCATCCTGACTCATCACACTCCTTCACAAGCAATATTTTATTCAGTCATAATATAACCATGTCTCAAATCTGTTATCTTTTTTTCCCATCTGTTCTGCAACCTACCTAAAACATCTCTATTCTGACTCTCTGGTAGATTCCTAATTGGCTTCCTGCATCAATCTTGTCTTCTGAGCCATTATCTGAAATGCAGCTAGATTGTCCCCAGGCAGATGCATGATTCCTTATGACCCTGACTTTCAGAACTTCCTGATTCCCATTTCTTGTGACTTGCTTGGCTGGCATCATAAACCCTTCTTACTATTGTTGGACTTTCCAAAAAAGCTGTGTTACATGTTACCATGTTATTCTCTTAGCCAGGACTGCCTTTACTTACTGCTTTCTCCATAACTTGTACATTTTTTTATATAGCTGATGTCAGGTATCACATTTTTTATATAACTTTTTAATTTAAAATTGAAACAACCTTGTTTTACGTATCAATCACAGTTCACACACCCATCTTCCCATGTTCCCCACACCAACCCCCATCCCATACACTTTCTGCTCCCCAGGGAGGGTGTGGCTTCAAAGTCTGTCATATCATTTGCAGCAGGGCCCAGGCTCTCCCCCATGTAGCTAGGCTCCCAAACTCTATTCATATACTAGGGATAAATACTGATTCACTACCCAGTAGTGAATAGACTGCCCAGTCCTCCCAACTAACACTACATTGAAGGAATCTGTGTCGGTCCTATGCTGGTTTCCTAGTTATCAGATCGGAGTTCATGAGGTCCCCCTTGTTCAGGTCAGCAATTTCTGTGGGTTTCTCCAGCCTGGTCTTGACCCCTTTGCTCATCACTCCTTCCTGTCTGGATTCCAAAAGTTCTGCTCTGTGTTTAGCAGTAGGTGTCTGTCTCTGCTTCCATCAGCTACTAGACGAAGGCTCTAGGATGGTATATAACGTAGTCTACAATCTCATCATTGGGAAAGGGAATTAAAGGTAACCTCTCCACTATTGCTTAGACTGTTACTTGGGGTCACCCTTGTACATCTCTGGACATTTCCCCAGTACCAGATTTATCTTTAAAGCTGTATTGACTTCCTCTGTTATGGTATCTCCTTTCTTGCTCTCCTGTATTCTTTTCCTGACTGAATCTTCCTGCTCTGTCATGCCCAAGTCTCCCCTCCTTTCCCCCTTAAACCCATCCCCACATCCTCCATGCTCCCAATTTGCTTGGGAGATCTTGTCCCTTTCTCCTTCTCCAGGGGACCATGTGTATGTCTCTTAGGGTCCTCCTTGTTTCCTAGCTTTTCTGGTGGTGTGAATTGTAGGCTGGCATTCCTTTGCTCTATGTCTGAAATCCATATATGACTGTGTTTGACTTTTGTGACTAGGTTACTTCACTCAGGATGGTTACTTCTAGTTCTATCCATTTGCCTTTGAATTTCAAGATTCCATTGTTTTTTTTTTTTCCCCACTGAGTAGTACTTTATTTTGTAAATGTACCACGTTTTCTCCATCTATTCTTCAGTTAAAGGTCATTTAGGTTGCTTCCCAGTTCTGGCTATTACAAATGCTGCTATGAACATAGTTGAACAGATGTTTTTGTTGTATGAATGTGCATCTTTTGAGTGTATGCCTAAGAGTGGAATTACTGGATCTTGAGGCATGGGGACTGATCCCCATTTTCTGGAGGAACCACCATACTGAGTCCAAAAGTGGCTGTACAAGTTTGCACTCCCACCAGCAATGGAGGAGTATTCCCCTTTCTCCAGCATAAATTGTCATTGATATTTTTGATTTTAGCCATTCTGACAGGAGTAAGATGGTGTCTCAGAGTTGTTTTGATTTGCATTTCCCTGATGGCTAAGGATGTTGAGCACTTTTAGATTCCACTATTGAGAATTCTCTATTTAGTTCTGTACCCCACTTTTTAATTGAATTATTTGGTTCCTTGGTAATTAGCTTCTTGAGTTCTTTGTATATTTTGGAAATCAGCCCTCTGTCAGTTGTGAGGTTGGTGAAGAATTTTTTCCCAGTCTGTGGGCTGCTGTTTTGTCTTTTTGACTGTGTCATTTGCCTTACAGAAGCTTTTCAGTTTCAGGAGGTCCCATTTATTAATTGTTAATCTCAGTGTTTATGCTACTGGTGTTATGTTCAGGAAGCAGTCTCCTGTACCTATTTGTTCAAGAGAAACCTCCCAGTTTCTCTTCTAAGAGGTTTAGTGTGGCTGGATTTATGTTGAAGTCTTTTAACCAGTTGGACTTTAGTTTTGCGCATGGTGATAGACTGCAGATGGATCTATCTGCAGTCTTCACAGATCAGTATCCATTTATTCCAGCACTATTTGTTGAAGATGCTTTCTTTTTTCCATTGTATAATTTTAGTTACTTTGTCAAAAATTAGGTGTATTAGGTGTTCGTAGGTGTGTGGGTTAATATTAGGGTTTTCAATTTGGTTCCATTGGTCTACCTGTCTATTTTTGAGGCAATACCAAGCTGTTTTCAGGACTATCTTTTTAGTCATTTATCAAACAAGGCCTTATCCTTTCTATGTCTGCTTTGTCTCTTATATCTGTGTGGGTGTATATTCTAATTTTTGTCTTCCAATTACTGAGAAGCTCCTAAAACTATCACAAAAGGATCTGTGTAAGTTTTACTTTTGGTTTTCAATGCCAAAAACACATGACTTGGATTTGATTTATTTGTAGTAGTATTAATAAATATTTTCAATTATTAAATATTAGATAAAATTACAAGCAATAATTCAGAGTTGATTTTCGATCTATGTAAGCTTTACCTTTAATGTAATTAATATTTTAATTATCCCAAGAAGTCTCCTTGTATTCCTTTCCTATCAATATGCTTGCATCCTTTCTGATTTCTACTACCATAGACTGATTTTAAAAGATCATGTAAGTATTACATGAAATAGTATTTTATTTAGCTTAAATTAGCCTATAAATTTAATTCAAATAGTTCTTTTTATTGTTATTTAGGGGTGTATTACATACTTTTCCATTTAAATATAGTTAGACATTTGGGCTGTTAATAAAGTTGAACATTCTTGAATGAGTCTTTCATAGGATGCATTGCTTGATCATGGAGCATATCCAAGGTTAACTCCAGTTGAGAAAGAGCAATGGTTTTTCAGAGTGGCTAGGTTATTTTGCGCTCTGGTGAGCAAGATATGAGAATTCCAAATGCTTCCCTTCCACAGCATCCGTCTTAGTAATTCCTGCATCATATCATGATTGCAAGTTGCATTATTTTTTGATACTGTGTATGAGCTCTCCATACATCACTGGTCAGTTATTCATCTTCTTCTGTAATGTCTCTGTTCATGTAATCTGTCCCATTTCTAATTTAGAGAGTTTGTCTTTTTAAAATTGTATGTGTACAGGTTTCATTTTTTCACATCCATCAGATGTTCATCTGCTTCTCGTTGCTAGCTGGGTGAGGTAACAGTTACTTTTTTATTTTCTTCTGTTTGGTATTTTATCTTGCTATTCTCTGAGGCAAATCTGTAGTTTGACATCTGGAATTAACTTTAGCTACTTCCCAGGCATTATCTTTCCAAACATGTCTCTTTCCCTCTTCTCTCCTGTTCCCTGTGATTCTTAATCCACACAGAAGACTGTTCAGTATTATCCTACCACTGTTGATGGTTTTGTTGCTTTCCAGTCTTTATTTTCTCTTTGTGCTTCATGTTGGGTAATGTCTACTGGCCTTGCTCTAACTTTACCAGTTCTCTCCTCAATTGGATCATGTCTATGATCAGCCCATTGAAGTTGTTCTTCCTTTCTCATTTCATGCCTCTTATTTCAAGTATTATCATTTGACTCTAATAGTTTTTATCCCTCTGCTGACATTTTTGATTGGATGATACATATTGTCTAACTTTTCCTCTAACTTTAAAAGGATTTTATTTACAGTTATTTTAAATTTCCTGTCTTGTGGTTCCAAACATCTGGGTCGCATCTGAGTCTGGTTTTGTTGATTGCTTTGTCTCTTTACATGGCGTTGTTTTCACTTGCTTCTTTTCTGTCCCCAGAGTTTTGTCTGAAAGCCAGACATCTTGTATAGGAGAGACTAGAGACAACATATTTATACTTGGAAATGAAGTGGGAGTAAGGCATCAAGTTCCTCCAGCACTTTGTGATTTTAGAGAGAGAGGGCTGGATCTACAAACGTTTTTATCTGTGTCAAATTTTGCTCTAGGTGGTTCCTTTGTCCACCATTTCAGAGATGGTATTTCTCTTCCATCTTATAAAAAAATCCTTTTCTACTTTCTGTTTTTGTTACATAGTCTCACTATGTAACCCTGAATGATCTGGCATTTATTATGTAGACCAGGGGGACCTTAACTCACAGAGATCAGCCTGCCTCTGCCTCCTCAGTCTTGTGCAGGACCATGCTGTCTTCTCTACCATATCAAAATGATTCTGCCTGATGCTTTACACTTCCTTTATGGGTGGGGTGGGCATGAAGAATGGTTGAACTTATTCTCTAGTTTTGTTTTAATCTTAGTCTTAGGATGTATAATTTTTTACCATCATTATTGTATTGATTTAAACTTTATTTCTTTATTGATACAGTTAACTTCATTGATATTTTAGAAATTCCTTACCACTGGCATTTTCTAATCTCTTTCCATTTTCTTTGGTCTTTAGCATCACCTTCATGCCAGTCTGCTGCTTTGAGGCACGGTTTGTTCCTTTCCTTGTTACTTGAGGAAGAAGGGAATTTTGAGAGCTTTGTTTTCTTCTTATAGGCATTCTTCACTACCACTATGTATTTCTCTCTCTTATATTTGCTTTTGCTGCATCAAAGTTGTGTGATTTTTTTGTATTTTGATTTTACTCATAGTACTTTTGATTTTAATTTAATTACTGGAATGGAATGGGACTGAACATTAAAGAAATTAGGACAGAGATTATTGAGTGCCTAATGACACATTATAACATTATAAATGCTAATAGATATTAAAATCAACAACAGACCAACAATGACCTGGTGGTGGCATAGCTTGTATACTTTTGCTTTGGATAGTTATATAACCGTAATAATCATTTATTTAGTTACTATTAAGGAGTTACATGTAATTTTTCTTTTTGGGGGGTAAAAGAAGCAGTAATATCATAAAGTTATGCTCTAGATAAGACTTTTTTTCCTAGACAGGGTTTCTCTGTGGAGCCCTGGCTGTCCTGAACACAAAGAGGTCCTTTATTAAGTAAAGCAAACAGACAAGGTGGCTGAATCTGAATCAGGCAGAAATAGATATAAATAACTTTGCAGGTGTAATTTGTGTTAGAATGAGCTAGAATGGGTTGGTAAATTCTAACTGAACATGGTAATTAGGTTTGTCAAAAGGGAAGTTTTGATTGCTGGACATTGATGTTTTGATAATTGGATCTTGGTAATCAGCCTCAGGAATGAGTCATGAATAAGAAACAGCCAAGTAAGGGAACAGACCTTGGTGGCTAGCTTTAGGAATGTAATCTAATGGTTTAGCAGGGGAGAGGGAAGTTGGGAGGGCAAGATCTGCTAATGCTATGTTTACCATGTCCTGGCCTGTTAGAGCTCTTCAATAGTTTACATAAAGCTTTGAGAAAAAGTATAGAACATAAGGCATTTTTTACCCATAAAACAGGGTAGTTAGTCTTTTCCTGAATGGAAGAGGACTTGGCTACATTTTGTCTGGAGACAGACTTTATACTTTAATTTTTAATTTTTCTCACTTGATTCACAATTACTCTAGCTGCGTTATGAAATTTGCTAAAGTCTTAAACTCTAATATATCACTTTGATCATTTACCCATGTTCTAAGTTTATTCATTTTCACTTCCCATGTTTATAATTGACCACTATCTTCTTTACATACTTTCTCTTCTGTTTTGTTTTTTCTGCATCATATATTCTATCCTGAGAGAACATGTAAGACCAAAAGCCAAGAATAATGACTTAATACAGCCATGCTGATGCTCAGCTGGATGCCTCTGTTCTTTTTCAGTTGAGAACCCCATCATAGGGAATGATACCACCCACAGTTGGAATGTCTTCTCCCTTCAATGAATATGATGGAGATAACTCCATATTTAGCTCATTTAAGTAATGACAGCTACTAAATCTTACACCCCCAATTCAATCCCTGGGACTAACATGGTAGAAGGAGCAATCTGACTTCAGTAAGTTATATAATATCTACATGCCTGGTGTGGCATAAACATGATGCCATACCTGTACCCAAATAAACAGGTACAAGTGCAGGCACATGCTCTCTCTCTCTCTCTCTCTCTCTCTCTCTCTCTCTCTCTCTCTCTCTCTCTCTCTCTCTCTCTCTCACACACAAACACACACACACACACACACAGAGAGAGAGAGAGAGAGAGAGAGAGAGAGATAAAATAAATAAATAAAATGCAGTTTAAAAAGCAAATCAGACATGCTCACAGGCCAGCCTAACTGAAACAGTCCCTCATTGATGCTCCCTGATCTTTAGATTGTGACAGCTTGACAATTAAGAGTACCCATTACACATGGTGTGTTGCGCGCCTACCTCCGCCGGCAAGGAAACATGCAACCACACACCCAGTTATCAGCCAAGCTGGTGCCACACCCATCCGGTATCTTTTCTCAGAGATGGAATTAGGATACCAACCTATATGCAATCATACTTGCCCTCCATGAAGCTGCTAGAAGCTAGCCTCAAGTGTAGTACTTCATCTCGCATCCTGAATTTGAAGACTGCTTAGCCCTTTGAAGCCTGAGGTGATTGTCCTGCCTCCAGGTTTGTGAAGGCTTGTATAATCACGGCATTACTTCTCTGTGTAACCCTCATCCTGCAGATACACCATAAGGCAATGAGACTGGTTAGGATAAGCACCCCTCCAAGGGCACCCATTCCCACCCATTCTTTCAGATGATTCGTGGCTTGGGTGATCCATGTAGACAGTCCCTCAGCAACGGAGACATCAACCTGGGTGTCTATCACATTCACGATAGAGAGCCTCAGGTTGTGCATCAACTTATCGAAGTCGCCAGACCAATTACCTAAAAGATACTGTGAGAACTGTTTAGACATATTGGCTGCTAAAGAATAATTCTGGTATAATACTGTGGTCACACACAAGCCGGTCATCTTCCATTCACAGCCCAGCTGTGCCAACTGCCACAGAGCATCGACCTGTTCCTGAACAAGATCAATGCTTTGATTCAGTACCAATTGCTACTAATAACCCTAGGAAAAACTTGAGCAGAGTGTCTAATCGGCATAGGCTTTGGGAACACTAACAGGATTCCCCACCACTGATCCGCTTTCATCTCGTCAGTCAGCATCACCATCATCAGCATCAGGTGAATCAACCCGCAATGTGCCCTAATATGTTGAATGTAAAAACCTCCAAATTAACTCTTGCAGCTGTATTATATATGGCTGAATAGGGCTATTTACCTTTATCTTCCCCACCACCTGTGGCATGACACAGTCCTTATTTATCTTAGCCCCTAAATAATTAATAACACTATCCTGCTGGACCTTTTCTGAGACAAGCTGTTTTATCAAGGGCATGGCTGTATCAGGGTCTCCAAATACCCTCCCAGCTGCCTCCACCATTCTGGCCACAAAATAAGAAAACTTTTCAATAGCCTTGCAGCATTTTTGATCCTCTAGGCAGCTGTGAACAAGTTTCCAAATAGGCCTTGTCCCTGACTTCAGCGTTCCCTGTGTCCAGGCAAAATCTAGATCCTTCCCAAGTTTGTCCCAGCAGCTGGTAGTTACATTGCCCGAGATGGCAAACCAGGGAGCTACTGTCTCAACTTCTCTAAGAAATCTTTCTAATGTGCTTTTCTTTTGTTTCAACCCTTTTGAATGTAACAGCTCTTAAAGAGCAAGATAAATAGGTTGCGATGTTGTATTCCCCATACTTTCACTTTTGGCTTCTTCTACTTTGTCCCAACCGGGAACTTTATTGCTCCTTACTGGAGACTGTATTGCCTCTTTGCCGAGGGCCTTAGCTTGGTCCCAACTTACTTGGGACTTTCCAGTCGACTGACCTGACTGCAGGAAGTTCTGAGCCATTCACTCACTGAGAGGTTCCCCGTATGAGCCACCACTTGTTGCGCGCCTACCTCGGCCAGCAAGGAAACATGCAACCACAACTCTTCTTCAAGTAGTTTATTTAGGATCCTTGTACATCAGCTTCCTCTGCTCCCATCAGCTTCTGCTTCTCCCATCAGCTTCCTTTCTCCCAGCCCCCACAAGCCCTTAAATGTGCTCTCACAGCCCAATCAGCTCATGCCACCTGGCGATCCCGGATAGGCCACAGAAGGAGGAAGTGCACCAGATCCATCAAGCACTTCCAAATAAGGCTTGTTTACAGCTAAGCACGAACTACCTGGCATCCAGCCAGGCACCATCTTGGGGCTGTGGCTTCCTACAATGGTGTTCTTGGTATATAATGAGATTTTGGGATAGGAGCTTAGAAAAGGATACAAAATTTTCCAAGTAAGAAACAAGAACAGAATTCCTAAAACAAACAAACAAACAAAAAACTACTATTGGCAAAAGGCAAAATTTGTTTGAAGTAATTTTTATGATAATATTTTTTATTTAAATTTGAAACAAGCTTGTTTTCCATGTCAATCTTAGTTCTCTCACCCTCCCCTGCCCCCCACCCCCCATGGGGGATCTTCAAAGTCTGTCATGTCTCCTCATGTGTCTAGGCTGGGAGAGTATCCCTCTATGTGGAATGGGCTCCCAAAGTCCATTTGTACACTAGGGATAAATACTGATCCACTACCAGAGGCCCCATAGACTGCCCAGGCCTCCTAACTCCTCCACATTCGGTAGGTCTGGGTTGGTCCTATGTTGGTTTCCCAGATATCAGACTGGGATGCATGAGCTCCCTCTTGTACAGGTGAGCTGTTTCTGTGGTGGAGTAATTTTTTAATCACCCTAAATATATACACGATCAAGCTGTTAAATATATAGTAAATTAAGCTTTTGTAAAAGAAAAATTGGATAAGGCTTTTGTTTAGGGATAAATCGCATGTTTCAAATATCCCTTTAGAGTCTGTCTTTGCATTTTTTTCACATTATGGCGAAAATATATAGAATGTAGATCGTTAACCTACAAATCTGTTTCAAAGATCAGTGTCCATTTGGAGCATGTGTCTTTATGTTTAGTGGAGTTGTTATACTGAAATCCATATTCTAATAAAATGAAGTCCTTTTAACTCATAATTTGGGAGAATCAGTTATGACATATCTGAATATACAGCTTTGAACTGCTAAGACATCGATCCCTTAGTGTAATACATCTGATTGGTGCATGGTTTTCCATTGGAACTTAGGGAGACACAGCATCAGGGAAAAAGCAATCAAGTTCTTTCTCTAAAGTGCCAAAGACATGGGGGATTGACTAGAACCTAGATGTATATATACTTATATGAACATAATTTGGGGGAAGATGTTAAGGTTGTGTAAGCAACCTCAACTTTTAGCCCTCCCCTTTGAAATTGTTTTTCAGGTCAACCTAAGTAAGAGGCCATGCCTGCCTACTGGATCTTTTCTGTGGATGGTGGTTCTGAAACAGCATCTTTGACTCTGAAATTCATGAGTCTGAGCTACACATCATGAGCAAAGGCTGAGGAGCAAATCATAATCAAGGTTTGCCAGCCTCTTCTAATCTGGGATCTGGGAATCCTAGTTATATCCAAATAAAAGATTCCTTTTACTGCCTCTAGTGTGTAACACTTGATAAAAGGGATGGAAAAATTACTTTCATTAAAAAATTCTGAATCCATTCAGTACTTTCAAAAATCATAGGGATATTTGTAGAGAGAAATATATGTTCGCCTTTGAGAGGAGGCTATACTATAGTTAATACTCTTGCAGTTGTCAGTCTTGCTTGTCTAATCTTATGCACATCATAGTCACTGGAGCTTATGGCTTGAGAATATTGTCTAGTTTTCCTGCTTCTCTGGTAGTGTTAGTAGAAACACAGGGTCTATTTTGTAGGTTCTTTGACTTGTAGAGAAAAGAGTTTAAGAAGGAAACTTGAGGACAAATTTATTGGCATTTACGAGAAAAACAAGACAGGTGATCTAGGATTTCTCCAGTTTCCAGGAGGAAAGAAGAGAGAACCATGTCTTGTGAGGAGGAGGGCATAAGAGCAGATAGTCTCAATAGTGGATGTCTCTCGGGATTGCATATGTGAGGATGTTCAGAGAAGATGTGAGCATGCCCAGTATGTCAGGCTAAACAAACTTAGATTTTGTTTGTTTAGCCAGTATCTTTAAAATGGAATTACAAAGAAACAAAAGAACAAGAGCAACACAATGGTGATGATTGGTATCACCAGCATTGAGGAACGGCAGACAAGCACCTATCTCTGTAAGAACAGAGTTGTTTCCCAACGTGTTTCATGTGTAGCATGTTCCTTGAAGTTACACCATTTTGAGTAGTGTTTTCCTCTCCAGTTTATTGACAGACTCATCTGCATTAAGTCTTAAGGGAGAGGCAGAAGTTCATTCTTGTAATTTTATAACATTCAGGGAAGTTTAGAATATCATCTTCACCCTTGGCCAGAGCTACAACTCTTTGAATCAAAAAAAAAAAAAAAAAAAAAAAAAAAATCAATGAACAGTACAACTCAAAAGAATTAGGGAAAATTTCTAAGAGGAAATAAACTTCAGGGTCCACAATGAATTATGGTGTGTGTAGTAGTTTGGATGTAATTGGCCCCTGTAAGTTCATAGGGACTGGCACTATCAGGAGGTGTGGCTCTGTTGAGTAGGTATGACCTTGTTGGAGGAAGTGTGTCACTGCAGGGGCAGGCTTTGAAGTCTCCCATGCTTAAGTACACTCAGTGTAGACACAGTTCACTTTCTGTTGCCTGCAGATCAAGAAGTAGAACTCTCAGATCCTTCTCCAGCACCATATCTGCCTGTTTGCCACCCACCATGATGATAAATCTCTGAACTGTAAGTTAGCCTCAATTAAATATTTTTCTTTATCAGGGTTGCCATGGTCATGGTATCTTTTCACAGCTATAGAAACCCTAAGTTGGGAGTAAGGGTCCATCTTCAGTGACATTAAAACCTGCTAATAACTGACTAGCCTATTGAAAATAGTAAGCAGAGTTCTCCATATTAATGGAATATTTCACAGTAAGTAATAGGAAAAACAGAATGGAAAATGGCTACTTAAAAGTTATTATGTCCCTTTTTTTGGCCAATGCTGTTAAAATTCCATTAAAAGTCCACTTATTACAGATATTAAAAAACTTAAATCATGTGTTATAAGAAACTGGTACTAAACGATTGACACATACAGGGTTCTCATTACTAGTGTTCCATATAACTGCATTGTTAAATTTACATCTCTTGTTACTCCTTGGTCTAAATCCAGTGACTAGCTATACAATTTTTATTACTTGGATAAAGCATGCATTTGGAACAAAGAATAGGTAAAGATGTGACAAACTGTATGAAAATCAGGGACAATGGTTACCTGTGAATTTATTGTATTTGTTGGCTCTTTTATCAATTGAGAACTTTAGACTATCAAGAGGAAATAAGAAAAAATAAGTTAAGCAAATGTACAGAGAGCAGGAAATTAAATGGAAACCTATAGCTGCATTCCATTGGATCTTAATCTGTTGGTCTTCAGTGAAAAGTGTTCCTTCCCATGAGTGTCCATTGAATACCACACCTTTGGTTGGTGCTATTGTGTCCTGAAAATCATTCATGGGGAATTTCTAAGAACCTTCTTTTTTTTTGTTATTGTTTTTTGTAAATGTGGCATTGTAACTGGTTTCTGATTACCTATTAGCGTAGTTGTTCATTTTTGTGAAAATTTTGAGTCAAATTGCTCACAAATATGCACAGGAATTTACATAACATCTTTGACAAAGCAAAACAGAATGAATCAGAAAAAATATTAACAGGAAGAACACTGTAACATTAACAAGGAAAGACATTTCAGAAGTTTGAGGCTTGTTTTTCTCTCTTAACCTACTCAGTAGTCACAACATTGCCCATTGTGGTGGTGCACCCTGGTAGAATTTACTAAAAAGGAGGCAGAGGAAGAAAGATAAATGAAGCTTTTCTTTGAAATGTAGCCCAGGCTGGCACTGAGCTCTTGGCTACCCTTTCTCAGACTCCCAGTGCTAAGATCATAGGCTTGTGACAGCATGCCTAGCACTTCACATTAATCTCTCTCAGTTGGAAATTATGTTAAGGATATAAGGAGATATACATCAATGGTTTAGAAATGTTTGGGGGTGGGGAGGTGTGGCTCAGTGGTAGAGCATGTGCTTAGCATTTGCAAAGGCATGGTTGGTTCTATTTTCAGTACCTTAAAGTCCATGAATGAAGTGACATAATTGATGTATGAATGATAAATACATCAATATAGCAGTATAGGTAGACAGACATTGCTCCTTTGTACATTGTCAGTTGACTTTTTATGATTCCATCTAGATAATTTAATGGGAAATTCAACAAAATTATTCTAGGAAAACTTCTGTCTAAATGGGCAAAAGGGAACCTCAACAATACTTCAAATGCCATGAAAACTTACTGAAAGTAGACTAGATTTTACAGGCTAAAGTGACAAAATGAGAAAACCCCAGACCTGAAACTCATGACCTTATCTTTATCTTTTTCTTTATAATCATCACAGCATCAGGTAAGATATGAATTAGTGGCCATCTCGGTGACATTTTGCTTTCTTCAGCAGTAGTTAAGTTCAGTGACTATTTTTGTCTTTGTCATGGTAGCTTATTTCACCCAATGAGTTAGAATATTTTGAATAGGTCCTCTAAAAATCATCACACATGTATCCTGAAAATTAGTATGTAATGACTATACAATTTGCAATCTGATTCTAGTTCTGACTTTAGAGCATTTCTTTTTTTTACTGTTGAGTCAATCAAGAGCATTCTGTGTGCTAGTATTTAGCTACCTGTACTGGCCTGTGTTTGGGGTTCTGACAGGATTTGCCCTCAGCTGCAGCCACCAAGAGCACCATCTATGCATATTTACTATCTTCCCTTTTAAAAGGGCCCTGTCCACCTCCCATTCTTCTCTCTTTCTTTTTCCCTCTCTCTGTTTCCTCCTCTCTTTTCTCTTTCTTTTCCCCTTTCCTCTCTTCTGCTGTTCCTATCCCCAGAGGCCAGTCTCCCCCCTCCCCTTTCCCCTTTTTATGGTCCTTTTCCCTAATAGAAAACTTTTCTGCTTGAACCCTGTCGAATGGTATCTTTCTCTCCTGTACCACTTTTCTTAAATTACAACACTGTGCTATCCTTTCTCAGTCTCAGTGAGTTGGTCTGTTAGGATATGATATGGAATAAGAGCTTTCATTTTTTGTAGTATTTGTAAGCCAAATTAACTTTCCTAGGCATGAATACAACTCTTTGCTATGAAACTATGAATATGTCATAACACAATTAGGAAAAGATTTGGCCGTAATGCAAATGAACATTTTTCTAGTGCATGTGGACACTTGAGGCATTTATCATTAGCTAGCTTCAATAGTCCACATCTGCCTATCATTGCTAATGTCAGCACAGCCCAGCTCTACATCATCCTTCTTCTTCTTCTTCTACATTTAACACTGTTAAAAGTCTAACTAGGATTTCAGTTTTCTTAAGAAGCAAAGGGAAATTATCTGAGTGTTATGTCACTAGCTCCATTTGCCATAGAAAGCTTGTGAAGTTTTCATAGTTTTAGGGTGTGGTGATGTTTAGAAACATACACATGTCTTACTTTAGAATGGAATGCATGCTTTTGCCTGGACTTTGTTAAAAATCCAGAAAGTTGTTTCCCATGGAAAGAAAATCCCTTCTCCCTGTTGATATCCAAAACAAAACTATATGTGCGTATATTTAAAAAACCATATCCTTCTTACTATCTCAAGGAAAGGGAGAATAGAGACCTTTATAAACTTAACTATACAGGTATGACCTTATGTCAGTCCTGACAAAACTGCCAAATTCTCTGGACTAGGACAATGAAAGTATCACTCAAGATAAGAGCTTATTTTTTATGGTGAATTAAGATTCATCAGGAAAATCATGTTTTCCCAAAACTTATGATTTTTATTTATTATTATAAGACTTTGATTGGCTGAGTTAAATTTACTTTCCTCCTGTCTATATATGACACGTGTATTCCTTAGTATTTATTTCTTAGGTGTTGAACCTACTTTGTGTTGGAAGAGACCATATGTCCCCATAGTAAATAAACAATAAAGTTTGCTGAATACTGAGAAAAATGCTAAGAAGTTTAACTATCAGTTGACACTTAAAGATTTAAAATAACCTTATAGAACTGACTTTTTTTTTTTTAAAAAAAAATCAGTTTATTTGAAAAAAAAAACTGAATCTGTATTTTGCCATAATGGAGGTATTACCACACTTAGAAAATTCTTGTATGTTCTTGCATGTCTGACAAAGTGGTACAGAGAGAAAAAAATGTTGAGAAAAACAAGCTCCTAGAAGTTGCCTATTCAATTCCAAATGTGGGCCACATATACACTCACATGGGGGCATGCAGCCTTCCTTGGTGGAATAATCAAACACATGAGGCAGAATAGTGACTTTGTACTATAAATGATTATTATCAAATATAAGGTGTTCTAAAAGTCTTTTCTCATTCTAAATGTTTCCCTTATCTCCCAGAAGGACCTGAGCTGCTCATTGGCAACTTTTCTTGTCCCACTACAGAAACAATAACTCTTCCTGGGCTCTTTTGTAGAATGGGATGACCAATTTTCCTCTGTAAGAGCATTGCATGATCATTGCAGAGATTTATAAAATGCAAGTAAAGATAAAAAGACATAGTTGCATCTGCTTCCAGAGATGATATGTACTAATTGTTCTTTACCTGTTCCCACAGTTCTTGGCAGTCAATGAATGGTTTCATGGTCCCTACAAAATTTACTTCTACCCTTAAATATTTTTAATAAATATTTAATATCCATTTTGTTATAATAATTTATTTAATATGTTTTTATTTTTGGACTTGCAGTTTTCACAATTATTTTTTGAAAGCAAAAAGAAAATGTCCAGATTAATATTTTTGTTACTCTGTCTCTTATAGGTCAATGACTATTCCTTAAGATAAATTCTCATGAAGCAAATTAAAATGTCTATCCTCAAACCCTTGCCAAATCACAGTAATGTTATTCTTTCCCTATTTTCTAAATTGAAAAAATACATTCTTCATTTTTTTAATCTATCTGCTAAACATACAAAAAATCTAGAAGTATTTTTACTTGTAATTTATGTATCTTTTTTCTTGTGATGTCAGCCCTTTCTTGCAGGGATCTAAAAACTGTTTGGAACCTGTATACAGTCAGAAATCAGGAAATGCTTCTCTCTTTTTTTTCTGCAGGAAGAACAAGACATGTTTTAAACTTTGGTGTATCTCTTCATACTCCCATGCTCTTGGAAAAGAACTGTCCTTCAAGGTCAGGCCAAATGTCTGTTCTCACATAGTATTCTAGGGCCTGTGAGTCCCTGATCCTGGACTGACTAGATGTAGAGTTAATAACTTTGTGTCTGAATTTGGAATAGATATTGGCAGTTTAGTTTTATATAGGCCTGTGAGCTCTCCCACCTTTGATTTATTAGCACTATGTCTTAAAGGCATAAGGTGTGCAATTCATAATGAATTTATTTTTGCAAACAAGTTATAAAGGGAAACTCAGTTTGGTATTTTTAACTTCCTTAGACGAGATGAGCCAGTGCTCAAAATAGAAAAGAATGATTTACTTGGAAAATACATTTATACTTTAATTTAGTTCTATAAGTCTGCTTACATATATGATTGGATCAAATAAAACATGAAATTGACATAAATAGTATGAGTACATTAATTAATATGCTTTTGTAATTTTACGATTCTTTGCCTGTGTCTTTGTTAGATATAGACATAGACATAAAACCGAATGAGAGGGCTGAGTGTGCTTTTGGATGAGTCTAAGATTTCTTCATTGAAGGTCCTGCTGAGACTATTATATCCTATGCTATGAGAAGAGTTTGAACTGGCTTTGAAGTACTGGATCCTGGAAGAGGCTAGATTTGAGGGAAATCAACCCATAGATGTAAAGCCAATCCTGTTCATATAGAAGATGCTCTGTAAAATAAGAGACACGGTGTCTATACATATCTGTTCCTTATACACACGCACAAGGACAATCATGTCATCTGAAATAATTATCTTTGAGCAGGAGTGTTATCCTTGTATTTTATTGAAAATGTGTGTTTATTATATCCAAAGAGGTTAGTAAATACTAAAACATTCATAGTTATGAGATGAAAGCTGTTGATAAAAAAACACTACATATTATCAAGAGGACCTACCTCTGGGTCTGAAATTGGTTTTGGGGGACACTACTTTCTATTTTACTTTCCAGGATCTCTGTTCTCAGTGTTTTTGTTTTCTTTTCTTCACTTGAATATATAAATGTTGGATTACATTTTAGAAGAACCGATCAACTAAAATAAAATTAAATAATAGCTGAGAATTCCTTCATTCTTCAAGGATTTTTCTTGGTAAAATAGAATGTATGGAATTTGGGGAGTGTTTCTTCAAACACACCAAACCTGATTATATCAGTCAAAACACTTCAAATTCCTCTCCTCGGTTAAGGTATTTAACATCCTCAAGTTAATGTATTTTTAAGTAACCTGACTATCTGGAAATATTTTGGACTATAAAAATGTGTTATATTTTTCTTACCTGAAATTTTCCCCTTTTCTGTTCACAGGAGCTCTTAAGCATGCCAATTGTATAGTGCAATTTTAATCACTGAAATATAGATGAAATGTGTTTTGAGATAAGATATTCCAGGAGGAAATATACATAGAAAAACCTTAGACAGGAAAATACAATTTTAAGTACAAAGTTACTTAATGGATTAGCAAAAAGAGGAGAAATCGGTGAATTTAGGGTGGCTTTGCTAGAAAGTACAAAAAAAAAAATAAAACAAACAAACAAACAAACAAAAGCCAGACTTACAGAGACCAAGTATTTTAAGGAAAGGAAAGTAGTCAATGGTTCAAGAGCATTTTTTTTTGTTCTCAATTTTGCAGTCATCAACCTGTTACCAAATGGCATTGCTCTGTTTCTTGAGCAGCATATTCCCACAGGAGTCTAGCAAATGACACTGTCTGCTTAGAAATAGCAAGTAGTCAGGTTTCCCCTCAGTTTTGCAATCTGAACAATGTTTTAAATTTTTACTAATACACAAGTCCAGTATGTAGCCTCTGTTGCTCCAGGCCATGGCAACCCAGAAGAGACTGTAATGGATATGGATTATGAGAATTTAGCCACATTTCTGTGGCCTAGTCTTTTATCTGATGCTCCCGTTCCTTCCCAGATTCAGTCTTTCTCACTAATATCTAGGAATTATACAGAGTGATAGTCCTGTTGTGTTCTCAATATCCACAGCCCCTACTATCTATAGCATCTACCACTATAGGCATTGTTACTTGTGTAGTGAATTTTGCCTGGGTCTGAGAAGCACTGTGACCTGTATGTTCCAATGTCCCAAACTCACTGGTAACTCTTGTAGTTATTACTTTTCCCCAGTGTGTACATTTCAAAGGATCGACTTGTAATTCAACATCTTACCACATTTTCATAAACTGAAACTTTCATTCTTGTTTTCTTTCAAAGATGCAATTTCTCTATCATGGAAGACCATGCACCCTCTAGAGTCAGAAAACAAATCTGATAGGCAATAAACTTTATTTTTTTTCCAAGACAGGATTTCTGTATTTAATGGCCCTGGTTGTCCTAGAACTCACTGTGTAGACCAGACTGGATTTGAACTCATAGAGATCCACCTACTTCTGTCTTCCAAGTGCTGGGATTAAAGGCATGTGCCACCAGCGCCTAGATGGCAGTAAAATTCTTATGCACTAGTCTCCTGACTTCCATCCCTACAGGTTAACTCTGTCACCCCCATCCATCAGAAAGAAATGTGCCTGAAGCAGTTTTTGTATCCCAGATAAACATCTGCTTAGCTTGCCTGAAGTCTTCCTAACCCAGACACATCTATGAATCAGAGTTGTGCAAATCCACCTACAACCTAGAACCTTCCAAATTTCATAGCCTATCTTCTCTTTAAACAACCACTGCCCTGAACGTGGCACAAATTTTACATCTAAAATACCAATTTTGCCTACTACTTCCTATTATGAGGCACTCTAGGCGATATTCTTGTCATTAGAACTCATTTTTAAGAAAACTCTGGGAGAAGCAGAGATTTCATGCCAACTGCTCTACATCCACATGGATTTCCCAGGCTTATTGTCTGTGCTGGGTTCAAGTGTTAGCTCCTCTGAGCAATCTTTATTCATTTGGAGATGGTCTCATGGAGCCCAGGCTGGTTGCAAATTCTGTGAAGTCTGGGATGACCTTGAGATTCTGATCATCCCATCCCTTCTCCTGTGTGCTGAGGTTACAGATGTGCATTGCCATACCCAGTTTATGTGCTGCTAGGAATAGAAGACAGTGCTTTGCACTTACATGCCAAACACTCTACCAAATGAGCTATATTTGCAACCCGTTTGTGTCAACATTCTATATCTGTCTGTTGCTTTCAAAATTTTATTGACTTTTAAAAGTTGTTTTAAGTTATGAGTGATACATTTACTTTGGGAAACTATATGAGTTCAATTTGGAGTAAGTTTTATTATTCTGGTAGAATTCCTACCAATAAGAAGTGAGCATGAAAGAGGAACTGATGGGAGATGTTATTTTGTAAATATGTTTCTCATACTGGTTAATGAATAAAGCATTGTTGGGCCAATGGGAATGAAAGATAGGCGGGGCTAGGAGACAAGGTAGGAAAGAGGAAGTAGGAAGGAGTAGTCAAGATGGAGAGCCCGGAGAGGTAGCATCACCAGCCTTCTCTGGCTGGTAAGATGAGCCACATGGAAATACTTAGAATAATAGAAATGGGTTAATTATTAAGAAAGAGCTAGCCGATAAGGAATTAGGAACTGGCCAAGAGATTTATATCAAATACAGAATAAGGGGCTGGCATGATGGCGGGACCAGACCAGCGGCGGCACAGGGAAAACGTGCTCGTAACAAGAAACAGAGAGAGGTGGGGCCCAAGGGAGGGTCAGAGGGAACAGGATGCTGGACATGACCCGAGTACAATCATAAATGCACTGTTTTTCCGAAAATACCACATGGTAGCCAATACTGTGTATGATAAATAAAAATTTTTAAAGGAATGAGATATGGGTAAGAAATTGAATAAGTCAAAAATAAATATATTTGAACAGCATTTTAATCAGATTCTTAAGAAATCAAGCATAGTTAAGGAAAATCTAAAGCAACATGAAACAAAAACTTCCTACCAGGCAAATGCACAAAACAACAAAACTGATTCTTAACATTCCTTCTTGTTCAGATTCTGAGGGGCTCAAAGAGTGGAAAGTGAACGAAAAATAAGGACATTTGATAAAAGATAATTATTAAGTGATTCTGTTTTATCATTGTACATTTTGGGCATTCTGGAAATGTACCTTGATATACTCAGGACAAATATGTTTCATTCATCCACTTTTATGTGGAAAATGGATTGTAAAACTTAAAAGCCAACTAGTGAAGTGGCTATTGTGGCTGCTACAGTTTCTCTCTGAACTCATCAGAAAAAATTGTAATAGATTTTTCTTCCATGATAGGCAAACAGTTGTAGCAGCAATGAGAAGTGCTGGTATGCAGTTTCAGAAATCTGTTGACTGCATGTGCCCATATGTGTTCCAGGAAATTCACATTTGGATTTCAGTAATACTCAGAGTTATGATTGTGCTATCCAACACTTTTTTTTTTTTTTGGATGGGAATTTGCTAGATACCAACCTAAGGCTTGCCAAAACTCAGCAGGGCAAATCCTAGTTCTGGAATATGTGGGAAACAAGAAATCAGCAGTTAAAATGATGATGAGGCCTTTATCAATTTTAGCCCTCCAAGGAAACAAATTCTATCTAGTGGACTAAAAAGGTCATTTGGAAAATTAGAGATAATCTTTTAAAAGTGAAATGTGTCTTTGCGGCACATGTAACACTCAGTAATAAAAATATGCTTGAATTTCTCCTAAGTCCTACTGAAGAGGTTTCAGCATCTGAGGGTTCATTATTGCTGGCTAAACATTTCTACCTCTAGAATGAGGCATGCTAGCAGTCAGCGAGTGCATTAGACTAAGTTAGCCTTTGCTTTTATGGGCAGTCGGTGTCACAACTGTCCTGGACAAAGTGATTAATTTTTGACATTTAACTTTTCTATTGAGCACATAGCTTCATGTTGTCTTTAAAAATATTGCTAAGAACTTGGCAACAAAATAATGTGTTAAAATGATGGTCAGCATCATCAAACAAGAAATTGTAACCCATAGTCAGCTTAGGAATGCTTCTGTTTGTTCCTGAGAATCAACTATAAAATTCAAGGGCTGAGGGAACATAAAAAAGCAACGATCAAGTACTCAAGCCTTGGTCATTCAACACCAGTCACTGTCTGTTCTCCCCTCAAAGATCCAGGTTACATGGCTTCTCTTTCCGGCCTTTTAATGTTTCTAACCACATAATAAAAAATACAATAATCTCAATTATGCCTTCTTATTAACTTTTGAAACTCTTGCTGGCAGTGTTTTAAAAAGCTCTTTTATCTTGTCACGGTGCATAGCAGTTGCTTAAAATTCCCCTCATACTTTTAGGGAGTAGATGCAGTATCCTTCATGTCATACCATCCCAATTTATTTAACGGTGTGTGGTACAAATTGCTTTTCCTTGCACAGTACTTCTTGTCCATGGAATTGTGCTTTGGTACCTCTATGAAGTGGAGAAAATTTGAAAAAGTTCTTCAATGACATGACGTATGTGAAGATGGCAAGTACATTATCTTCTCTGATGTTGTATAAATCCCTATAATTTTTGCTAAGATTTTGCATTTTATTAGTGACATATTTAGTCTCTAAGCTATTATAATTGCGATTGTTTAGCTATTTTTCTCCCTTTCAGTTGGTGCCAGTGGTAGTGTTCTAGGAGACTTTAACCATCTTAGCGCTGTTCATTTTGGAAAGTGATTCTGCATGCTTTTGTTCAACTATGAACCTCATTGTATCCCATGTACTGAGGAGATTCTGAAATTTAGTACTCATAGCTTGCTAAATCCTGCCGTTCACGTGACTTATGTAGTTAACATTCTATGGTAACTCTCATTTTTCAGTGGTTCTACTTAAAACAGTAAACAAGAGGGCAAGTCGCTTATTCTGTGTCAGGTCTTATTAGGCTGAATTTTATGGAAAATTTTGGATCGCTGCTCTTTCCTGAAGTTCACACAGCTATTAGTTTACTAGTATTGAGAAAAACTTCATCTGTCAATAATTTTATGTTCTTTATAATGTACTAACTGTGAAGCACAAGTTTTGTGGAAATCAATGTTATATTTTTCTCACATGAAAATATTATTTTGATACACTGTGCTATTATGTAGTAGTTACATACAAGCAGTTAGAATGACGGCTGTCAAAGTCTACCAACCTCAGCATTTGGGATTTAGTGTTCTGGGGTCAGGTGTTAGTGTGAAGGCTTAGAATAATATGTTCAAAGTGTTTCTGAAAATGAAATGAGTGGGGTAGAAAGCATGATAACTTACTTTAAGTGTTTTCTATAGCTTTCCTTATTGACCTACGAAAAGCCTATTCTCAATATAATCTTTGCATAATCTTGCTAAAAAAAAAATAAAGGAAGGCCCCCTGATCACCTTTGATATATTTTCAGTTTATGGGCCTCAAAGTCTGAGTAGTTGAAGAAAATGAAGTTTAGAGAGACGCTTTTAATGTGATTTCTTGCAGGATGTAGAGTTACAGGAGGGTAATAAAGAATTATGTTCTTTTAGTTGAAACAAAATAGTGTTATAATCAACTTTACGTATGCTTTAGAAAGAAGTGTGAACACAGTTACTTCTTACTTTCGTCCAGCTGTGGCGTTCCCTACTGTAAATCTAGATAGGGCCATCCTGTGTCTGAAATACCTATGTTTACATTCTAACACAAATTGCAGCAAGGTGGTGAAGCACACCTTTAATCCCAGCACCTGGGAGGCAGAGGCAGGCAGATCTTTGTGAGTTCAAGGCCAGTCTGGTCTACAGGGTGAGTTCCAGGACAGGCTCCAAAGCCATACAGAGAAACCCTGTCTCAAAAACCAAAACACAACACAAAACAAAAAACCTAAATAAAAAACCCCTAAAACATGATTTGTTTTGTTTTGGTAACTGATTATTTTCTTTTGTACATTAACTTTGTAGATGAGGATGTATTGTTGGTGTGTCAAAATACTGGACTGAAAGTAAACATTTATTGATGTTGCAGGAAAAGTCAACATTCTGATTTGTTCCTATGATAACAAGATGCAGATAAATGTTTGCACTTCTGA
The DNA here is from genome assembly GCA_030556225.1 of Cricetiscus sungorus. Lineage (NCBI taxonomy): Eukaryota > Metazoa > Chordata > Mammalia > Rodentia > Cricetidae > Cricetiscus > Cricetiscus sungorus. The sequence continues at coordinate 17,408,312 of JANBXA010000731.1, forward strand.
AATATGAGACACAATACCAAAGACAGCAACTTTGGAAAATATTTTAAAATGTAAACAATCATAAAACCTTTACTTGAGGTTAAAAAAAGTGTTTAAGTTTCTCTCATGTGTAATAATATCTATTTTTAACTACTCCTTTCTAGATGCGTCCCTAGGCTAAATGAGAAAAATATTCTTGTTGAATTCTGAGTTTACTAGTGGAAAAAGAAAATATTATTTGCAGTTAAACACCTGATCTCTTCTAGGCACATGGCTTGCATACTTTCTGGCTCTAGACTAATGGATTAATTCACATGGTTTTTATTTAGTAAGATGCCAGAAGTGATAGTGTGCAGTTGGAGATTCTGTGTTTGAATGCCATATGAAACACATGGCTTTACTGGGTTTTGAGGTTTTTGTTTTGTTCACAGGGTTTGGCATGTTAATTGGTACACCACATTTGTTCACCCTACCTTAGTTGTCACTGATTTAGGAGCAATGGAACTAATTAAGGCAATAATGACTTTTATTTTATTTTGTATTTGTTTATTTTTTCCCAGTCACTTTTTACTTTATTGAAGTAGGGTCTCTCACTGAAATTTGAACCCCGCCAGGGACAGCTGTTCTGTCTAACTACCTGTGCCAGGGATCCTCTTCCTCTGCCTCCCAAGTACTGACATTACAACTGTCAGGCTCTTTATATGGGTTCTGCAAACATGAACGTCCCACCATGCTCTCCCAGCAAATGCTTTATCTACTGAACCATTTTCTCAGCCTAATTACTGTTTTGTAAATTAATCTTTGAAAATTTCATACAATGCATTGGGTAAAATTCAGTGCTTTCCACAGTTGCTCCCAGATCTGCTTCACATTTTCTATCCACAGAACTTTGTGTCCTCATTTTAAAAAACTCTTTCAGTCCATTTGTTCATATATATATATATATATATATATATATATATATATATATATATGTACACATATGTGTATATATATATGAGCAAATCTATACATGTATTTACAAATAAATTCATATGTGCATAGCTATATAAACACATCACACACACACATACACACACACACACACACACACACACACACACACACACACACATTTGGGTGTGTAGGCATCTGCTGAGATGTGGTTTACATACAGGGGTCATATCCTTAAAGCAAACTAACTCTCCCTCTCTTAGCAGCTGTCCATCTTGAACAGTGCCTAAGATAGGGATGGGATGTTTGACTTGCCTCCCTCCTACAAGCTGGGACTTTGTCTTAGGTTTTGCACAGGTCTTGTACACACTGGTACAACTTCTGTGAGTTTATATGTAGAACTTCCCTGTTGCTTCTGAAAACAACATTTCTTCTTCTAGTCATCTGCTGACTCTGGCTATTGACTGAATGTCCCACTTCTTTTAAACAAGAGTTCTTGAAAAAGTATGTTGAAAATGCCTGGCATGATAGAAATCAAGCTAAATTGGTTAAAAATTTAAAAATAGATCCTATTTAGTTATAATTATATAATCTGAATATAAATCCTTCTATACAATGTTTTTATTGTAGAAAATTGCCTTTAGAAAACATTGTGGCAAGTGTGTGTGAATACATATATTTCTATGAAGTATAGAAATGCTAAAAAATTTTTTAAATAAAATATAAAATAATTTACTTGGAGGCAGTCTCTCTATGGAACCCAGACTGGGATAGAAATCACTAGGTGACCCAGGCTGGCCTCCATGTCATGATGCTTCCATTTTAACCTCTCTGATGTTGAGTTACAGTCATGCAACACTATGTCACTTTTATTAATATACATTTATTAACCCACTAACAACCCATTAGAAAATGGCTTATATTTTATTTCTACATAGAAACATTAAAACTCTCTGCAGTCAACAAAGGTGAGACTAGTGCCCAGCAAAATCAGTCTTTCCTCTCTCCCTGTAGCTCCTCTTTATATTTACTCTCAACATCTTACCTTATGAAATACAAATGAAGTGTCCTTTAATACCTTTCTCTCCTGATTCAGACCTAAAGTACGTTTAGCAAAGTAAGAAGCATATATTAAGTACTCACATAGATTTGAATTTCAAGTGAGACTGAGTTGGAATAGTATGTAGGAAAAAGAAAAATAAAGGTAACATATAGGAAGTGTTTTATCTGATCTCAATATGACACAAAGAAATCTATTTGCTGATAGAAAAAAATGGTATGTAGTGAAAAAAATAGAAAAGAAACTAAAGGGCTCCAAATGATGAAGGGATCCTATAGGAAGTGTCTTATCTGATCTCAGTATGACACAGACAGGAATCTATTTGCTGATAGAAAAAAAATGATCACACTTTAACATCTGGACTTCATGTGCCTACTCACTCAGTAATGAACATCAGCCCCTGTTCATCTGCATTCCCACATCTGGGGACAAAACATCATAGGAACTAAAAATAAAGACAAGAAGAAAAGTTTAAAAAAATTCAACTGCTGTAAAATAGTATGGTTAATCTACATTATAAATTAAAGGGATTGTGTCACCCTCCTGGGAAACAAAACACAGCTTTATTCAAAAGATGTTCCTAGATTTTACTCAGAGATACTATCAAACTGATGGTTTTTATACATCCAGGAATAGAGGCTGTGATTTTAAATCATGCTTATGGCTCATAGGCTAAGAGAATGATTGAAGAGCAGTTGTCCACTGATGCATTTTCAATTCATCGGAATATATTAATAGAAATTTATAGAATTACTGTCTAATATATTTCTACAGATGCATGGGAAAATCTTTTGAACAGTATACTTGATAACGTGGCAAACACATGTAAAATAGAGGACATGTTTTTGAGTATATTCTGACTAGCAAAGGTCTGTATTTTTTGTAAGTGTTAAACAGAGGAAAAATTTCAGAATTAAAATTAAATTAGCTATTCTGTCATTTTCACCTACTTAGAATGGCAAAATAAATACTGTGCCCAGGAGCAATCTGAACTGGCAAGCTTCTTGAGACTGTAGTGTAGATCTGTAGTCTTTGTTAAATTATAGATTTTATGGACACACTGTATAGCTTCTCTAAAGCATGGTAGAATGTACACCATATGTTCCTAAAATTGCTTATCTTTTTAATTGGCTAGAGAATAAACCCATATGGTAAACACAAGCAGAGCCTGTACTTCAGAGTAAGGGTGCAAATATCCTCCAGAGATATGAACTATGCTTGCCAGACACCCGGGGCCAGCTTGAAAGAGGCTGGCCACTGCCTCTGACTTTGGCCGAATAACTTTAGAGCAATGAGGAAGCCTTGAAAATGACCAGTCATGCTCTAGCCATTTAGAGTTAAGTATTTCTGCAGGCAGCTGTGAGAGTCCCAGGGCATGAGAGGAAGGCTGTAGCTTGTAGCTTTTACATTGCTTTGGTTTTTCATTATTCCTACTATTATACAGACTGAGAAGTTTCATCCCCAAATCAGCTGACATTGCCCTGAACAGCTGACCACAATTATGTGTGCATAAATGTTTATACCAGTTGGATTTCTTATTTTAGCTCTAGTTACCACATATGGTAGAGACTGAAAGGCACCTGCTTTAGGCCAGGGGAACTAAAGATTTCTAAATACCATCTGCCTACTTATATGCCAAGCCATTTCACGATACTGTGGCAGAAATCAAGATATTCCTTGGGGTCCCTAAACTGTTTGCTATCTCTTCAATATTTTCTGTATCATGGTCAAGCCACTCTTTCTCGTCTTCTAGTTCCTATTTCCCTTGATATTTTACAGCCTTCTACAGCATCAGCTCACTGTGTACTATGAAGTTAGTGGTCCCATTGGTTTTCTTTTGCACTTGGTGAACACAATTATGCAACATCCACATCAGGTCCTGTGGTAGATGTCCTTAGATGAATTCATGCATTTAAGAGTGCATTTACTGAAGAAAAGAAGGTCCCCACGTTTCACTGCGTCAGTAGATATTTCAGTAATTTTATTTGCATGTCTCTCTGTCTGGGAAAAAAGACAGGGATTTTAAGGAAAAGGACTTGATCTGATTTAGGAAAATGATTAAATATACTTTGTGTGATCCCTGCAAGCCTTCAAGTAGCCATGAGAAATGAACTATGCCCTGAGAAAAGGAGGATTCGCTGGAATTCCATTTCAAAGAATGTATACATTCGCTTAAGGAAAAAGGTTAAACTAAATAAGTTGAATGTGGTCTGCTGAATGAACGGATTTCCATGCAGGTCATAATGTAGCAGGTGCTATAGTTCAGCAGACACGCACTTTCTGAAAAGACACCCTTTGCATACATTTATATAATGCTGTTTAATCATTTTCACACACACACACACACACACACACACACGAATTTGTTTTCACAACTAATCTTCGTCCTACTTTCATAACTTTAGTGTTATTAGAGTTTTATTAGTGTTACCTGCTGAGTGGTGAGAAAATGTTCAGTAGATCACGGGCAACTTACCTATGGCTAGGCTACTGGAAAATATGGTATCCCACCTTCAAGCAAGGTTAGTTGCCTATAGATCTTCTGAGAGGGGTGTGATCTTATGGGCCCCTATAAGAAAATGTCGAGGAGTCTGGACGTAGGTTCTTAGCCTGATAATGGAGGCAGGTATGGTTTCTAGCCTGTGGAGTGGGACTTAGATTTAATCAGAAAATGGTTCTCATACTTGCTAATCCTGAAAGAAGCTGTTTTGTGTCTACTTCATAGCTTTAACATTTCAAACTATCTATAGTAGCGGACAACAAAATAGTCAAATAGAAATCTGCTATGAGATGGCTATTGACAAGAAGAGTAAGATAGAAAAATATCATATTAGACCTGGAAATAAATAATTTAAAGAGCAATTTAAAGAATACTAATAATTTCAGTGGAATAAACTCTGAACTCAAAGATTTATCCTAAACAGCCTGAAAATGGCAGGTTATTAACGAAGGAATCATTTATTAAATGAGATCTGATTTGAAATATGTTCTGTCATCTTTATTACTATATGCAAGATTTTAAGTACCAATTTGTGTGACATAATCTGATATTAGTATGTATATGCTATTATACTATAACTTGGTGTGAATATGCTGGCGCTATTTCTCTCTGTCTCTTTCTCCCTCTCTCAGATAACAAAGAAACTTCATAGGTGGTAACATGCTTTTTCTTCAAGAGGCAGAAGCTTGGCTACTTCTCTTTCTATAGTTCTGTTGACCATTAAGATGATTCTCTGGATATACCATTTCATTGATGACTCTTTTGTTAGAGAGATATTCTAGCACCATAACTTCAAACTTGATCAATTCTATAACATCACCTTTGGGAGTTAGCACACTTACTCTCTCTTTATATGCTCTTGTCCTGCTCTACTACTTTTTACTGCTGGCCAGTGAGCTCATCATCTATACATGATGACACTGTATACAATGTGTTTTTATTAAAAAGTCAAATGTAATAGATTATGTGTCAATGTAATCTCTTCTGGTTAATCTTTTTCTATGTAGGTGATTTCCCTTTCAGTAACTATGTTCTTTAATGTGAAACTTTATTTCTGAAAAGCTTTCTTGAAAACACATTTTAACATCAATTATGTGATTGAGGTGTCTTCAATGGGGCCACCTTCCGCATGAGGGTGGGTTTCACTCGCCCTTTTCTATTTCACTATTACTTTAAGTTGTTTTTAATTATTTCTACTTTTACATTTGCTTTTAATTTCCTCTTTCTTGTATTCTATTATCCATGTATTATCCATGTATCCAAAGGCTTTAGCCATTCTGTAAGTCCTTTGTTTTTGTATGTTTCCTGGGTTAGTCATCATTTCTGAAATGTTTTTAGCTTTTTTCCCCTAAGCCTTTGTTTTGTCTCTTTCTTTTTAAATACTTCTTCCCTCCACAAACTTATCTCTGATTCTGACTCTTTCTAATTCTGCTCTCCTTTCTTCATTTTTATTGGCTTTAAAAAATATTTTCACTTGATTAGAAAGTTGTTAAACTATTTTATGGAATGGCTCTATTTCAATATGAATAGCATTCTGCTCATTATTCTTTTTCCTCACAAAATATTCATGCAATTTGTTAAGAATATCTCCTTTTTTGAGATTTTTAACTGTAAAGGCTTTTCACTCATGCAAAGAAAGAGAGGATCACATGCTCTTCCTTAGCTTGATGACTTCAGACTTCTCCATATTTTCTCTTCAGTTTTTCTTTCCATTGCCCTTAGTGTTTTCACTCTGCTTCTGATACTTATGTCCTCACAAACATTTCTTCTCTGTTTTGAGATTGGGCATTTGTTTTGAAACAGGCGTTAGGTTTTTCTGTTTGGAGTGCTCTTGGCATCAAGACTCCAACCCTGATCTCAAGTTTGGTGGCCCTTTGAACTTACCCATGAACCGCAGTCTCTGAAAATCCTTCTCAGAAGTGTCTACTGATCTCACATTGGCTCGCTGAGCTTTCAACACTAGCAAGGACATCATGTTTATGGTGCAAATATCTGCTAGGAATTTGGTCTCTGGCCCTCACACTCATCAGAACTACTTCTCTTTGCCACAGAGCCACTGATAACATGTAAACTTGATGGCAGGTCCAGGTTTTGGGGGTTTGGAAGAATCCTTTTTGGAAATTTTCTGTAGATGTTGGCCATGAAGTTTTGTTTTCTTATTCTAGTTTCTCTGTTTTTGTTGGAGATTTAGAAAGTTTAAAAAACCACAGACCAGTGTTGCCTATACTGTCTTGTTAGAAACCATTAATCAGTTTATTCTTAATCTTATCTCACAATTCACTGTTCTTGAAGTATTGTATGGTATGTTGATTTTCCATATTTGAGGAGCTGGCCTATTAAAAAATCTATTGATTTAACCCTAAGCTCCTTGGAGGTCTATTGTCATCACTAAAAGCTACCATAATACAATTTATTCACTTTGAAAAAGCAGTAGCTGAATATTTCTTAATGGAAAGTGTATGACTTTCATAAACCAGTGTGATATATATATATATATATGTGTATATATATATATATATGTGTGTGTGTGTACATATATAGTCTCTGACAAATGTCTACAGTATATAAGATTAAAATGATACAAAATTGATTTTTGATAATTTTTAAAAGATATATGTTCCTTTTAATTAAAAAAAGAAATCATGGATTTGTTTTTGCCTATAAATGACTAAAGAATGCATTGTCATTTGAATAATTTCTTCTTTTATCCTAAATGTTTTCTTCTCACCTAATAAATAAGGGAAAGAATGTTTTGCGGAGCTCAAGACCTGTTTGAAGCCATGGCTTCTAAATGTAAAGCCCATTCTAACACTCTGAGTTTAACTCTGCTTTGTGCTGGCTGGAATCTTCTTGTTTCTAAGAACAGAAAAAAAAAGTTCCAAAAGTCTAATAAAAAGATCATATGTTTTTCTCCAAATGTAGAGACACTCAAAACAAAACATTTTTGTGAATTAAGCAAAGATAAATCTGAAAATGTAGGTAACCCTTACTTGTAAAATATAGCTGGCTTTACATATTCAGAAAAGGAAATATAGACAAAAGCAAATGTCTTTGGGGAAGGAGATACTAGGGTTTGGCCAAACCCAAGTGTTGGAAAAACACTGACTGTAGATATATGATGAACCGCAAATCTGTGAAGTTTTGTGTTTTTCCTTCTTACAGCCTTGTTGTACTTATTCCCATAGTCAACATCAAGTGACCCCCCCCCCGAACAGGACAGAGTAGCTGAAAAGTTTGCTTAAACTTCTTAATACTTTTAATCCTTACTTGTTATAATTTGATTACTGAGAAAGATTTTTCTCTGTGGGCTTCCTATTAAATCACTTTCAAGTTGAAACAAACCAGAAATCCTTTTAAATAACAGAGTTGGTATTCACTTTAAGCTGGTCAGAATTTATACAGGAACTGTAGAACATTTCTTATAAAACCCTGTAGATGTACCCAGAGGCTATGGTAAGAAGCTTATCCTTCCAACCTAACACAAAATAAATACGTAAGTGAGTGAACATGGTGTCCTGAGCTATGGAGAATGGTATGGCTTAGCCTGATATTGGTGCTTATTTATTTTCCATTCTTTCACATATTTGCTGTGATTGGCTACTCCAAATTTACATGGGAGGTAGCCTTCTACTCATCATACTCATTGGTTCAATTCTGTTTAGTTTGATATTATAAGGATCTGGCAAAATATCTTAATTACATTTTTTTCACATGAAACTGAAACTTTAATCATCTTTAAAGGTTTTCTACCTGTTTTGAATAATGTCAGAATATCCTTGAATAATACAGAGTTTTGTACTTGTAACAGGCCTATAGACTTCCCTTTGTGTGTTTATTTGGTTATTTTTGATATTTGTTTTATATTTCTCTATTTTATTGCCTCCCTCCACATCCCCCCCATATGCCCCTCGCTGCTTTCCTTCAACATCATGGCCTCTTTTTTTTTTTTTTTTCTGACACCAGCCAGGCTAGCTCAGTTGATAGAGCATGAGACTCTTAATCAAAGGCTTGCAGATCCGTGTACTACACTGGTCACCAAAATGTAAATGGAGTTCTTAATTGGTCTAGATAATAAAAACTCAGAGTCAGATATAGAGGGAAATGCTGAGAGATCAGAGAGAATGAGCAAGCCACTGCCATACCTTATCTCCTCAGCGTCTCAGCAGATATGAGAGTTGCTGTTTCTCTTTGCTTATATCCTGTTTCTGCCCGGCTATCTCATTTCCTGTCTGTCTGTATAGATGTCCAGACTTCTATGGTTAGCTAGTTGCAAGCTCCTTTGATGCTCAGACAGGCTTTATTTGCACAAGCAAGATATCACCACAATTGGATGCTTATATGTATTTGCATATACACATATTAGCTATCAGGAATCTAACACCTGGAGAAGACCAATTTCCCCCTCTTTCATAAGCCTTTGATTGCCTATAGTCTTCAAGTAGGGCTACAATTTTGAGAGATTTTCTTTCTCCAGTGATGGTGGCATGTCAGCTAATACCACTATGCAGGTCTTGTTTAGATGATTATTGGTTGTTGATAGTCATAGGTGCAGCTTTCCTGTCACATCTAGAAGACATGCTGAAGCAGATCCTGGTTCTCTGGCTCTTAAAATAATCTGCCCTCTGTTACCCATGTTACCCATGTCTTAGGTAGAGGGATTATGTTTTAAATGTATTAATTGGGGGCTGGGAACCCCCTGGCCTGTTGTTCTATGCACTTCAGTTGCTTCTGGGTTTCTTCAAAAGTTTCCATGAACTACATAAGAAGCTTCTTTGATGAGAGATGAGAGCTACACTTTTCTGAGTATATAGAAAAAGTATTCAGAATACATTTAGAAATTATGTTAGTTTTGTGGAGACTTCTCTAGGGTCCCTGACCTCTCCAGCTACAAATGGTCGGCTAGGTTTATAGGACTAGGCATAAAATTTCCTCCATTAAGTAGGCTTTAAACCCAGCTAGACCTTTGTTGATCACTGCTAAGATTACAGTGCACCACTGGGGCTGTCTTGCTACTCTAATCAGTGTAGTTCATAGGCATACAGTGAGATATGACTATTAACTGGTTTTCTCCCTTGAAAGTTTGCACACTACCTTCAAATACTATGAGACTTAGTCCTCAAGGAGGAGGCTTCCAGATTAGTTTTAGTTCACTCCCTTCAAGTTCTGTATCAAAGGACTATTATGAACATGATTTTCAGATTCAATACACACTCCATCAACTTGACCATGAATTTCTTCACATAAAGAGAAAAATATCTACAATGAAAAGACCCCTGAGCAAAAAGAACAAACCTGGAGAAAATTACTGTAATGGGTTTCAAGTTATATTACAGAGCTATAGTAATAAAAACTGCATGATTCTAGCACAAAAATAGACATATAGATCAATGGAACAGAATAGAAGAAACAGCATCAGTATATGAAATTATAGCCACCTAATATTTCTGACAAACCTGCCAGAATGGACATTAGATAATTTGCAATATGATTTGCAAATGGTCCTGGGAAATCAGGGTGACCACATGTAGAAGAATGAAATTAGACTTGTATCTATCACTCCACACAAAAATCAAGATTAGATGGTCCAAAGCCCTCAGTGTGAAACCCAAACTTAGAAATTGCTAGAAGAAATATAGTTCGTACACTACAAAATATATGGGCAAGGACCTTCTGAATTGGACTCCATTTCCATAGGAATTAAGGCCGGTAGTTGACAAACTGGACTTCATTAAATGAAAAGGCTCATGTACAGCAAAGAAATCAATAAATTGAGTGATGAAACATCCACAGAGTAGGAAGGGGATTTTTCCCAATTATATCTCATAGATGATTAATATCCAGAATACATGAAGAACTTAGAAAGCAAAGTACCAAGCACACAGATAACCCAACTTTAAAATGGACTATGGATCTGAATAAAAAGTTCTCTGAAGAAGAAATGAAAATGATTAAAACATAGCCCTTAAAAATTGTTCAATATCCTAACAGTGAGGGAAGATTAAATTTCAAATTGATTTGTGATTTTGTTTTATCCCGAATAAGAGGTAGAAAGAAAACAACTAACAACAAATGCTTGGGAGTATTCTATGAAAGGGAAATCCACATTCACTGATGGGAGGGCTGCAAACTGGTGCAGCCACTGCATAAACCAGTGAGGAAAGCACTTAAAAAGCTAAAAGAAAGTCTGTCATGTGACTCATCTATACCACTCCTCAGCGTATGCCTAAGAATTTGATATTCTACTCCAGTTACCTGTTCAGCCATCTTGACCTCTTTCGTCCCAATAGCTAGGAAACAGAAACAGTCCAAATGCCCATCAACTGATGGGTGATGGATGGGCAATGAAAATGTGATACACATACACACTGGAATTCTATGCCACTGTAAAAAAATTACAATCATGAAATTGCAATCATGAAATTCAGTATATTTTTCCAGTTCTACCTGAAGGTAAACAAGTAGAACTGGAAAAATATACTGAATAAAGCAGCCCAGACCCAGAAAGACAATTGTGAATGTTGTCTCTTATTTATGAGTTTTAGCTCTGAATTTTTGGATCTAAGCATACGACTATAGTGTTTTACTAAGTTGCCTCAGTAAATTTTAAGGGTAGTGAAGCTGAACATCATCATTAATGTCTGTCCTGGACTCCCAGGAAGCCCTGGACTGCTCAGTCTCAGTTTGGCATTCCCTGAGGACTTTTCTGTTTCTCTACTGCTTCTCTGGTTGACAGCATCAGTCCTGTATAATAGCCATGTTTTGAAACTAATTTGAGGCTTGAATACTTCATAGCTATAAATCCTGTTGAGATATTCCAGTGAATCCCTAGATCAAGGAAACTTCCATATTTTGAGACTTTCCCATCGTTTGCACTGCTACAGATGTCACCATGGTACTCATGTCACTCTAGGGATGAGTAATTCAATGTCAAATAAGGTTCTAAGACAAAAGAAATTAGTCACAAAAATGGAAATAAAGCAACACTAAACTCCTCCATGTATCCATTTCCCCTGAAAGCAGGATAAGAGTTACATTCTTTTATTATTCAAACCCTGGGCATCCATTCAAATCACTTTGCTGCTAACTAAATTCCCTATCGAATTCCTGAGCATGAACTGTAATTTCTGAATAATGATGGAACAAATGCAGTGTTAACTTTGGAGATCTGCGACATAAAGTTTCACCCCACAACACATCTTCACTCTTTTAAAAAGTTGCCATAACTTTTCATTGTGTTCTCTTAAGAGGAGAAATAAGGGGAAAATCATGCTCAGCTTCCACCAGCTGCTGCTTAAAATCATAGGCATATTTGTCTGATTAGAGATGTTATTAAAATCATAATCCTTATCAAAGGATCTACCTTGTAGTGTAATTGCTTATGCATGTGTTTAGTTTCCCACTCTATTTTTAGCATCTACAGAGCAAGGACTTGGTCATGTTTGTATTTGAAATCCCCCCACTGCCTAGTGGTGCCTTGCTAAATCTCAGCAAAATTCATAAAATAAAAATAGTGATCTTCTTACTCCTTCTTAATACTCCCTTGGGGTGAAACTTGCCCATCCTCGGTCTCTTTAAGCTAACTTCTTAGCCAACTGCAAAGACAACCCGGGGCTCCAATCTTAAGAAACTATTTGACCGCTCTGGAAGACCACTGTGGTCTTTTTATTTATCTATTTTCCTCTGTTTTGTCTGAAGGGACTGTGGATGAGGTGAAGCAGCAAAGAACTTCAGAAAGAAAACAGCTACCATTGATGTTATTCCCAATACAAACATGACCTGAACTCTTAAAAATAGGGATTCAAAACCCAAACCAGGAGCGGGAGAGATGTCTCAGTGCATGAGTCCTCTTACATGTGTGTAGCGTCTTACAACCATCGTAACTCTAGTTCTAAGGTATCCAGCACTCTCCTCTGACCTCCACAGACACTAGGCAATCATGTGGTACATATACACAAATGTGACAAAAATATTTATATGCCTAAATAAGAAAAAAATCTTCTAAAAATAAAAATAAAAAGCTCATCATCATTTCCCTCCCCATCAAACTGCCTTATAAAAAACCTTGTTCACTAATGAGAGAGACAAGACAGAAAGACTGAAAGACATTATGTCTGTGAACTTGTGGGGAAAAGGTAAACTAAAAGAACATGATTTGGTAGAATAATAGGGCTTAGCTGCTTTATTTTAGTTAACATGGTTGAATATTCATATTTTTCTGTGGTTCAAGCCAATAGTTGTTTATTTTTATTGTTTGAATGGTCATAGAGAATGACCAAACATGTTCCTTCTGTTTTACATCACAGGTCCTGGGGCTGCCTTTCAAATAGAAGCTGTTAAGTTAAAAACTAAAGAACACAGCAGCTATTACCCATGCCAACTGCTGAATGAAGAGACATGTCATTTTATACATAGAGGTACCAAGGACATTAATGACAGGAAATCTCTATGAGGTTTTTCTTTAAATGCACACTGCTTTTGTTTTTCTAAAACAATAATAATTAACTGGATTGCTGGTTGTTCCACAGAATTGGTAAGTCATACACCTATGCGTTGTTTAGGAGGCTAATCCCAGAGAAGACTGGTGTGTGGGACAATGGAATGGACAGTAATACTCAAGTTGAATGTGAGCAGCGTTACCTGGTAGTTTGGGGGATTGGATGGAGAAAGCAACTTTGTCTTTATGGTGTTTGAACTACTCGGGGAATACAGGCTTCCAACACTATGATATTATAGTCTCTGACTATGAACATCACTCAAATCTTCTCTTATTTTTGTTTTACAGTTAATTTAAGTTTTTTTTGGCTAATTCTTTGAGAATTTCAAAGAAAGTAGTTCGAGTTAAGTGAGACCAGAAATCAAATGGAGCTAAGAGATTTCTATAGAGCATTTCACTCAAACACTAAAGAACACATTTTTCTCAGCAGCCCAAGGAACTTCCTCTAAAATCAACCACATATTTCAACATAATACAAGTATCAACTAATATAGAAAAACTAAAATCGTGATCTTCATTCTATCTGGCCAAAAAGGAAGGAGGAAAGGTGGATTCAACAACAGTAGAAACTATAGGAAGTACACAAACCCATAGAACAACAAAACTACAGAATAATTGAGTTAAGGGAGAAATCAGGAGGGAAAATTTTAAAATCCTATAATTGACTGAAAATGACAGCACAACATACCAAAATACATGGGATACAATGTAGACAATACAAAGATAAAGTTTATAGCACTAAGTACCTACATCAAAAAATTTGAAAGAGCTCACATTAATAATTTAGTGATACACCAGAATACCTTGGAGAAACAAGGACAAATGAACACCAAAAAACAAAAAAAAAAAAAACCAAAAAAACAAAAAACAACAAAAAACAACAAAAAAAACCCAATAGATGAGAAGAGATAAACAAAATCAGGGCTCAACAAATGAAATAGAAATGAAAAGACTCAAATTGTGTTTTATAATGGCATATATTTTGTTGTTTCTACTTCCCCAGAGAACATTGACCAAAACAATTATATTTTCTCTACTGTAGTGACTAAGCAACATGCATCTCATTAGACTCATTAAAATCAAAATGGGTGGAATTAAACTTATTCAGTCAGAATCCTGAGAGGGAACTTCTGAAGTCACATGTTTTTCTACAGTGCTTGTGATGGCTAGTTCTTATGTCAATTGATACTGGCTGGTGTCATCTGGGAAAAAGTAACCTCAAC